>CAJHNH020000040.1:27500-95000 GCA_905116865.2 Candidula unifasciata
TTGTTACATAGGGCAGCCACAAGAGGTGCCAAAACCAACCGTCTGTTACCAGAACTGCATTTGATCTTTGATGAAAGCAGCAGTCACGAAGACCAGTAGGTGTGCACGCATTAGGGCCAACGATATGTAGCCAGTGCTGTGGCAATCAAGCATTCGCCGTGTCTTAGTATGTATAGTTCACAACAACAAAATTACGGAAGCACTAGCGAAAACGTTCTCGGTAAATTCACAGCTCACAGTTTTGCACCATACACTCAATCCAGTAGCTGTCCAAAGAAACAAGATTGTGCCTTTATCTTGTTTGTTGTCCTATCCAGATTCCCCACTGGGGAGTTACACTCCAGCCTTTAACTGGATTCCTGGGTAAAACAGGACCACAGTGTGAAGAAGAGGGAGCCTTGAGCAAGAGACGTAAACAGACATCAACAGATTTTGTTTTTTACGTGATTGCTCAATTCGAACCCCAGAGAAAAATATCGTATTCATACAATTCCTGATTACTGCTTTTTTCTGGTCACTAACCATGGCGCAGGAGAACCACAATGTGGAGATAAAATGCCAGAAGAGACAAGAGCAAAAATACACAAATGGGGCAGAAAATACGTCGGTCATCTGATAAGAGAGGAGCGCGTAAACTATCATGTTTGCTTCATCATCATCATCATCAGGTGCCTTGCCGACTGGTGTGGGCGATCATGCCTCTCTATAATCCGCGATTTTTTGCAGCATGTATCAATTCGTGTGCCGACACACCTCCATGCTATGCAACAAGATTGTCAAGAATCTTCTCTCGTTGTCTTCCTCTATCCCTCCTTCCACAGATCTTTCCAGTGGTCACAACATGTTCTATTTCCCCTCTTCTCATAACATAGCCGAAAAATGATGACTGTCTCGTTCTGATGTCTGTGATAAGTTGTCTTCGGACTGCCGCCTCTTTCAAAACCTCTTGGTTGCTCTTTTTGGCTGTTTAAGGTATTCTAAGCATTCCTCTGTAAAACTACATCTCTAAGGCCTCAAGAAATTGTTTGGCTGCCTACCCATTGTGCAGGATTCACAGCCATATGTTAAAACTGGATGTATGTAGCAAGCAAATCTTTTTTCAAATCGTTTGCCTACTTCTGTTCAAAGAACGATGAGCTAAACGTAGGAAGCCCAAAGTACATACATGGACATCATCAAGAACTTGGAGCGATGTATAGTCACATTAGCAAGGCACACCTGGAACATAAATTGTAGCTCCCCACAACGCCTCGCGTCATGATCGGGCCCATACAGGGACCTACGCAGTTCTGCATATGGTTCGAAAGTGAACAGTCACCACAATCATAAATATTAAGTTCATTTCTAGAGTCAAGATCGAATGTCAATCCTGTAATGACTGGCCACAAAGGCATTTACGTCTATATCTGAATTCCCCGAAGCGAAATTATGTGCATAAAAGCCAGTCCTGTATAAATTACACTATTTCCGATGAGGGTTGCTGTGCGCTAAATTAGAATTCTAATAGTTTTACCTCCAGCCAAGAGCTAATGTAGACCTGTGCTTACACACTAGCCTGCAAGCCTGTAGATCTTGGGTTTAAATCCACATTGGAGCTATTTTTTTTAAGAGACTCAGGGTTTACAAGCTGACCATACATAACATCGGTACTAGGGAATGTCACGGGAAGTAAAGGCGGTCAGTGGGATGTTACCTACATCACCTATAGTAGCATCATATATATATATATCTTTGACCTCCCCTTGCGCTCTCTATTTCCTCCCTCTCTCCCCATATATATATATAATCGTATCCTTTACAGGACGTTGCAGAACCAACCCCATCAACCCATGGCTGTTGTGTGGTTTTATTAGGCAAATTTACGTCCAGTAATTTACCATTGCTTCAAAGAGATATAGTTAGATAACTTGTCCATATGGATTGGGCGGGATAAAAACATAAATACGATCGGTGAATGTGGTCATCGGGCAGGAGAAGAACACAAATACGATCGGTGAATGTGGTGATCGGGCGGGAGACGAACACTAAACCCGATCGGTGAATGTGGTGATCGGGCGGGAGACGAACACTAAACCCGATCGGTGAATGTGGTGATCGGGCGGGATAAAAACATAAATACGGTCGGTGAATGTGGTGATCGGGCGGGAGACGAACACTAAACCCGATCGGTGAATGTGGTGATCGGGCGGGAGACGAACACTAAACCCGATCGGTGAATGTGGTGATCGGGCGGGAGACGAACACTAAACCCGATCGGTGAATGTGGTGATCGGGCGGGAGACGAACACTAAACCCGATCGGTGAATGTGGTGATCGGGCGGGATAAAAACATAAATACGGTCGGTGAATGTGGTGATCGGGCGGGATAAAAACATAAATACGGTCGGTGAATGTGGTGATCGGGCGGGATAAAAACATAAATACGGTCGGTGAATGTGGTGATCGGGCGGGATAAAAACATAAATACGGTCGGTGAATGTGGTGATCGGGCGGGATAAAAACATAAATACGGTCGGTGAAAGTGGTGATCGGGCGGGAGACGAACACAAATACGATCGGTGAAAGTGGTGATCGGGCGGGAGAAGAACACTAAACCCGATCGGTGAATGTGGTGATCGGACGGAATGGCGAAACATGACTGCCTACGTTTATGGGTACACTACATGATGATGATTATGGTGATGTATGAGACCCGGTGAAAACGTGGAAAGGAAAGCTCGCGAAAACCACGTTTAACCTTGTACCTATACAGCAGTCATAGTGGGGCGCGTTACAATGGTTGCCTAGTAATCAGCAGTCCTGTGTGAGCTGGCGGTACCGTGTTTGTGGCTGAAGACAAAGCATGTCAGAGAGCTGGCAGACACTGATGTCAGATATCATCATCCAGTCATCTCAGGGAGCTGGCAGACACTGATGTCAGACATCCTCATCCAGTCATCTCAGGGAGCTGGCAGACACTGATGTCAGACATCCTCATCCAGTCATGCCAGGGAGCTGGCAGACACTGATGTCAGACATCATCATCCCATCATCTCAGGGAGCTGGCAGACACTAATGTCAGACACATCATCCAGTCATGTCAGAGAGCTGGCAGACACTGATGTCAGACATCATCATCCCATCATGTCAGGGAGCTGGCAGACACTGATGTTAGACATCCTCATCCAGTCATCTCAGGGAGCTGGCAGACACTGATGTCAGACATCCTCATCCAGTCATGCCAGGGAGCTGGCAGACACTGATGTCAGACATCCTCATCCCGTCATGTCAGGGAGCTGGCAGACACTGATGTCAGACATCATCATCCAGTCATGTCAGGGAGTTGGCGGACACTGATGTCAGACATCATCATCCAGTCATGTCAGGGAGTTGGCAGGCACTGATGTCAGACATCATCATCCAGTCATGTCAGGGAGTTGGCAGACACTGATGTCAGACATCATCATCCAGTCATGTCAGGGAGCTGGCAGACACTGATGTCAGACATCATCATCCAGTCATGTCAGGGAACTGGCAGACACTGATGTCAGACATCATCATCCAGTCATGTCAGGGAACTGGCAGACACTGATGTTAGAATGCAGACATCATCCAGTCATGTCGTTATATGTCACACATAGCACCTAGTCTAGTCCGGTGTTCCTCAACCTTTTCATACCAGCATCCCACCACAATAATGGGATTTGTTTCACGGCCCACTACAACAGTGGGATTTGTTTTGCAGCCCACTACAACAGTGGGATTTGTTTGGCAGCCCACTACAACAGTGGGATTTGTTTTGCAGCCCACTACAACAGTGGGATTTGTTTGGCAGCCCACTACAACAGTGGGATTTGTTTTGCAGCCCACTACAACAGTGGGATTTGTTTTGCAGCCCACTACAACAGTGGGATTTGTTTGGCAGCCCATCTGACAGCTAACCAGAAATAACAACAAACCTAGACAGTAGTCATCTTCTTAGATTTGATGTCACAAAATTATGTTTGCAATATTTTCGATACCACGGATGGAATCTAACGTCTTTGTTTTGTCTCATCAACATTCGTGTTAGGGTTTCTCTGGGACCTCCTTGTTTCCTCAACTGATGTGTTTCCCATTTCAGTGCCAGCTTGATGATTCTCTGCTTAACCCCCCCCCCCCCTCCTTTTCCTAAGAATATGCCCACCATAGCTTCTTCATCTGACCAGACATTTCTTCAGTTGGTTCTATTTAATGTTCATGATTTCCTCAAGTAATTGCTTCCAAATGCATGTAATGTTCGTGACATGACTTCAGGTCGGTGAATGAGTGAACTGGCACCCCACCAGGACTGCACATTGAGTGGTTACCACTGGACAACACAAAGTGCACTGTGTCATTACTGGGATGAGAACCCCTAGGGCACAACTACCAGAAACCCTCTTCAACCGTGAGATTATTCTGAGGGTCCTGGTGGGGGCGAAAAGTCACCTGAAGTTTTGATGTGGCAGGGCTGTATGTAGAACTCTGAGAACTGGATGAAGACTTGTTTTCTGAATAACAACCCTGAGGGTTGAACAGGGATACTTTTGTGACAATTACTACTACATCTGTGGTTGTTCCACTTTGACTAGGAACGCAGGCATGTAGGATCTGTATCCACTGATAATTAGGGCAGAGGAAGTTGATGTTTGGAACAGAAGTCTTGATAGACTGAAGGAGTGTGTGGGTGAGTGTGTGTGGGTAGGTGTGGGGTGAGAGAGAGAAGAAAGGACAGACACAGAAAAACAGAGTTGAACGAAGACAGTGAAAATGAGAGGGTGTCATTTATACAGGTAGTAAGCAGAATGCAGTGAGGTGAAAAAAGAAGTGAAATGGGAGGTACAAAGAAGTAAGAGAATTTAAAGTATGGGGGGGGGGGGGAGGAAGACAGAGAGAGAGAGAGAGAGAGAGAGAGAGAGAGAGAGAGAGAGAGAGAGAGAGAGAGAGAGAGAGAGAGAGAGAGAGAGAGAGAGAGAGAGAGAGAGAGAGAGAGAGAGAGAGAGAGAGAGAGAGAGAGAGAGAGTGCTTAGACAGCACATAATGAAAGAAAGTTTTCAAAGAGAGTCAAGGACAGAAAGAAAGAAAAGAGAGAAATGAATCAAGTGACGAAAATTGTGCAAGACACCAGCCGTCTGGGAAGTTGAACAAGAACACTGTAACAACAAAGCAGTCAAAGCACTGTCAAGTGAAAAATAATTGTTTTACAAAACATCAGCTGTAAATAAAAAGTTAATATAACAAACAAGACACGGCAGTGCAAAGTTCACAGCTAAATGTACAACTCTAGAAACCACACTGTGAGACAATCATCACTAACTCAGAGCCAGTGTTCACATGAAACCAACATTGTGACACACTGTAATTGTTGAAGTTACTTGTGTCTGCTCTAAGGATGTTACAAATCTAACCCAATGCACTTCCTGGTTGCTTGCTTTTACCAGGCAATTATACGTTTACTTATTGCCTGTGAACAGTCGCCACTCCATGCCATTGTTGAAAGCGATGCAGTTTTCTCCCCTTAAATGTAGTGAAGGGTAATCTGACTTACACATGCAAACAATGTGGCATCAATCCCCAACTTCTTAAGCCTCACAGTTGTTATCATAAGAATACTACAGCTCTTGGCATGCTGCTAAATGCTGGAGCAATAATACTGCCAAAACAGCCTCATCAATGAGAAATCATGTCAACTAAGTTGTTATAGATGAGACAAGGATGTGACTCTGTTTAAAAGAGTTGTCCTATATATTTCATATTTGAGAGACAGTAAGAATTATAAGTGCGCTAATTCCTCTTTGATGTTTAAAATGGCTACATTTATATTTGAGACCCAATACAGTTGAGCAATGAGCCAGCTTTTGATTGATCTAGAGATCTTGTGGGATGGGCAGTATTTGTTTTTCCCAATCAACAGTGTTATAGACACTTTTCTTTACATTTTTATTTCAAGTCTCAATTTTTGACTTTGGTCATTGTAAAATGAACCAAGAATCCCATCTTTATGTTGGTAGAAGACAAACATATGCTCTGAAAATGCTTGTCTTTGATGGTAATTATGAAATGGCCCATGATTTACAGTCTATGTTGCTGCAAGAAGCTGCTGGGTCTCAAAATCATTGACATTTCACTGATAATGTACCAGACTAGTTTGCTGGTTATAAGACAAATAAATATGTCATGGTTTTGTTGCTTCTTTTTTTTTCCTTTTTTTTTTGAAGAAAAAAATCTGTCTATTTTGTACATGTTATTCATATCCTAGAATTTATACATGTCATGTATGTTGCAGAGAGTGGGAAAGACACAGAAAAAGAGAGACAAACAGAGGATATAATGAGAGAAGAATAAAAAAGAGATAGAGAACAAGAGAGATAATGAATGACTGAGAATGAAATAGAAGGACAGACAGATACAGTCAGACAGAAGTATTCTAACAATGTCACACTATACATTCAACACTGTACTTTCTACAGTGAATTCCAAATCTTTCCACTGAAAATTAGTTCACATACACACACCAAAATCATGTATAGCATTGAGACTTGAATCTGTCAATATGGTTCTCTGTCTTCTCAAGACCTTAATGTTCAACACAGTTTTTTCTAACACTTACACAATGATCTTTGAAGCTGCCTACCTGTCCTACCTGGCTGGCTCACTTCCAGCCCAATATGTTACTCCTGTGATGACATGTGAAGGCAGACACCATTGTTCAAGCACAGATGGGGATGTTTTGACAGACCTCACCATAAAGTTTTGTGATTTATTGTATGTGCTGTTTGTTGTAACTGTCACATTCAGTTTTTTCTGTATTCGGATGAAGGCTTTCTAGCTGCAGCATTCATTTTGTCAATCAAGTTTGTGGTATTCTGAAGCTGACTAGTTCTACTTCTTGACTGGACCAACATTTTCTTGTCAAATATCAACTTAGTTCACAAACAGAGATACACAGAAAATATGTTTCATTCACAACTTCACAATGAAGAAAACCAGACCCTGAATTGTCATTGACGCCATGACTAGGCACATGAAGGAATTATGTTTCATAACAAACCTTAACTTTGCTAAATAGACACCTTGAAAACAAGATTACAACTTTATCTTAGCTGGGGGATCTTGAAAACAAGATAATAAATTAAGTATTTGTGCAAGATTTAGGTTTCATGAAAAACTGCATTCCCTAAGCAGATCTAGTGTGTCATATTAGCTTTACAAATTTACAGAAATGGATTTTTCTCAATAATGTTAACAACAATACAGTGGATCAGATCTTCAAAGTAAAACCTGTATAAAGATTTATGGATAACTTGGAACTAATTTCTCAGAAGAAACTTGCCTGAACAAGTTGTCAATGAAGATCACAACAAATACTAAATATATAAAATTTGCTTTTTCCAAACTTGACAACAAAAATAATAAACACTACAAGTCATTTTAACATGCACTGAAAGATACTTATAAAACACTTTTGGGTGAAGAGTTACAATTTAAAAGGAAAAAAAAAACTGGAAAATGAAAAATCAGAATGAAAGCTTTCATGTTCTATGAAATGTGAAAGAATTAGTTTTCTCCCACTACCAATATTTTAAAATGTGTCTCGATGATAATATCTTCTGGCAGTATTTAACAAAACTACTTTCTCCAAAGTTAACAATAAATAGAAAAATAAAAACAGCAAGTAATCAGAAGAAAAAAATTACTTATAAAGCCCTGTTTGATGAAGAGTTACAATTTAAAAGAAAACAAACAGGAAATGAAAAATTAGAATTAGAGCATTCAAATTCTATGAAATGTGAAACAAACAAATATCTTTCACCACCACTATTTAAACACTAATCTAGGTGATAATATCATCTGGGAGTATGAAACATCCCTGCGCTGTGACCATGTGAAACAAGCTGCCTGATCTACTGTTTCCCATTGCCGTTGATGGTTCTCTGCTTGAACTCATCAGTTTTACGATACGCAGCGATGGCTGGACGGGATAAGTTCAGTTTGCAGTAGGCACTCAACACCGGGAAGTCATCCAGACATTTTGGGGCTAGCACCTGGTGTATGTCTAAGATGTCTGTCAAGTTGTAGTCTGTGAATGACCTCTGTGGACAGACATCATGTATGTGAGAAGAAACATGTGTGAGGCTTGCCACCAGTTTTGTGTGAGTGGAGACATGACAGGAGATAAACTGTATGTAAGCAGCCCAGTTTTCTAAGGGTAAGTAAGTACACCTGGGTGGGACAACAGGTGAGGGATAAACTGTTTATAACAAACAATAGTTTTCTGAGGGTAAGTGGGAAAATGAGAAGACAAACTGTATGTAACCAGCAGTTTCTAAGGGTAAATACGTGTGTGGGAAATGAAGAGAGAAACAGTATGTAACAACAAGTTTCTAAGGGTAAATACGTGTGTGGGAAATGAAGAGAGAAACAGTATGTAACCAGCAGTTTCTAAGGGTAAATACGTGTGTGGGAAATGAAGAGAGAAACAGTATGTAACCAGCAGTTTCTAAGGGTAAATACGTGTGTGGGAAATGAAGAGAGAAACAGTATGTAACCAGCAGTTTCTAAGGGTAAATACGTGTGTGGGAAATGAAGAGAGAAACAGTATGTAACCAGCAGTTTCTAAGGGTAAATACATGTGTGGGAAATGAAGAGAGAAACAGTATGTAACCAGCAGTTTCTAAGGGTAAATACGTGTGTGGGAAATGAAGAGAGAAACAGTATGTAACCAGCAGTTTCTAAGGGTAAATACATGTGTGGGAAATGAAGAGAGAAACAGTATGTAACCAGCAGTTTCTAAGGGTAAATACGTGTGTGGGAAATGAAGAGAGAAACAGTATGTAACCAGCAGTTTCTAAGGGTAAATACGTGTGTGGGAAATGAAGAGAGAAAACAGTATGTACCAGCAGTTTCTAAGGGCACATGTGGGAAATAAAGAGAGAAACAGTATGTAACAAGCAGTTTCTAAGGGTAAATACGTGTGTGGGAAATAAAGAGAGAAACAGTATCTAACAACAAGTTTCTAAGGGTAAATACGTGTGCGGGAAATAAAGAGAGAAACAGTATGTAACAAGCAGTTTCTAAGGGTAAATACGTGTGTGGGAAATAAAGAGAGAAACAGTATGTAACCAGCAGTTTCTAAGGGTAAATACGTGTGTGGTAAATAAAGAGAGAAACAGTATGTAACCAGCAGTTTCTAAGGGTAAATACGTGTGTGGGAAATGAAGAGAGAAACAGTATGTAACCAGCAGTTTCTAAGGGTAAATACGTGTGTGGGAAATAAGGAGAGAAACAGTATGTAACCAGCAGTTTCTAAGGGTAAATACATGTGTGGGAAATAAAGAGAGAAACAGTATGTAACAACAAGTTTCTAAGGGTAAATACGTATGTGGTAAAAAAAGAGAGAAACAGTATGTAACAACAAGTTTCTAAGGGTAAATACATGTGTGGGAAATAAAGAGAGAAACAGTATGTAACCAGCAGTTTCTAAGGGTAAATACGTGTGTGGGAAATGAAGAGAGAAACAGTATGTAACAACAAGTTTCTAAGGGTAAATACGTGTGTGGGAAATGAAGAGAGAAACAGTATGTAACAAGCAGTTTCTAAGGGTAAATACGTGTGTGGGAAATGAAGAGAGAAACAGTATGTAACAAGCAGTTTCTAAGGGTAAATACGTGTGTGGGAAATTAAGAGAGAAACAGTATGTAACCAGCAGTTTCTAAGGGTAAATACGTGTGTGGGAAATAAAGAGAGAAACAGTATGTAACAAGCAGTTTCTAAGGGTAAATACGTGTGTGGTAAAAAAAGAGAGAAACAGTATGTAACGAGCAGTTTCTAAGGGTAAATACGTGTGTGGTAAATGAAGAGAGAAACAGTATGTAACCAGCAGCTTCTAAGGGTAAATACGTGTGTGGGAAATAAAGAGAGAAACAGTATGTAACCAGCAGTTTCTAAGGGTAAATACGTGTGTGGTAAATGAAGAGAGAAACAGTATGTAACAAGCAGTTTCTAAGGGTAAATACGTGTGTGGTAAATAAAGAGAGAAACAGTATGTAACCAGCAGCTTCTAAGGGTAAATACGTGTGTGGTAAATAAAGAGAGAAACAGTATGTAACCAGCAGTTTCTAAGGGTAAATACGTGTGTGGTAAATAAAGAGAGAAACAGTATGTAACCAGCACCTTCTAAGGGTAAATACGTGTGTGGTAAATAAAGAGAGAAACAGTATGTAACCAGCAGTTTCTAAGGGTAAATACGTGTGTGGTAAATAAAGAGAGAAACAGTATGTAACCAGCAGCTTCTAAGGGTAAATACGTGTGTGGTAAATAAAGAGAGAAACAGTATGTAACCAGCAGCTTCTAAGGGTAAATACGTGTGTGGTAAATAAAGAGAGAAACAGTATGTAACCAGCACCTTCTAAGGGTAAATACGTGTGTGGTAAACAAAGAGAGAAACAGTATGTAACCAGCTGCTTCTAAGGGTAAATATGTGTGTGGTAAATAAAGAGAGAAACAGTATGTAACCAGCAGTTTCTAAGAGTAAATACGTGTGTGGGAAATAAAGAGAGAAACAGTATGTAACCAGCAGTTTCTAAGGGTAAATACGTGTGTGGGAAATAAAGAGAGAAATAGTATGTAACCAGCAGTTTCTAAGGGTAAATACGTGTGTGGTAAATAAAGAGAGAAACAGTATGTAACCAGCAGCTTCTAAGGGTAAATACGTGTGTGGTAAATAAAGAGAGAAACAGTATGTAACCAGCAGTTTCTAAGGGTAAATACGTGTGTGGTAAATAAAGAGAGAAACAGTATGTAACCAGCAGCTTCTAAGGGTAAATACGTGTGTGGTAAATAAAGAGAGAAACAGTATGTAACCAGCAGTTTCTAAGAGTAAATACGTGTGTGGGAAATAAAGAGAGAAACAGTATGTAACCAGCAGTTTCTAAGGGTAAATACGTGTGTGGTAAATAAAGAGAGAAACAGTATGTAACCAGCAGTTTCTAAGAGTAAATACGTGTGTGGGAAATAAAGAGAGAAACAGTATGTAACCAGCAGTTTCTAAGGGTAAATACGTGTGTGGGAAATAAAGAGAGAAATAGTATGTAACCAGCAGTTTCTAAGGGTAAATACATGTGTGGGAAATAAAGAGAGAAACAGAATGTAACCAGCAGCTTCTAAGGGTAAATACATGTGTGGGAAATAAAGAGAGAAATAGTATGTAACCAGCAGTTTCTAAGGGTAAATACATGTGTGGGAAATGAAGAGAGAAACAGAATGTAACCAGCAGTTTCTAAGGGTAAATACATGTGTGGGAAATGAAGAGAGAAAATATGAAACCAGCAGTTTCTAAGAGTAAGTACTTGTAGATAGGTAGGCAAACCTTTTAGGGACAACCTATATATGGAACCAGCATTGTTTTCTGTTGTTATGCTTCTTTCAGCTTTTTTATTTCTGCTCTTTTACTACATGACTGGCCACATTCTCTGTCAGGTTCTGGACTTAATATGATCTCTGGACTTGACTTGTGCCAATCAATTTCTTCCTCTAAAGCACAACAACTCTTCAACCCAGATCAACTAAGTGATTATACTTTCTGCTATGGTCATCAATTAACTCATTTTTTGTGTCAGTAAAATAACAGACAATACCACAACATACATTTATATCATCAAATAAATATTTGATTTTAGTACAAAACATGTTAATGCAGTCAACAGATTACTTTACACTCAGACATGGTCTTAAAGGAAAGTCTTGGTATGGCGGCTGTGGATCAAACAGCCATGGATACAGGGCCTGGCAGAGCTGGACTTCCGACCCAAAAAGTCTCCAACACAAGTTCTTTCCCAAGGCCTCACAACTTAGATCTCAACTGTGGTGGCTCTACACAGCTCTGGATAGTGTGGTCAGACACATCATGTCACTGCATTGAGTCGCCTGAATACAGTACCCATGACATCACCACGTTCTCCATCTTACACTGACAAAGCCCCTTTTTAAACCACCTCATTAATTTATAGATTACTAATCGGGTGAACAGTACTTCAACCAACTAGCACTAATAACACTCAACTATCTGTACAGAACATTAGGTTATACTACCTATTCCTAATCATACTTAACTTATAACACTGTCAAACTAGTACTAAACATTTCCTAAACTGTCGCTACCTGTCTGAACGCAAATACCTATAAAAACACTGGCAATCAAAAATAACAAGTCACAGTCCAGGTCTCTGAGCCAAATCCCCCAAGACTGTTCTCTCTATCTGTTTTGACCAGTCAGCTGCTTACCGCCGGGGTCCGTGAGCCCCTCTTGTATCCTCAAGTCTTTCTGTCCATAACAAAGTCCTGTCCATAACAAAGTCCTTGTCAGAGTCTCTGTGGACTGCTGAACATGTAGTCACTAAGTGGTCATCTAAATGCTAATCTGTCATTCACTAACATCACCTACAGTTGTTCCATAGACACACAGGCCCTTGACAACAGGTCTAATCCTATATACTTACTGTAACACATTCAGCCAATTAAACAGCTGACCTCAGCACAATATACTCAAATATATGACCTTATAGAACATAAGATTACAACCACTTGGTCCAAATATATGACCTTATAGAACATAAGATTACAACCACTTGGTCCAAATATGTGACCTTATAGAACATAAGATTACAACCACTTGGTCCAAATATATGACCTTATAGAACATAAGATTACAACCACTTGGTCCAAATATGTGACCTTATAGAACATAAGATTACAACCACTTGGTCCAAATATGGACCTTATAGAACATAAGATTACAACCAATTGGTCCAAATATATGACCTTATAGAACATAACATTACAAAAACTTGGTCAAAATATATGACCTTATAGAACAGAAGATTACAACCAATTGGTCCAAATATATGACCTTATAGAACATAAGATTATAACCACTTGGTCAAAATATATGACCTTATAGAACAGAAGATTACAATCACTTGGTCAAAATATATGACCTTACATAAGATAATTAATACTGCAACCACTTGGAGATTAGACCACCCCAAAATTTAAAAAATGATGAGTCTGACCTTATTGCCAACACAGAAGCCAGTCTTGTCAGCTCCATTTTTAGCCAGAAGATTCTGTTTGGAATTGTGTGGAAAAACAAACTGATCATCTCAAATACAATGAACAGATCAGACCAGTATCTTAATAAGAAACATAAACATTTTTAAACAGAGGCGTGTCTTGCTAGTCACACTGGCTATTGCCATGGGTTGTGAGTCCCATGCCTCCTCACAACGCAATATAACACTATCGTCTGGAAAGTCTTGCTAGTCACACTTGCTATTGCCATGGGTTGCGAGTCCCATGCCTCCTCATAACGCAATATAACACTATCGTCTGGAAAGTCTTGCTAGTCACACTTGCTATTGCCATGGGTTGTGAGTCCCATGCCTCCTCATAACACAATATAACACTATCGTCTGGAAAGTCTTGCTAGTCACACTTGCTATTGCCATGGGTTGTGAGTCCCATGCCTCCTCAAAGCGCAATATAACACTATCGTCTGGAAAGACAGAAAGGTGTCAATCATTTCATAAACATATAAAATTTCCGGCACGCCTTAACCGTTTTAGTCCCAGGGGGTTTAGCATCAGAGGCGCAACGGGTGGTCAAGAGAAACACATAATCAGCACATTTTGCATTCACTGGGTTTCTTATTAAACATTCTCCCCTGGACCTTCAGAATGAGAGGCCAGCATTCTAACAACCTGGCCTGCAAATCTTTCATTAGTTGCCTTTTATGGCTTGTTCATTAAGCGGCAATGGGACAATGCCTCCCCCCCCCCCCCAACAAACAAACAAAAACGGTATGCAAGATCCCCCAAGAGGAAAGTACAAAGATATATTCTCTAACAATATCTAGATGTACCATACCTCAAATGGTTGCAGCTGTGATGGCAGCTCTGCTATATATTCATCTTTGCCGTCTTCCTGTGGATAAAACAAGTATATTATCAGTAACAGCTGAGGTCATATGATCTAATAAACCTAATGCATTTTCTGGCACAGCCTGGAAAGGTCAAGCAGCAGTGAGGAGGGAAACTGGACACTCAATGGGAGTGTTGTTGTTTCTATGACAAGGGAGTGTTGTTGTTCCTATGACATGGGAGTGGTGTTGTTCCTATGACATGGGAGTGGTGTTGTTCCTATGACATGGGAGTGTTGTTGTTCCTATGACCAGGGAGTGTTGTTGTTCCTATGACATGGGAGTGTTGTTGTTCCTATGACCAGGGAGTGTTGTTGTTCCTATGACCAGGGAGTGTTGTTGTTCCTATGACATGGGAGTGTTGTTGTTCCTATGACAAGGGAGTGTTGTTCCTATGACATGGGAGTGTTGTTGTTCCTATGACATGGGAGTGTTGTTGTTCCTATGACATGGGAGTGTTGTTGTTCCTATGACATGGGAGTGTTGTTGTTCCTATGACATGGGAGTGTTGTTGTTCCTATGACATGGGAGTGTTGTTGTTCCTATGACATGGGAGTGTTGTTGTTCCTATGACATGGGAGTGTTGTTGTTCCTATGACAAGGGAGTGTTGTTCCTATGACATGGGAGTGTTGTTGTTCCTATGACATGGGAGTGTTGTTGTTCCTATGACATGGGAGTGGTGTTGTTCCTATGACATGGGAGTGCTGTTGTTCCTATGACAAGGGAGTGTTGTTGTTCCTATGACATGGGAGTGGTGTTTCTATGACAAGGGAGTGATGTTCCTATGACAAGGGAGTGATGTTCCTATGACAAGGGAGTGATGTTCCTATGACAAGGGAGTGATGTTCCTATGACATGGGAGTGATGTTCCTATGACATGGGAGTGCTGTTGTTCCTATGACAAGGAAGTGTTGTTGTTCCTATGACATGGGAGTGCTGTTGTTCCTATGACAAGGGAGTATTGTTGTTCCTATGACATGGGAGTGATGTTCCTATGACAAGGGAGTGTTGTTGTTCCTATGACATGGGAGTGTTGCTGTTTCTATGACAAAGGAGTGTTGTTGTTCCTATGACAAAGGAGTGTTGTTGTTTCTATGACAAGGGAGTGTTGTTGTTTCTATGACAAGGGGGTGTTGTTGTTTCTATGACAAAGGAGTGTTGTTGTTTCTATGACAAGGGAGTGTTGTTGTTTCTATGACAAATGAGTGTTGTTTCTATGACATGGGAGTGATATTGTTTCTATGACAAGGGAGTGTTGTTGTTTCTATGACAAGGGAGTGTTGTTGTTTCTATGACAAATGAGTGTTGTTGTTTCTATGACCAGGGAGTGTTGTTGTTTCTATGACAAGGGAGTGTTGTTGTTTCTATGAAAAAGGAGTGTTGTTGTTTCTATGACAAAGGAGTGTTGTTGTTTCTATGACAAGGGGGTGTTGTTGTTTCTATGACAAAGGAGTGTTGTTGTTTCTATGACAAGGGAGTGTTGTTGTTTCTATGAAAAAGGAGTGTTGTTGTTTCTATGACAAAGGAGTGTTGTTGTTTCTATGACAAGGGAGTGTTGTTGTTTCTATGACAAAGGAGTGTTGTTGTTTCTATGACAAGGGAGTGTTGTTGTTTCTATGACATGGGAGTGTTGTTGTTTCTATGACAAAGGTGTGTTTTTGTTCCTATGACAAGGGAGTGTTGTTGTTCCAAGCTTGGAAAAATGAGAAGTCTTGTTAAAAAAAAAAAAATAATTGATTACCAGTACTAGCAAATCAACAATCAAGAAATGTCCATTCTGAACAAGAATGTGTATTTTGAATGAACCAGACACTAACTCTAGAGCAAATGTAACACCGGCAATCATTGATTCAATACCCTGCAGACAATGAACAATCACTCACACACAGTTTTAGCTGATTTCATCATCCCTGTATTCTGCCAACTGTGGACTGTACCTTGGACCACAAAAACTATTTAATTGTCTCAACCAACATGCGCAAACAGTCAAAAAACAAACACATAAAACTATCTAGTTGTCTCAACCAACATGAGCAAACAGTCAAAAAACAAACACATAAAACTATCTAGTTGTCTCAACCAACATGAGCAAACAGTCAAAAAACAAACACATAAAACTATCTAGTTGTCTCAACCAACAAGAGCAGACCAAAAAACACAGCTAGAGAGCAAAGACAAAAAGACAGTAAGACATGGGGGTAAGTTATATGCAGTAACAAAGGATAGGAGGATGACTTAGTGTGAGTTGGTTGGTGGCCTATGCTCCACTGGGGAATAAAGGGTAGAAGAGAAGTCCCAACAAGCTCTCAGATTCATAATAAAAAGACACTCCATGCGAGGACATCACTAGAACAACAGTAATAAATAATAAAATCACTTATTGATTGAGATCTTGGTTGAGAAAATGGAATTCTAGCCCACAAATCAATACTGGCATGGTAATGACGTTCAATCTTCGGCCTCACTGATCTGTCATTGATCTGTCATTTTTAAATAAGCAGTCGTGGGACCACTGATCGCTGTGTTCCTGTAATTTATTGATTTTCCACACTTTCAAGCCAAGCCAAGATGAGGTCAGCATTGTTTGACTGTGAA
Organism: Candidula unifasciata; assembly: GCA_905116865.2. Classification (NCBI taxonomy): domain Eukaryota; kingdom Metazoa; phylum Mollusca; class Gastropoda; order Stylommatophora; family Geomitridae; genus Candidula; species Candidula unifasciata. The sequence goes on from CAJHNH020000040.1 coordinate 44,072, forward strand.
CATGACTGAAAGATCTACATTACTTTTTAAAATTGGTTCACAGTTTCTTTGTGTGCATTCAGAACCAGCACATTGACAACCAGTTACCAATCAATGTACACAGTCATTTAAACAAACTAAGATGGGATTAAAGAACTGATCTCAAAGAATGCTGGGCACACACACAGATGCTCTATTTCCTGCAGCAAATCTTACTTTGCCAGTATCACATTGGCTGTACAGATGTTGACTTTCCTCTCGTGTCATTTCTTTCCAGATCCAAACTTAATTCCAAACTGTCACCACTTACATATATTGTATCATCTAGCACTATTTTCAGTCAGCGCTAATTCATAAATGGTCTCCATTCTGATGGGTGTTCTGTCCAGGAAGTGTTCCTGCCACTGTCACTTTTGTAGCCAGATCATCTGCTCATTCACTGTCTCGCCCTCATGCATGTCCTGGTCAGTATCTCAAGCTGAGTCCCTGTAATGCTGACATTTTGATGCCTGGTACCGACTCATGTCACATTCTGATGCCTGGTACCGACTCATGTCACATTCTGATGCCTGGTACCGACTCATGTCACATTCTGATGCCTGGTACCGACTCATGTCACATTCTGATGCCTGGTACCGACTCATGTCACATTCTGATGCCTGGTACCGACTCATGTCACATTCTGATGCCTGGTACCGACTCATGTCACATTCTGATGCCTGGTACTGACTCATGTCACATTCTGTTGAGTGGCACCGACTCATGTCACATTCTGATGCTTGGCACCGACTCATGTCACATTCTGATGCCTGGTACAGACTCATGTCACATTCTGTTGAGTGGCACCGACTGATGTCACATTCTGATGCTTGGCACCGACTCATGTCACATTTTGATGCTTGGTACTGACTCATGTCACATGCTGATGCTGGCCACTGACTCCTGTCATATTCTGTGTGGGATGTCATGGACCTGAAACTAACTCCTACTTGTATTAGTCACTTTAACATGGAGGTCTAGGTGGTGGGGGTGAGGGAGAAGACGAGTTCACCCGTTGAATTATATTCCCCTGTTGAACCATGTTCCCCTGTTGAATCATGTTCACCTGTTGAATCATGTTCACCTGTTGAATCATGTTCACCTGTTGAATCATATTCACCTGTTGAATCATGTTCACCTGTTGAATCATGTTCACCTGTTGAATCATGTTCCCCTGTAGAATCATGTTCACCTGTAGAATCATGTTCACCTGTAGAATCATGTTCACCTGTAGAATCATGTTCACCTGTAGAATCATGTTCACCTGTAGAATCATGTTCACCTGTTGAATCATGTTCACCTGTTGAATCATGTTCACCTGTTGAATCATGTTCACCTGTTGAACCATGTTCACCTGTTGAATCATGTTCACCTGTTGAATCATGTTCACCTGTTGAATCATGTTCACCTGTTGAATCATGTTCCCCTGTTGAATCATGTTCCCCTGTTGAACCATGTTCACCTGTTGAATCATGTTCACCTGTAGAATCATGTTCACCTGTAGAATCATGTTCAAGGATGGGAACATCCCCTGTTAGCTACTATCAACATCTCTGAGATGTGCAACCAGACAAACATCAAACATTGAGAGCTTACGTAGTTGTTGTAAATCATCTTGATGTACTTCACCCTCAGATCCTCTACGCCATCATTGATCATGTCGATATAGGCAGCCTCTTCCAGGCCGCTACCATACAGATCTACAATCATTCATGTTTCATAATCAGAAGATATAAACATACCAGTGTAACAGTTATAACAATCCTGCAAATAATTCAAAACTCATACAGATGGAAAATGATCAGTGAATGTAGATGGGAAAAAATACACATTTTGGAAAACACACAAGAGAAACAATAAAGTAACAAACACACAGAAAAGAAAGTGTACACTTGGTCTGATCATATTGGGAAAGAGAAAACTTCGTATCAAAAACATCAACAGAAAAACTAAAAGAATGACGTCCCTTAAATATGAAATGGTCTCATAGGTGATGTGGCAGAGATATTTTCCCCTCATTCTGCAGGTTTAAGTTCAGTCTGAGACTTTGTAGCACCATTCTCCGAGACTGTAATGATCTATTTGTGCGTCTGCACTGTTCACTCCCTAAAAGTTAGACACAGAGTGATCAAGAATGAGATCATGACAGAAAAGTGTTGAACTCACCATGCTTGCGTGCAAGGTGGCGCAGGATGGCATTGGACTGAACCACCTGCAGAGGACCATCTCTCAGGGCTGGCACTTGACCAAATTGCTGAAATGTAAGAAGTGTTTATTTTAGTGTCTCGGGAGGTGTCCAGAATCTCTCAGCCCTGTCACTAATCAAATCTATCAGTAATCTACTATGTATAACTGACAGTCTCTTAACCTTGTCATTAATGGTTTAGCATCTCTCCTAGAAAAGGAGGCTGATGTTATCCCAGAATCAAAAATTAGCTATGTTCTTGTCTTGCCCCATTCCGTTTGGCTATGCCATTAAGTCTTTATCTCTGTGTCTTCCCCTTGCTCGCTGTCCATCAATGTTCCCAATTGTAACCAAGTTCTCAAGATTATTCTTTCCACATGAGAATTTTGGATCTTTGTTGTGAGGAAAATAAAAGTAGACCCACTGCCCCCACAACTTGTATGTCATATGAGGCGACTAATTTGGTGAATTCTGTGAAATCATAGAACATCTGTTTGACAGGAAAGGAACCAAGTGTGCATACAAATAAGCCAGATCATGCAACATTCATGTTCTGGAACAAGCTCATTGGCAAAATCTGCCCAGCCTTGTAACCAATGTTTTAATCTGCTATAGTACTCCAGATCCTCAAGCAGTCAGTGAGACCCCTTCGATGGTGATGTTCTTTAAATTGAGTGTCCTGTTTTGTCTGAAAATAGTGATTTGTGCATTTCTTTAAAAAATGCTTATTCATGCTGTTGTTTCCTATGGTTTAATCTGTATAGCTAAATCTCTTTCTGCAAGCAGTCGTTCACCTGACAAGTGTACAATACAATCATCATATAGCTTCAGAGATGAACCCAGGAATTTACAAAACACATGTCCTTCTCATAACATGTGTGAAAAACACTGTCTGTGTCTAAGTTGTCTATCAGTTGATGACTGTTGTCTGATTCAAGAAGGACTGCATCATTTATCAGAATATCTCAGCCATGTTACAAATCTCAGAAACGCTTCACTCACCATCTGTGGTTTCCACTCTGTCTGCCAGTTCTCTCTGGTGCATAAAATCTCCTCGTAATCAATGCCATTGTCCTTGAAGAGATACCTCACAGGTTCTCCACGACCTACAACACAGTAACAACGGCATGAGACATGAGATAAAACAACCTAGTTAGAAACATAACAGCATCTACTGAGGAAAAGTCAGTCCGCAACTGTTAGCCCCTGTCCCTGTTTCTAGAAAACAGTGTTCTATTCTGCCAGGGGCAGGCATGACAATCACAGCCCAAGAGGTTACACAGGAACACCAGGGAGGAAGCAGCTACTCCCAGCAGCTCAAAGCCTGGCCAGTATTATAAAGTCTATGTGTTGCCCATACAGCGAGATCTCTCGCTTCTCTCTCTCTCTCTCTCTCTTTCTCTCTTCCTCTCTCTCTCTCCCTCCCTCTCTCTTTCTCTCACCCAGCGCGCGCGCACACACACACACACACTGCTTGCTTTGTTAAATCAAAAAAAAAGGAAATGTCCACAAAGTATATAACTTCAGTGCTATAAAAAGTGTATAAAATACTGCAGATAAGAAATCATATTAAACAGGCTTTTCACAAACATAACAACATAAAAGAGATCTAACTTATGAAACAGTATGTGCTGGAAACTGAATCGCTTTGGCTATATCAACATATAAAGAACAAACAGTCATGAGAGACACAGATCATCATCAAATACAAATACCTGCTTCTTCTTTTGTGTTCACCATTAATAGCACAGTTGGCACATTGTGTTGTGGTTTGCAGCTAGGTTGTGGTATCTGTGCCTTTTGTCCCAACACATAATTTTAGTAATCTAAGTAGACATTGCAAAACAACTGTTGGGGGGAGGGGGGAGGAGGATAGGAGGAGGGAGGAGGATGGGAGGAGGGAGGAGGATGGGAGGAGGGAGGAGGATGGGAGGAGGATGGGAGGAGGATGGGAGGAGGATGGGAGTTGGTTAATTATTGCCCAGCCCAACCAAATGGGCTCTTGCAACCCAAGCAGGCAGAATTGTCATATGCTGGCTAACATCAGGTTTTACAGACACTCTAGGTCTGAGGTGGGAGAACACATGAAGGACTAGAACTCTTTCCTCTAAGTTGTGATGACAAGGATAGTCTTTGCCAAAGACTTGCCACATAATGTTGAGTTGTTTTGCAGCATTTAACCTGGAAGGAAAATCCAACTCCACTTAAGGGGAGGGACCAAGTTGAAATCATAAAATTTGACCATTTTGGGTTTCCATACATAATTCACAATTATCCATAGTAGAAAACAGCTGTGCAAACGGGGTTTAAAAAGGAGTATGTTTTAATAAAAAAAGGATTAATGCCACACATTTTCTAATATATAGCATTTGTTTGGTGTGAGTTAAGAAAGGAAATAAATGAAGGCACCTGGTCAAACAATGTCCTAAATCTAGTAAGAAATTGTCTAAAACAGGTTTTTTCAAGGAATATACATGACAATTGTATAAATCAGGTATGAGCCAAAAACTCTCTGCCACTGTCTTCATGTTGAACCGACTCCAGAACATGTCCTTGAAGCAACATGTGGCCATACCCAGCAGACCTGACAACTCAGCTTTAGGGAACCTAAGAGACATTGAGATGAGATCCCCGTTTATAGCCACAGGGGATGGAGCAGTTGATCAGATATCGTTGGGAGAAGAAAGTACTTCCATATCTGTGTTGTGTACCTCATGATGAGAATGAGTAATCTCTAGGTTACAGAAGTCCTATCAAACTTCACAAATCTGTAACTCAGTAGCCGTTCGGTAAAATTTGTTGAAATTTGGCATGAAACCCGTTAAACAGTTTTTATTTTGCCTTATTTGCAGTACATGAAAAAACAGACACTGATCTAAAGCAAATAATCAGTTGGCAAGCTGACGAACAACCAGGATTTTCTACTGCAGGTTACAGCTGGTGAGTGCAAAGAAGGAGGAGGACAGGTAAAATATTTGTGAGTTCAGTTAGCAAACCTACACATCTACAACCCAGCCATCTACATCTACAACCCAGCCATCGACATCTAAAACCCAGCCATCTACATCCACAACCCAGCCATCTACATCTACAACCCAGGCATCTATATCTACAACTCAGCCATCTACAACCCAGCCATCTACATCTACAAATGAGCCATCTACAACCCAGCCATCTACATCTACAACCCAGGCATCTATATCTACAACTCAGCCATCTACAACCCAGCCATCTACATCTACAACTGAGCCATCTACAACCCAGCCATCCACATCTACAACCGAGCCATCTACATCTACAACCCAGCCATCTACATCCAGCGGTCTAAAACCCAGCCATTTACATCTACAACCTAGCCATCTACAACCCAGCCATCAAAATTTACAACCCAGCCATCTACATCTACAACCCAGCCATCTACATCTACAACCCAGGCATCTACATCTACAACCCAACCATCTACAACCCAGCCATCTACATCTACAACCCAGCCATTTACATCCTCAACCCAGCCATCCACATCTACAACCCAGAGATTTACACCCTCAACCCAGCCATCTACATCTACAACCCAGCCATCTACATCTACAACCCAGCCATCTACATCTACAACCCAGCCATCTACATCTACAACCCAGCCATCTACATCTACAACCCAGCCATCTACATCTACAACCCAGCCATCTACATCTACAACCCAGCCATCTACATCTACAACCCAGCCATCTACATCTACAACCCAGCCATCTACATCTACAACCCAGCCATCTACATCAACAACCCAGCCATCTACAACCCAGCCATCTACAACCCAGCCATCTACATCTACAACCCAGCCATCTACAACCCAGCCATCTACAACCCAGCCATCTACATCTACAACCCAGCCATCTACATCTACAACCCAGCCATCTACATCTACAACCCAGAGATTTACACCCTCAACCCAGCCATCTTTATCTACAACCCAGCCATCTACATCTACAACCCAGCCATCTACATCTACAACCCAGCCATCTACATCTACAACCCAGTCATCTACATCTACAACCCAGCCATCTACATCTACAACCCAGCCATCTACATCTACAACCCAGCCATCTACAACCCAGCCATCTACAACCCAGCCATCTACAACCCAGCCATCTACAACCCAGCCATCTACATCTACAACCCAGCCATCTACAACCCAGCCATCTACATCTACAACCCAGCCATCTACATCTACAACCCAGCCATCTACATCTACAACCAAGAGATTTACACCCTCAACCCAGCCATCTACATCTACAACCCAGGCATCTACATCTACAACCCAACCCTCTACAACCCAGCCATCTACATCTACAACACAGCCATCTACATCTACAACCCAACCATCTACATCTACAACCCAGCCATCTACATCTACAACCCAACCATCTACATCTACAACCCAGCCATCTACATCTACAACCCAGCCATCTACATCTACAACCCAACCATCTACATCTACAACCCAGCCATCTACATCTACAACCAAGCCATCTACAACCCAGCCATCTACATCTACAACCCAGAGATTTACACCCTCAACCCAGCCATCTACATCTACAACCCAGAGATTTACACCCTCAACAAAAGCCATCTACATCTACAACCCAGCCATCTACATCTACAACCCAGCCATCTACATCTACAACCCAGCCATCTACATCTACAACCCAGGCATCTACATCTACAACCCAGGCATCTACATCTACAACCCAGCCATCTACATCTACAACCCAGCCATCTACATCTACAACCCATCCATCTACATCTACAACCCAGCCATCTACATCTACAACCCAGAGATTTACACCCTCAACCCAGCCATCTACATCTACAACCGAGAGATTTACACCCTCAACCCAGCCATCTACATCTACAACCCAGCCATCTACATCTACAACCCAGCCATCTACATCTACAACCCAGCCATCTACATCTACAACCGAGCCATGTTCTGTTTTAAACAACCCTGTACACAAGTGAACTGACACCCTCACCTACACAAAAGACGTTATGTAATTAGACATTAACAGAAATGAGTTTTATCGAACCACAAATCTCTCACCTCTGACAGGGAAGTAGATTAGCTGATACTTTCCCACTGCAAGAGAACAAACATGTGATTATTAATCTTATCTGACTATTCTATTATACAGGTACAGGAAAAAAAAGTATGTCTCCAGTTGTGTGAAAAAGTTGCTATCATTTACCTGAAAACATTAATTAACTCTAGCATTTATTGACTGTTTGTGGTTTTATCAGGCAATTTTTATATTCAGTAGTTTGCCATTGCTTTCTGCATAGACAGGCTCCAGACCATTGTCCAAATCAACGTAAAGTGGCCTGCTGTCAAACCTGCCATTCAGATAACTGAACCAAATATTTCAGAGTTATGACTGCGTTGATGATCTTGGTCCTGATACATGATCACTATCTTTTGATGTTATCCTGAAATTCTATGAGAGCTGCAATAGTGCAATGGTTACGTCCTTGTCTGCCGAAGATTCACAGTTGAAATTTCATTTTGCTGTAGCATGTAGCTCACCCCATGTCTTCCTTATCTTGTTTTAACTTCATTCTCTAGCTCCCTTCCATGTGTTTTCTTGTCTGCCTTTATTTCTATGCCCCTACTGGTTCCAGCATAAAGACATTCTAGTTCTCAGGTTTTCCCAACGTGTATCTGATTAATGCCAGTGTTACTTCTTCTCCTTTTGATTCACTGGAACTTGTTTAGTTCTCTCACAAAGCTCAAAATAAATGGTTCTATCATACCATCAAATGACCTCTATTCTGTTCATTGGTGTGCAACTGCCATGACAGAATTACTGAACCCTGCAGGCAGGTTGTGGTGTATCCAAAAACCATATTGGCCCCATACACTGATCAATATTTAGACTGGTTATTTACAGAGAAGAATTTGGAAGCAACAGAGATATGGTTTCCGAGACTAATGTTACAAATACCTTGGGTGGCCAGAGTAACTAACAACTATTGTTTGCAAGAAGCTAATGAAAGTAAATCTCTATATGCAACAATACGAAAGAGATAAACACTGTTCTCTGGCCCCTTAATGAGAAGAGAGACATTGGAGAACATTGTGACAACTGAAAAGATCAGTGGAAAAAAGGGGTAGAGGAACACTAAGAGAGATTATGCTGGATGGGCTGAAACAATGACATGGAGGAATATCATCAAGAGAGCTGTTCCAGGCAACCAGGGATCGTGATCTGTGGAGACGCATGGACGCCTAAGCCAGTTGGCATGTCGACAACTTCATCGCTGTTTTTTAATCTCTTTACTATGTTCCAAGCACACATTGGGAGCGACAGAGGAAGACGTACAGTCACGCCTGAACAAAGCTAGAGCTGCTTTTGGAAGGATGAGGCAACTCTGGAAATCCAGCAATTACTGCAGAGGAACAAAACTCCGACTCTACAAGAGCATCATTTTGCCAGTTCTTCTTTATGGAGCGGAATGCTGGAGAATGACTAAAAAGGATGCACACAAGCTGTCCACCTTCCACCACACATGTCTACGTAGAATTACCAAAATTTTCTGGCCAGATACAATCTCAAACACTAAACTACTTCAAGCCACAAACCAAGAAACTTTAGACAGTATGATTAACAAGAGAAGATGGAAATGGCTTGGCCACGTTATGAGAATGACTTCTGATTTACCTACCAAAACAGCTCTCACATGGACACCAGAGGGAAAGAGAAAACAGGGGCGCACAAAAACAACATGGAGACGAACGATGGAAAGTGACCTGAATGCGGCATCTTTGACATGGAAAACTGCATTGAAGATTGTACAGGACAGGAAAGCATGGAAAGTCCTCTCTAAAGCCTCATGTGCCACTAGGCACAACGAGAACTGATGCACACATCAGGTTTGTTCTCACTATTTAAATCTGTGTTCTGTTTAACAACTCTGTCAATGATGCCCATTAAAAGTTCCTGACAGGTGGTGGCTAGCCAAATGTTGGACACATCATCCAGTGAGTACTAACTGGTCTATACAAATACAGTATAGACCGATGCCGCAAAATATGAGAGGGCAGTTAACTTACTTTCATTTACAAATAATCTGCCACAACTGAACACATATTGCCTAATGGGTGCACTTTTATATCAAACAGATAGCAGAACATATACTCTCCTGACATACAAACTACTTGCCAATCTGTACTTAAAATCTAAGGCCTAGGAATTCTAACACTACTTCACAGTGTACAAAACATGAATCAAAATGAAGTTATGAGAATCATCTTGGGTTGGACACAAGGTACATCAATCAGAACAATGAGGTAAATGCTTGGGCTGACATCGGTGAAGTCTAGATGGTTACTGGCACAAGCCAAGGCCTACATGCGAGTTACCAATGAAGAAAGATGTTACCAACGATTTTAAAGAAGACCAGTACAAAAGAAGAAATTCATGGATGGTTCTGGCTAAAGACACCATCAGGTGAAAAGGGGGAAGGGGAAAGAGGGGAAGGGGGGGGGGGGGGGGGGCTGACTTGCTTGGGATGACCCATTTTAAGCTCAAAATATTGTGGGGGGGGGAGGGGGGGGGGGGGGGCTAGAGAGAACAGCATAGGAACAGAAAGTACAACAGAAACTACTTACATTTTAGCTGGTGAATGTTAAATATGTATCCACATAATCAACTGAAAATTAGTGAGAACTAAACCAGCATATTCTGCTTGTCCGCCAAGTATATACACAATATTCTTCTTGTACACCCATTATATTAGCAATATTCTTCTTGTCCATTCAGTATATTAGCAAAATTATCCTTGTCTACCTAGTGTATTAGCAATATTATCCTTGTCTACCTAGTATATTAGCAATATTATCCTTGTCTACCTAGTATATTAGCAATATTATCCTTGTCTACCTAGTGTATTAGCAATATTAGCCTTGTCTACCTAGTATATTAGCAATATTATCCTTGTCTACCTAGTGTATTTGCAATATTATCCTTGTCTACCTAGTATATTAGCAATATTATCCTTGTCTACCTAGTATATTAGCAATATTATCCTTGTCTACCTAGTATATTAGCAATATTATCCTTGTCTACCTAGTGTATTAGCAATATTATCCTTGTCTACCTAGTGTATTAGCAATATTATCCTTGTCTACCTAGTGTATTAGCAATATTATCCTTGTCTACCTAGTATATTAGCAATATTATCCTTGTCTACCTAGTATATTAGCAATATTATCCTTGTCTACCTAATGTATTTGCAATATTAGCCTTGTCTACCTAGTGTATTAGCAATATTATCCTTGTCTACCTAGTATATTAGCAATATTATCCTTGTCTACCTAATGTATTTGCAATATTATGTGTTGGTGCAATCGTGAGGATGCAGTTTTTGTGGGGGTTTTCTTTGGGTTTTTTTTTGGGGGGGAGGGGGGACTAGGCTGCAGCACTCTCATAGTACATAAGTGGGTTGGGGTTAGGGTCAGTTGTGTATGTGTTGGGGGTGGTTTCTTTTTTCCTTTTTTGTTGTTGTTTGTTTTTGTTCATGTGAAACTACAATCGGACATTTGCCAATTGGGGTACTTATGGGGAATAGCAAGGGCCAATCATTCTAGATGTATACTGGTTCACACACGAATTGATGATCAGAACAATTAATGTGGCAACTGTTGTTGTAACGGTAACAGCAGAAAAGACAGACTATTGTTCTGGTGGCCAAAATGCAACAATGTCAGCCAGAATGGTCACAAACATATCACGACCTGCATGCTGAGCGCGTCTACGCCACAGAATCTCACACATGTAAGGCTCTAATAAGTGTCTGTGCGTACCATTCTGATGCTTGTTTCTCTGCTTTGCCGACCTCCACATGTGCTCGATACATTGTGTATGTGCACCAGTGCTAGGGTTGACAAAATTTGTGGAGTGATTGACGGTGAGATGTGTCAATCCAGGAATATTCTCAATTCCACTGTATACACGCCACAGGTCAGAGACTACTGTCATGACAGGTCTTATGTTTGTACTAATAATTGACAGAAGCGTCTCTGCTTTTCTGTCTGGAATACAGAACATAAAGAATTTGCTGAATTTGTGACATACACCACCAAAGACCCACTGTTGTGGAAACACTCGTCCCACATTATTTTTGCGCCTTGCAAACAGACTTTCATTAATTTCAGCAGTAGTGTTCTCTCCGCCGATCACTGCATCAAGCACAGATACTGCTAATTCGAGATAATTTGTGGTGATGAAGACTGAACACACAAGTCATCGCTGGAGAGATGACGCTGCAACACAAGTTGCTGCAGATTTGCAAGAAATGCACCAAAACCTTGGCAACACTTTAAAAGACACATAGACAGCGGAAAGCCTACTCCTACCACCCTCGAAAATATTGGACTGTCCCGTGACATCAAATCTGGTTAATTGTTGGGAATGTAACCAGTATTCGTCTTGTCCACCCAGTATATTAGCAATATTCTTCTTGTCCAAACAGTATATTAGAAGTATTCTAATTGTCCACCCAGTAAATTAGAATTATTATAATTGTCCACCCAGTATATTTGCAATATTATGTGTCCACCCAGCATATTTGCAATATTCTTCTTGTCCACCCAGCATATTTGCAATATTTTTCTTGTCCACCCAGGATATCTGCAGTACTCTTCTTGTCCACCCAGTATATCTGCAGTATTCTTCTTGTCTAACCAGGATATCTGCAGTATTCTTCTTGTCCACCCAGGATATCTGCAGTACTCTTCTTGTCCACCCAGTATATCTGCAGTATTCTTCTTGTCTAACCAGGATATCTGCAGTATTCTTCTTGTCCACCCAGGATATCTGCAGTATTCTTCTTGTCTACCCAGTATATTCGTAATATGCTTCTTGTACACCCAGTATATTCGCAATATTCTTCTTGTCCACCCAGTATATTCGTACTATGCTTCTTGTACACCCAGTATATTCGCAATTTATTATCCTTGTCCACCCAGGATATCTGCAGTATTCTTCTTGTCCACCCAGTATATTCGTAATATTCTTCTTGTCCACACAGTATATTTGCAATTTATTATCCTTGTCCACCCAGTATATTCGCAATTTATTATCCTTGTCCACCCAGTATATTCGCAATTTATTATCCTTGTCCACCCAGTATATTCGCAATTTTTTATCCTTGTCCACCCAGTATATTCGCAATTTTTTATCCTTGTCCATCGAGTATATTCGCAATTTTTTATCCTTGTCCATCCAGTATATTCGCAATTTTTTATCCTTGTCCACCCAGTATATTCGCAATTTTTTATCCTTGTCCATCCAGTATATTCGCAATTTTTTATCCTTGTCCACCCAGTATATTCGCAATATTCTTCTTGTCCACCCAGTATATCTGCAATATTTTGCATATAGGAGCCCATTATGAATTTGTAACATTTGATAAATTATAAAACTGTAATATCAGATATAAGGTATACTGTACTAGCAAATCAAGAGATCATAGGACATAGTGTAATTTTGTAACAATAATTGTTTTTCCTTCGAAAACATTTTGAACATTAATACAAACAGAATCACATGAGAACTTACTAAATCTACTCCAAGAAAACACCACTTATAAGTGAATCAAAAGTGAAGGTAAAATCACTTATTAATGTTACACAATGACAATAAAAAATAAAACCTAACATATGTGACAAACATGTGACAGCCATTTGGCGTCTAAGGTTGGTCATGGTAAAATCAAACACTTTGTTCGCCTACGGATAACAGCTGAGTGGGAGTGCCCCACTGACCAGTAGCTGGAGAATGCCTTGGCTGAGCCCAAACCCACCGCCCCTTCCCCCACCTCTCCCCCTCACCATCTCCCCTATCTTTTTTGTTAAAAGTCTTATCTGAAAGTAGAACCAGTCAAAGCCTGCCAGTGTCTGTTCTGACACACAGTTTCACCCTGTCACACTTTCATGCACAAACACTAAACATAATTACTTTTTTTCTGACAGCAGGTGCTTTCAAACTGTTGAGTTGACAGAGATGTTTTCACTTAATTTCAATCAGCTTTCTCCTAGTAATGAATAAAGTAACATAAATGTTATTCACACACATAAAGGCTGCATCACACATGAATTAATTCATAGAAGGCAACACACAGAATTCAGAGACAGCATCATACAGAGATGTAATGTAGCAGTGTAGTAGTACTTAAAATGAGGATCTCCTGTTCAACCCACCCGAGCTGTTATTGGCACCTTTCCGTCTTTCCAGACAATAATGTTAATACTATGCTATGAGGAGGAATGGGACTTGCAGCCGATGGTGATGGCAAGTGTGACTGGCAAGACTCGCCTCCATTAAGAAGTCTTCCAAAATTAGAGCACAGAATTTCAGGATCACTGTTAATATCATTGTATTTAGTGCTCTTCCTGTCAGATGCTCAGTTCTCAACTTTTAACCCAGTCTGGGTTATAACTGGGATATATAGTTTTTTTCCTTGATATTTTCTTCTTTCATCTTGTTTATTCACCAACTGTAAGCTCTGGCAGAAAGTCCTGGCTGTTTGTCCACTTGGACTGTGACTTTGTGCCAGGGCCTGAGTTTTGTGTGCATATCCGTTTTACTGGCTTATTTTGGTGCAGCTGTTGGTTCCTTGCTGCTCAGGCAGATGCACGCTGACATCAAAGGAAGCCCCCAACGAGTAGACTCCTAAAGCATGCTGGAATAGCAGGGAGTCTATTCCAGTGTTCCTCAAAATGGGGCCGTGAAACCCGCATGGATGCATTCCATGATTTCAACAGTGGATATTGATGTTTGTCAGTTATTTGTCTTTAATTAATCCTGCACAGATTGTGTCAGCACAGATTTTCAAGATTCATATGATGAGTGTCTCACAAATAAAAATAACAATCATATTGTATAACTGGAGAATTTAACCCTTTCACCACCCCCTCCCCCCCCCCCCCCAAATCCAACAACGTTTTCAAAGGAGGGGCAGGGGCTGACCAACAAGAAGATGGGCACAGGATATAAATGACTCCTTGAGTATGAAAGTACACGAGGTGGGGAGCTTGCGGGGGGACCAACTTGATTTCAGGCAGACTGTGATGAGAGTGACATTCTGCAAAGGATCTGCTACATGATGATGATGACACACATTTCTATTAGCTGCTTATTTTTCTTCTTAGTGTTTACTGGCTGTAAACTATAGCACTAAGTTCTGGTTGTCTGTTCACTTTTGGACAGGGTTTATTGCAGAACTTGAGTTTTGCCCGCATATCCATCTTACTTCTGTCTTACCTGCATGCAGATGGTTGGTTGCCTGCCTCTCACAAGCAGATGCACTTCCACTCCAAAGGAACCCCCTCCCTCCCTAATTAGTGAACTTTTACAACATGCCTGCTGGGAGCGGGGGGCGGGAGGGGGCAGTGGGTCTATCCCCCCCCCCCCAATGGGACCCAGATCACACACTAGCAAAACAATAACTCCTGTTTTTGTTTTTCTTCTGTTGTTAATATTTGCTTAGCAGATGACAGGTAGCTAAGCCATGAAGTGATGGCTAGCTTGGTAAGCCATACAGATTCCTTTTGTCAGTATTTGTTTTTCTTTCCCTGAAACATGAACCATTCACTATTTTATTCTTCTGGATATCAATATCCACAAAGAGTCTGTAACTATTCCACTGTTATTATGAGAGGCGTCCGTGGCTTAGGCGTTGCGAGGAGTCTCACTCGTAATTCCAACGTACCGCGATCGAAATCCACTGCTGGCTGCGTAGATTTGTATCATGGTATAGGGCGTTGCAGGTCGACACAGCCTAAAATGAATACCAGGATGGCTTTCCTGGGGAAGTAAAGACGCCTGACCCACCTAGTGCAGATTGGTCTGTTAAAATACGGGTCTCTCTTCCCACATGCCCGATGCGCCTAAAGTCCTAAACTAAAGCGTGAAAATTGATCTTTTTTAAACGATCGATCTTTTCTATGTCTACATCTCCTGACACTCAATTTTCTAGTTGCAACGCTTTCCATTGTTGTAGGCTGTAGCGCTAACAAATTCCACGCCCAAGACCCAGCTGCGGACACGTCGTCGATAATGATTAATTTAAGCACAGAGTTCAGTTCGAAACTCGGGCGTCTCCGTCTCCACTTTCAACTTGTTCTGTTAAAACCGCTAACTAAAACAAACACTGCATTCTTTTGCATTTAAAAATAATTAATAAGTATTTCTGTAATCTAAGCTATGATTACCGTCACAGAGCCTGTGCATTTAAACACGAGTAAACGATGTTTGTAAGTTAAATTGTGGAGAGAAACAAAAACACCGATAGAAGAGAAGAGAAAGAAAAACCTCACGAAAAATTTGCGCGGCTCCGTGTGACCAGGAATGCTAGCAGACGGCAGCTTCACTAATATGCCAGGCTGGTCTCTGGCCAGGTATCTCAGCCCATCTAGGCTAAATCTGGGACTTTTATTTTTTTAATGTCAACGAATAAACTGTATGTTTATTCAAGGGATCAACATCATGGCAGACGGGTGTAACCCACAAGTGCTCCGTTTCTTTTAACTCAAGTCTGAGTCTAAAGAATTTCAGTGCAGTGCAAGAACTCTGTTGCACCGGCGAGGATCCTGAAATACTTTTTCGGTAAATTTTTAACTTCAAATTTTGCCCGGGCAGCGCCTTTATGCTTCTCCTTTCGATTTCCAACTGCTAACGGGTTTTTGTACGTTCATGTTCTTGGTCATGATGGAAGTGGAAAAAAAAAGATTCGCGCTTCTTATAACCAGCTATTGGATTGAGCCGCGGTTCTGTCGAAGGCTGCGTTTGATAGCTTGGAATTAGTTTTCAATTTTCTTCCGTTTATTTGCGGCGTTTCATCACGCCTCCGTTTTTTTTTTTTTTTTGCCAGCCACTGGTGTCTGAGCTGTTGTTTCAGGTTTTCCTCACTGGTTGCCATGTCCGCCGTCACTGATTGCACCAAGGCATCCTCAAGGCCCACCCCCGAGAAGCACAGAAGTCTGCCACTGAGGCGCCCAACGCAAGGCCCCTTTCAGAGTCCCATATTTAAATTCTTTTTTTTTTTTTTGCTTTTTATTTTCGCCCCATACGTGTGTATGTGCGTGAGCTTTTTTTTGTGCCTTTTTCGTTTTTGTTTTTTGGAGCCATTTTTTTTTCTGCTTCTTCTTTTATGGTCATGTTTTTTTTTTTTTTCCAGTTTTCTTCTGGCCACAGTTGGTGAAGAAGTAGTGGAAATAAGTGAGAATAGACTCAACTGAAAATTGAGATGTGTGAGGACTTACAGTGAGGTCGGAAGGTGGAGATAGAGATGATAGCTTTAAAAGGTTCTGTATTTGATGACCTCTGGAATGTGTTTCTTGCTTTTGGATTATCATCCTCGATGGGTGTGGTCATGTCTTCTGCTCTTGTGTTGCCCTCTGGGATGTGTTTCTTGCTTCTGGATTATTCGCTTCGGTGGGTGTGGTCATTTCTTCTGCTGCTGTGTTAGCCTCGTCCTCGGGTTTTTCTGTTGTTGTTCTGGAAATAAACTGTGTAACCAGTTTCTGCAATTCTTTGTTAGTGTCAACTTTTAGACACTCCTTGAGGGAAATCGGCTTCTTCTGCTTGCTAGCGTATACACACAACTGTTTTCTTTGATCGCTGTATTTACTGCATTCCAGTTTTTACGTTCGCAACAGTTCACATCTCACTACCCAGAAACCATGGGTAAATACTAGAAATCCACGTTCAGAATGTCAAGTTCAGAGGTCCCTGGCATTTAGCGTCTTTTGGATATTTTCTCAGTGTACGAAGCAGCGTTAGGAAACGAACATGCGCAGTCTAGCTGTTCTGTGTCACGTGGTGTTAAACTTAACCATGACAACCTAGGTGTGGCCAGGGTGCTTAGGGAGCCAGTTTATTGTGTGAATATATGCGAATAGATCACTATTTTCCGGAGGGAATTGTGTAGCTGGGAATCACAATGGTATCTTGCAACACATTACACTCGGGAGAAAGGGAAGACAGACAGATAATTAAACTGTTACTGGTACCATTAGCACTGGAACTCTGCGCTCCCTGACAACGACTAATGACTTGGCAATTAGGCGAATGTCCCAAATATCGGACTTAACTAGTCTCTTCGACCTCCCTTATAATCTCCATTTTTTTTTAGTGAGATTGATACTGGTTTTTTTTGTGGGCGGGGGCAGATGTTTAAGCTTGAAATAAATCTGCCATTGTCGCTTTAAAATCTTCTGAGTGGATCCATATTTTATACCAGAAAGATCTTCAGTGAAAACCACAGTCTGTAAACAAGTGAGACAGGAACCTTAAAGACATGTTAATCAGAAAGCGCCAGCGCAGGTTCATAAAACAACTCCTTTCTTTACTTACAAACGTTACCTCACTCTAGATTTTTTTTTTTAAATGCTAAAAAAGGGTGGGGGGCATTTATCTGGAATACTGTTTGGAATTTGGCAGACCTTTGCGCTGAAGATCCTCTGGATATTCCCATTGGAGCACTCACACTAGTCTGGTTCCTACCACCAGTTGCTGCCATAAAATCTTTCTCTGGTGATCAAACCAGCCAACTGTTCTTGGAAAATCGCCTCAGTTTTTGGAATTCCCGGTTCTGGTTTAACATTCAGCTCGCCTTCATATTTGTTTATTTTTTAATTTAACATTTTTTTTTAAAGTTTCATTCCGTAACATAGCTCTTCGTTGCCACACATTCTTCTCTGGTTATAGTTCATGTTAACCTTGGTTTTCATTAGCACCCTTGTCGTGACCGTTGATCGTTAATTTTTAAACCTGGGGCACGCTAGTCACAGTTTGAGTTGGTAATATATTATCTATGATCAAGACGAAACGTTGAAACGTTCAGATGTATTTGTGCACATCTTCTCCATTCCTTTCGTTAAGCTTTCTAGTCAGTCTGTGTTGCAGTCCTTCTTGTTTGAACTTTCGTCATTTTCTTGGCTTTTCTCTTACTTGTTTGTTTAATACTTCAAGACATAGGGACGATAAGGGTATTTTTTAAGTTCATTTACTTAATTGATATTTTACTCAATGTTCCTTCAAAGAGCCACTATTCGGATGCTAACACAGCAGGGGCAACAAATCTCTGAAACCCCGTTTACCGTATGAAACTCTTACACTGGGCCATCATACAGTTGCAAAATAACCTGCTGTTCAAACTGAGTGGGTTGTGTGACTGCATACATTTCAGTTGCCGGTTGTATACTATGTACACATGAGTCGGTATTGAGCTGCCTGGCTTTAGTGTCGCTGGCTATTGAATCGAGTCATTTTCGTATTCTGTCAGTGAAGCTTTACACTGGTATGTTTCAGGCTTTCTACCGCTCATAAAAGACTTCGTTGGCATTCGGAAATGTCTTTTCACTCTTACGAATGCCAACTTTTTTTTTTTTTTCAGCCGGTCTTTTTAATATCTTTCTGCACCACACATTAAACTGGCACAATCTGTAGCGTGACGTTCAATACAGAAACGTTTAATAACTACAAGAAAGACATCAAATCAACAACACAAAAAATCTACTAATTCACAATTCTTAGGTAACCAGTATAATATAACAGGATACATAGTATCCGTGTTAATCAAAACACGGAAAGTGTGAACAAGGCAATATGTTGAATTTTGAATTAAGAATGGACATCAAAGCACCTGGGACACCACCCATAAGCACTCCGTCCCCCATCTTCAGCAGCAAACGAAGTGTTCCAATTCCGATGACACCAGTAACTGTCTGATTTATATCCGTCTCGCCCTTCCCTTGAGTGTTGAGCGTCAGCCAGATCCCCTGGTAACTCCTCGCAGTGCCATTCTCCTCAGACCGTAATGATCTATTTGCGCTTCCGCCTGTTCACTCGCTCCCAGAGGGCCCTCACCACGTTTAGCTTGTCATTCATCAATTTACCATCAAGTGGTGCAGAACCGGCAAGTCTATCTGCCTGCTCATTTCCCAACACACCATCATAACCTGGAGAGAATATCCAAAGGATAGTACCCGGGACCTCTGAAGTGATGCTTGCCACTCTGCACCGAGCATGCCTGTCTCCACCTTTCTCAGCATGCTCTGTGAGTCAGTGACAATCACGGCATGTGTGTACAGCTGCTTCTCAAGCCAGCGGATGGTAGCAGTGACTGCCTCCACCTCCATTCTAAAATTAGACGTTGTGATATCATATGCCAAACTTTGTTGCACTGAGCAACATGTGAAATCTTGTAATAAAAATACAAATTATGTAATAATATACAATATGGAAGGAGCGAATAGTTCCAGTTCCTATTAAACCAGTAGCAGTCTGATTGTATGTCCGTCCTGCCTTTCCTGTGAGTGTGGGATGTAAGCTTCATTTTCTGGTTACTCCTTGTTGCACCATTCTCATCCGATACAAATTGTATCTTGTATTTAGCAAATGAATATAACTATCACATTAAACATCTGTTTATTTTACTGAACACAAAACTAACATTGCTTCACAATTAAGAAATAGAAGCTGCACAGAAGCAATCTTCACACTTGAACAGTTAATAGAAAAGAATATTGAATATGATCAGAACTTTGTGTAGCATTTGTAGACCAAGAGAAAGCTTTCGACAGGATCAATAGACACAAATTATGCAAAGTAATGGCAGCCCCGCTCTCTAGCGTAGTTGGCTAAACCGGATTGCGCGGAGACAGGGTGACGAACTCCTTGTGGTCCGGGTTCAATCCCGGGGGTGGGCAGGAGGGCCACATTTTCTCCCAGATTTACGGTATTTACAATGGAATCAAGGCCGAAAGGTTGCGATATCCATGATACCGAGCCTAAGGGTTAACAACTCATGGCTTCTGGATACTAAAACAAACAAAACAGCAAAGTAATGGCTCGATATGGAGTAAGTGTGCTGAAGTTTGCAAAAGCTTATATAGCGACTGTAGAAGCGTAGTTAAAATAAACCAGGGAACATCTAAACCATTCAAAGTAACATCTGGAGTAGGACAGGGAGGTGTCTTACCACCACTCCTCTTTATCACCTACATTGACAGTACAAGTGAGGACGCCAGGCCCAGGAATGAAAATAATAGTAAAAAAAAAAAAAAAAGTAAAGATCCCTTTTCACGCCTTTCGGCGCATCGGGCATATGGGCAGAGCGTCCCATATTTTTACAGACCATCAGCACATTACCAACAATGGTGACACAATGAAAGAAATTAAACGGCGACTATCAATTGCTCTTCAAAGACTAAAACAACTGAATAAATTATGGAATTGTACAGATAGAACTACAAAGGTCAGATTTTTAAGAGCATGCATCTTTCCCATTGCAACATACGCCTGTGAGACCTGGACACTTACTAAACAAGCGGAACAGCGCATAAATGCATTTGAATATAAATGTTACAGACAGGTTCTAAGAATATCTTGGGTAAAGAAAAGAACAAATGCATCCATACTTCAAGAGCTGAATATTGAAGAGGGTTGGCTAGTAAAGACAATAAAACAAAGAAAATTGAAATATTTTGGTCACTTGAAACGTCATGGAAGTCTAGAGAGAACAATAATGGAGGGGTATATGCCTAGGAAGAGAGGAAGAGGAAGGCCAAGGAGAAGATGGGTGCAGGATGTGGCAGATGATCTCCAGATGGGTGTATCAGACGCAGGACATCTTGCTCAGGATAGGAAGGTTTTCCGAAGGGTTGTTATGGCAGCGAGGCTCCGCGAGGAACATGCTACTGAATGAATGAATCAGCACTCTGTGGGTAATGTGGTCAGCATTACGCCGGCTGTCTTTACTTTCCCAGGACAGACCATCCTGGTACCCATTTTAGGCTGGGTCGACCTGCGACGTCCCATACCACGACAAAAATCCACGCAGCCTGCATACTCTTTGCTGATGACCAAGAGATTTGTAAGAGATTTGAATTTACTGAAGAACAAAGGGGAGCTTTTGGGATTCCAGAATGCAACAGTGCAATCTTCTGGCAAAAGATGTTAGAATTTCTGTACACAGAAACCAACAGAACCGCTTTATATAAATAAACAAATAAATAAATATATATATATATATATTTTTTTTTCAAAGAAGGTGACCTTTCTGCACGCCCCACCATTTCTGGGCTAATCGCAGCCCTAAAAATCAATTACAAACAGGAAGAGTGGAGATTTTTCATGGTTTCATCCAAGATGAGTTTCAAAGATGTTTTGTTGAAAAATGGTAATGTGTTATCGTCAATTCCAGTTGGTCAGGCAGTTCACATGAAAGAAACTTATGGAAACATTAGGCAGCTTTTGAAGTGTACAAACTACGATCCTCATCACTAGTCACTTTCAGCGATTTAAAAGTAGTCGCTCTTTAGCTTGGACTACAGGATGGATTTATCGTGTACTGCTGCTTTCTCTGTGAATAGGATAGCCATGCCATTAGTCACATTTTTTATTATTACTTTTTGCCCTTGCGTTTCTGAATCCATACTTTTTAGATAACACATCATAACCATTCATAAGTTGATATATATTCATTCCACAAAATATTTTTGGGAAAATTAAGACCTTCTTTGATACAATCCACAACAAATACAGATCTGTGATTAACTGAATGTATTTGCAAAGTGCTGCTGCCCAACGGTTAGAACACTGAGCTCTCAAGCAAGAGACCCAGATTAAAATCCTACAGATATCTGCACACAGAAAGGTCAAACAATCATAAGTCATTAGAAACAGAAGAAGAAGAAGCAAAAGAATAAGAACAAATGTCTGGACTTTATTTTCAAAGTGTCAAAAAGTGGACACACAGGCCCTTATTACTTTTGGCCCTTTCAAACACCCATCTTTTACACAGCAGTTGTATTTTATCAATAAAGCACATTATATTCATATAATAATATCCATATAATGAATATCAAGTAAAAAGCATAAAAGATTGTGTGGTAAAGTGCATGCCCACACTCACGTGTGCACAAATACACCCACATACACACACAAACCCACTCACTCACCCATACACACATATGCACCCACATACAAACATAGATCATACACATATACGTACATACACACACAGACACACACACTGACACTCATGCAGCGAAATACACACAGAGAAATTATCAAACAGACACAAACACAAACCACAAAGATACACACACACAGGCACAGACACCCCACAGACACAATGTAAGTAATGTTTAACTTATGTGGTGTATGGATGGTTCAGATGTAAGGAAGGGTTAACTTGTATGGTGAATGGATGATTCAGATGTAAGAAATGTTTAACTTATGTGGTGTATGGATGGTTCAGATGTAAGAAAGGGTTAACTTGTGTGGTGTATGAATGGTTCAGATGTAAGGAAGGGTTAACTTGTGTGGTGTTTCCATGGTTCAGCTGTAAGGAAGGGTTAACTTGTGTGGTGTATAGATGGTTCAGACGTAAGGAAGGGTTAACTTGTGTGGTGTATGGATGGTGCAGATTTAAGGAAGGGATAACTTGTGTGGTGTATGGATGGTGCAGATGTAAGGAAGGGTTAACTTGTGTGGTGTATGGATGGTTCAGATGTAAGGAAGGGTTAACTTGTGTGGTGTATGGATGGTTCAAATGTAAGGAAGGGTTAACTTGTGTGGTGTATGGATGGGTCAGATGTAAGGAATGTTTAACATGTGTGGTGTATGGATGGTTCAGATGTAAGTAAGGGTTAACTTGTGTGGTGTATGGATGGTTCAGATGTAAGTAAGAGTTACCTTGTATGGTGTATGGATGGTTTAGATGTAAGGAAGGGTTAACTTGTATGGTGTATGGATGGTTCAGATGTAAGGGAGGGTTAACTTGTGTGGTGTATGGATGGTTCAGATGTAAGGAAGGGTTAACTTGTGTGGTGTATGGATGGTTCAGATGTAAGGAAGGGTTAACTTGTGTTGTGTATGGCGGTTCAGATGTAAGGGAGGTTTAACCTGTGAGTTGCATTGATGGTTCAGATGTAAGCGAGGTTTAACGTGTGTGGTGTATGTGTGGTTTAGCTGTAAAGAAGGTTCGAGCAGGGTGGTGTATGGATGGTTTAGATGTAATGAAGGCTTAACTTGTGTTGTGTATGGATGGTTCACATGTAAAGAAGGTTTGCGCTGCATGGTGTATGAATGGTTCAGATGTAAGGAAGGTTTGACCAGGGTGGTTTCCTGATAGGTCAGATGTAAGGAAGGTTTGCCTTGTATGGTGTATGGATGCTTCCAATGTAAGGCAGGTTTGACTTATGTGGTGTATGAATAGTTCAGATGTAAGGAAGACTTCAATCATGTGTGGCACCCTGATGGTCTAGATGTTAAGGAAGATTTGACTTGAATTGTGCCTGACAATTTCAAAATTAAAAAAGATTTGTGTCATAACCTTATGTTTTAGACTGAAAGGAAGATTTGACTTAAATTGTGCCTGACAATTTCAAAATTAAAAAAGATTTGTGTCATAACCTTATGTTTTAGACTGAAAGGAAGATTTGACTTGAATTGTGCCTGACAATTTCAAAATTAAGAAAGATTTGTGTCATAACCTTATGTTTTAGACTGAAAGGAAGATTTGACTTGAATTGTGCCTGACAATTTCAAAATTAAGAAAGATTTGTGTCATAACCTTATGTTTTAGACTGAAAGGAAGATTTGACTTGAATTGTGCCTGACAATTTCAAAATTAAGAAAGATTTGTGTCATAACCTTATGTTTTTAGACTGAAAGGAAGATTTTGACTTGAATTGTGCCTGACAATTTCAAAATTAAGAAAGATTTGTGTCATAACCTTATGTTTTAGACTGAAAGGAAGATTTGACTTGAATTGTGCCTGACAATTTCAAAATTAAGAAAGATTTGTGTCATAACCTTATGTTTTAGACTGAAAGGAAGATTTGCTATGGTATCAAATATAATAACAAGTCTAATGAGCATGCTAGAAATCAACACAAAATGTACTGAGATAAATATATTCAGAATGTATTACTTGTAACAAAGTAAAATAAATATTGGATTTCATAAATAAAACAAACAGTACACTGAAATATAGTTTCAGTTTCAAATAAAATATATACTGTAATTTCAATTTTGTGTAAATAAACTGACAACTTGGTATAAATAGTTTTACGCACAGAATTATATAATTGCATATTTAAAAAAAATTGAATTCTGATAGAACTAACTTCCCCATACCAAACAGTTTTTTGTTTTTTTAAACATATCTGATACATTCAGTTTAGGTAAATGAAATGGTTTTGGATTTGCAACCAACATATAGACATTCTGGTACATTTAGTTTGTGTAGATAAACCAGCCTGGGTTCATACAAAGAAATATCTTCTTCTAGTTCTTTTGTATTATATCTTCAAATGGGTGTTTGCATGATGTTTTGTGGTTTACAGCTAGGCTATGATATATGTGGCTTTTGGACCAACAAATCCAATTTCAGTAAACACTGCATCAATAGCCTTTTATGGCACGTGTGTTAAATCTGTAGGTAGCACCAATCATTGAATACACCTAATTTAACTGTCCCCTGGTACCAAAAGTTAAGGGCTCCCCCCCCCCCTCCCCACCCTTCCCCAAATGACAGCCTCAGAGCCTGCAGTGCAAACAAAAAATGACCCAGTCTAGTATATTTAGTTTCTGCTGACCTGTTGACCTGCTGACCTGTTGACCTGCTGACCTGTTGGATTTTGCAGCCAAAGTTGTCTATGAAATGAGGCAGCCCACATGCCAACACTCATTGGATGAATTTTTTAAAATACATGATAGGTTAGAGTGCTATTAATCTTAGCCTGTCACATGCAACCTGGCAACAATGTCCTGCCACTGCAGGAGAAGCAACATGTAAAAAATTATTGCACAGAAGTTTGCCCAGTTTTTTACCACAATCTTCTTCTTCTTCTTCACTTCCTCTTTTACCGCTGTGGGTGTCGAGGGAGATATAAGGTTCTGTTTCTAGCTCTTCTGGCTGCCTCGACCATAGGCACATCGCGCTGTTGTAGAGTCTCTCTGATGTTATCCTTCCATCTTGTTCTTGGTCTACCCCGTGCTCTACGTCCTTCTCTTTCCATGTATGCTTTGTATGGTATGGTGTCACAAGGCATTCTCTCTAAGTGGGCAAACCATTTCATTTGCTGTCTTTGTATGTAATCCAGAATTGGTTCTGTGCCGACTTGTTCTCTTATGATCTCATTTCTGATCTTATCTCTTATGGTCACTCCTACAGCCCTTCTCAGACATCTCATTTCCGTGGTTACTAATTTTCTTTTATGGTTTGTTGTGAGTGACCATGTCTGGCACTGGAAGCACAGAGTTGGAATAAATATGCTTTGAATAAGATGTCTCTTTGTGCTGATTGGGATTGTCTTATGCTGTAAGAGGGGTGCTAGCTGTCCCAATACTTGGTTTGCTTTACTGCATCTAATGTCAATTTCTTTATCCAATTTCCCATCTTCGGTAAATGTAGTTCCCAGATATTTAAACTCAGATGCCTGTTTAATGCCTTTGTATTCTATTGCTATGTTTAGATCTGTCTTCTTTTTTCCTATTGACATTACTTCTGTCTTTTCAGTGTTGATTCTCATATTATTTGTTTTACATTCTTCATTCATGGATGTTAGATGTTGTTGCAATTTCATGGCTGTATCTGCTATCAAGGCCTGGTCATCTGCAAAGAGTAATTCGTTGATCTTACTAAGATCTTCATTCATGGGCTTGGCATTCTTGCATATACTGTCGATGTAGGTGATAAACAGCGGTGGTGATAAGACACACCCCTGTCTTACTCCAGATGTCACTGTGAAAGGATGAGATGTTCCCTGATTTATTCTAACTACACTTCTACAATCCCTGTATAAACTTTTGCACACTTTGATGAGGTGTTCGCTTACTCCATATCTTGCCATTATTTTCCATAATAATTGTCTGTCGACTCTGTCAAATGCCTTCTCCTGGTCTAAGAATGCCACAAATAAGTTCTTATTGTTTTCAATGTTCTTTTCTATTAACTGTTTAAGTGTGAAGATTGCATCTGTGCAGCTTCTATTTTTTCCTAAATCCCATCTGTTCTTCTGCCAGCTGTGGTTCTATCACTGGTCTCAGTCTTGTTTTACTACAATCAAACACATATATTATTAATATGTACACTTTTTATTTTATGACACAACACAAATTCTCTTCCACTGGAACATGTATAGTTCTTATAATGACAGGCGTATACTCAGTCACCAGCTCCTAAAAAATTAGGAATAAACAGCATCACTGGAAAATATGTGTATGGTTTCTACAACATAAGATGTAAACTATATCATTGGAAAATATATTTATGGTTTCCACAACATAAGATGTATACTAAATCACTGGAAAATGTGTGTATGGTTTCTACAACATAAGATGTAAACTAAATCATTGGAAAATATATGTATGGTTTCTACAACATAAGATGTAAACTAAATCATTGGAAAATATATGTATGGTTTCTACAACATAAGATGTAAACTAAATCATTGGAAAATATGTGTATGGTTTCTACAACATAAGATGTAAACTAAATCATTGGAAAATATATTTATGGTTTCCACAACATAAGATGTATACTAAATCACTTGAAAATATGTGTATGGTTTCTACAACATAAGATGTAAACTAAATCATTGGAAAATATATTTATGGTTTCCACAACATAAGATGTATACTAAATCACTGGAAAATGTGTGTATGGTTTTCAAAACATAAGATGTATACTAAATCACTAGGAAATATGTGTATGGTTTCCACAACATAAGATGTAAACTAAATCACTGGAAAATGTGTGTATGGTTTTCACAACATAAGATGTATACTAAATCACTGAAAAATATGTGTAGGGTTTCCACAACATAAGATGTATACTAAATCACTGGAAAATATGTGTACGGTTTCCACAACATAAGATGTACACTAAATCACTGGAAAATATGTGTACGGTTTCAACAACATAAGATGTATACTAAACCACTGGAAAATAAGTGTACAGTTTCCACAACATAAGATGTATACTAAATCACTTGAAAATATGTGTATGGTTTCCACAACATAAGATGTAACTAAATCAATGGAAAATATGTGTATGGTTTCCACAACATAAGATGTATACTAAATCACTGGAAAATATGTGTATGGTTTCCACAACATAAGATGTATACTAAATCACTGGAAAATATGTGTATGGTTTCCACAACATAAGACGTATACTAAATCACTGGAAAATATGTGTATGGTTTCCACAACATAAGATGTATACTAAATCACTGGCATAAATGCATTTAGTTATCACAGCATTAGGTATATACTTAATCACAGGAATACATGTGAACAGTTCTCACTAGATGTACACTTAATCACAGGAATACATGTGAATAGTTCTCACTAGATCTATACCCAATAAATGGAATATATGTGAACAGTTCTCACTAGATGTATACTTAATGAATGCAATATATCTGAACAGTTCTTACTAGAGGTGTTTCCACCTCGTTGTATACTTAATCAATGGAATATATGTGAACAGTTCTCACTAGATGTATACTTAATCAATGGAATATATGTGAATAGTTCTTACCAGAGGTGTTTCCACATCGATGTGGCCGAAGGGCCTCAATGTCCTGATGACCCCAAGATCTAGGCCGATGATGTTAGTGAAGCTACTGGTAGAGTCCCCAATGTCGGACAGGTCAAGAGGTAGGGACCAGACAAGAAGAGACATAAAATTGCTGCCTTGAAGGTAGACTGGGGTCAGTCACAGACTTAGAAAGGCATCAAAACATCAACAAATGCTTGCTAAAGTCAGATGTATGGATACACAGGCTTGATGACGCAGTGAAACATAACTCAATTCATGACAACAAGAAATGCATAACTAGGAGTGATGATTTCTTCATGAAAAAAGAACCTCAATTAAGAAGTTGAAATAATTGTGAACAAATAATTAGAAAACAAAGTAAATGTCCCTTTTATAAATTACAAACACTGATAATGGGAGACATAAAATAGCTTAAGACTGTTAAAATTACAGATATAATCTTTTGCAAATATATGGAATGTACATAACATATTAGTTTTTGGTTTAGAAATCAACATAAAAATGGATTTAAAAAAAAAACACACACACAAGAAAGAAGCATCTTTAAACAGAAACTGCAACTGGAATGATGATCAGGAAAATTAGGATGCCAAATGCTACACTAGCATAGATAAACCACACAGCAATCTTTAACTCTTTCTGTGCCATTCCCATTAGCCCCTTGGACTGGTGCTTCCTGCCGCGTCTGGCATACCTCACAGAAAGTAGGCCAGTCACAAAGCACAGGATGACACTGATGTACGAAGCCACCATCACCTGCTCAAATGTCTTCCATGGCCGAGGCACCAGATCAGCTAGTGGGATATGACGTAGATTAATGTCACTTTCTGTTGTGTCCCTGTATGGATTTTCTGAACTGTTTTCAAAATCTGGCTCAGAGTATGCCAGGAAATCATCCTCACTGTGACCTCTTGTGTGACCAGCTCCAATCAGGGATGCCGAAACAAATTCTTGGTCCACATCTTGAGGAGCTTTGTAGGTCTGTGAGATCGGCACAGGATCTTCCTGACTCATTTCTGATACTGGCTCGAACTGGAAGTTTGATCAGCTGAAGTGAAGATGGGAGATATTGTCTGGATATATATTCTATACTTACTAATTTAATAAATAGACAGAACCAAGTGGATATAATTCACTTATTAGAAGCTTAATCTTTGAAAAAAAAAAAAGGAAACCCTCATTAAGGTCTATAAATTTGTAAATACATTTTTTTGCACACCTTTTAAATTTTTAATTCTTTTTGTTCTAAGCGTTCACTGGTTGTAAACCTTGATGAAAAGTCTGGTCTGTAGTGTCACTGCTAGACTCTGTCTGGTCTGTTGTGTCACTGCTAGACTCTGGTCAGGTCTGTTGTGTCACTGCTAGACTCTGTGTGGTCTGTTGTGTCACTGCTAGACTCTTGTCTGGTCTGTTGTGTCACTGCAGGACTCTGTCTGGTCTGTTGTGTCACTGCTGGACTCTTGTCTGGTCTGTTGTGTCACTGCTGGACTCTGTCTGGACTGTTGTGTCACTGCTAGACTCTGTCTGGTCTGTTGTGTCACTGCTAGACTCTGTCTGGTCTGTTGTGTCACTGCTGGACTCTTGTCTGGTCTATTGTGTCACTGCTAGACTCTGTCTGGTCTGTTGTGTCACTGCTAGACTCTGTCTGGTCTGTTGTGTCACTGCTAGACTCTGTCTGGTCTGTTGTGTCACTGCTGGACTCTTGTCTGGTCTGTTGTGTCACTGCTAGACTCTGTCTGGTCTGTTGTGTCACTGCTGGACTCTTGTCTGGTCTGTTGTGTCACTGCTGGACTCTTGTCTGGTCTGTTGTGTCACTGCTGGACTCTGTCTGGTCTGTTGTGTCACTGCTAGACTCTGTCTGGTCTGTTGTGTCACTGCTGGACTCTTGTCTGGTCTGTTGTGTCACTGCTGGACTCTTGTCTGGTCTGTTGTGTCACTGCTGGACTCTTGTGTGGTCTGTTGTGTCACTGCTATCTCTTTTCTGGTCTGTTGTGTCACTGCTATCTCTTTTCTGGTCTGTTGTGTCACTGCTATCTCTTTTCTGGTCTGTTGTGTCACTGCTATCTCTTTTCTGGTCTGTTGTGTCACTGCTGGACTCTTGTCTGGTCTGTTGTGTCACTGCTGGACTCTTGTCTGGTCTGTTGTGTCACTGCTGGACTCTTGTCTGGTCTGTTGTGTCACTGCTGGACTCTTGTCTGGTCTGTTGTGTCACTGCTGGACTGACTGGTCTGTTGTGTCACTGCTGGACTCTGTCTGGTCTGTTGTACTATTGATGGACTCCGTCAGAAATTTAGTGCTGCATGAAGGGTCTTTGCGGCAAAGTGGTCAAGTCATTTGCTTCAAGCTCGAAGGTAAAGGGTTCATTTTACAGCTACGACATTCAGTCAATGAGTGCAATTTTTACGGAGATTCATGGGGATTACTGCCAGATCTATGGAGTTTGTGCTCTGTGCAAAGCTCACGGCAGGCGGCTAGCCATTCTCTGGAGAGAGACCAAGCCATATGGGTTTGCAGGCCAAACATTATGGACCGCGGAGTAAATTACAATAGACAGTAAAGTTCATACTAGACTTCTTCATTTTCATCAAACAGATCTTGACTCAGTCTTGCTGAATTTCTTGAGCATCCGGGCAGATGAGACACTGCGCTTCTGGCTCCTAGCCCACATCATTTACACTTACACAGAAAAGCAGATGTACAAAAAGGGTCGCTGGGATCAGGGTTCAGTGCAAGAGAACAGAGCATCCATACCTTGAAAGTCAACGAAATGGACGAACAGATTTGTATGCCCTATGTGACACAGCCCAACAGGCCAATGACAATGATGATGAAGATGTTTTCAGTAAAGGTAAAGCTTCCATTTTACTCTAGGCTTTTTTTTTTTCAGCTGGGGGGGGGGGGGGGTGGTAAGCATTTAAGAGTAATTAGGTTAAATAACTAGTATAAGAGCGGCACATACTTAGCAGGATTACAATGTACACTTGGAAACAAAAACAAAAATTCCAGAAATTATCTAAATCTCTCACAACATGCCATGGGAGATAACTCCCGCTGTTAGTTTGACTAAATACCAGAAGTTATCGATGGCGTTACATTTGATTTCTGGCTATGGCAACCCAAGGCCTACTCTGTTAAATAGTAAAAATAGGACACAAGACGCCACCATTTGTGCGTAAGGCAGTTCTTGTTTGTGCCGACCGTTGCTGATGGCCATTGTATACCTGGGCACCACCTTTAAGTGGCAAGTGATACGGAACATAACCTGCACAAGGAATTGGACTCTATGAAGGGTTTATGTTTATTCAACGGATCAACACCATGGCACACGGGTGTAACCCATAAGTATTCCGTTCTACTTCTAACTCAAGCCTGAGTCTGAGGAATCTCAGCGCAGTGCAAGAACTCGGTTGCACCGGCGAGGATCCTGAAATACTTAGCGTAGATTTTAAAACTCAAAATTTTGCCCCGGCAGCGCTGTTGGGCTACTCTTTTTCGATTTCCAACTGCCAAGGTATTTGTTACGTACGCAACAGTACACACAGTCAGCGTTGGAAACGTCCAAAAAGCAATGGCAAACTAATGACGTAAATATGCCTAGAAAAACCACAGCATCTAAAAAAAATGCAGGGGTTGGTTCTGCAATGTCATGTTTTTTTCACGTGGACGTCAAGTAATCGGATGTTAAACAGATGATAATTTTTAATTTTTATTTCTGTATTCAAAGGACTGGCACTATTAACCGCGCGACGCAAATGTATATGGTGAAGGGGAATGTGAGCAGCAATGGATGTGTCTCGAGTGCTGTGAAGATAATCCACCTTAACTCAGAAGAAATGCAACAAGGACATATAATGAAACTGCTTCTGGCGTCACTGGAATTGG
Source organism: Candidula unifasciata (assembly GCA_905116865.2). Classification (NCBI taxonomy): domain Eukaryota; kingdom Metazoa; phylum Mollusca; class Gastropoda; order Stylommatophora; family Geomitridae; genus Candidula; species Candidula unifasciata. The sequence goes on from CAJHNH020000040.1 coordinate 75,795, forward strand.
AACTCTTCGCTGACTGTTGAAGATAACATAAAGAATGAGGGTGCTTTTCTTTAGCCGACAACAAAAGACGTCAAGGAACAGTCCAATATTTTAGAGGGTGGTGAGAGCGGGTTTTGCGTGCTTTCTGTGCTTAACCCTAACCCTAACCTAACCAAACCTATAAGCTTAATCTACCACACCTGAAATATTTGACTGGTCCATGACCTATGTATTTCATTGATTGTGGTCGGCTAATAAGAAAGTACCAGAATAAGTGCTTCTGTCCCCATAGCTGTGATGTAGGTTCTTAAACTCAATTAAAAGAAAATTCCACGACGTACACGTTTTTAAACATGTAGAATTCGCACGGTGTTTAGACCAGCCAAAGGAGGGACAACTCTGGCGACATTCTCAAGTGATGGTGGGTGACTGAACTGATGACATTGAACAGCGAACCAACAGGACGGTGCTTGAACTTGTCTGTGTTTGTAATCTTTGGAATTTATGTTCACTGTCTTTGTTTTGTTTTCCGTTCTTATGACTGTTTTTTTGTACCATGTATATTACTGACCAGTCGAAACATTGCTGAATATAGTAACAATGTAAAAATAATCACTGCGTGATGATGATTATGCAACAAAATCATCAAAATGCTCCGATTTCATCATTTAACTCTTTCAGGAGCACATCTTTTCTGGGGTTTGGACAGCATTAAATTTGAGCGGAATTTTTGTTTTACTGCAACATGACAAAGCTATAACCTTACTGAAGACATCAAATTAATATATCTAAACTAAAAATAAAAGACTGCAGAATAAATATAAACTATTTAGGTGTAATAATTATTAATAATTTAATAATCACACAACATTCAAGGATGTTAGAAGTTGGACACATCATATGAAGATATTTATGCACAAAATTGTGTGCTTCCCACATTGTTTTTTTTTGGTGTGTGCTAACCATGTCTAAGAATTCACATGCCTTCTCTGTCCAGTTATGTATACTATTAACTAGGGCTGTACCGAATAGTGATTTTCACTATTCGGCCGAATACGAATAGTGGGACTATTCGGCCGAATACTGAATAGTTATTGGGTCTACTATTCGGCCTCGAAGAGAATATTCGGTACAGCCCTACTATTAAATAGTCTTTATCTGAAGCAATTAATTTCAATTTAAAATGCTTTGGATGCTATGACCATTTTTGTGATGACATGTCAAATTTTACAACAACCATAATCAGGATAACAGCTGATCGAAACAGATTATCACATTGAAACATTTTGTTGTCTTTATCCTATACCTATTTATTGACACAGGTTTGAAACATGCATTATTAATCATAATATCAAAACTATTGTCACTATCCGGCTTAGATTTAACGACAGAGCAGTATGTACAGCTGTAGGCCTTTTTAAATCATTTGATATAGACAATGGCATACAAATTGTGTCGCATCTAAATAATTTTGTTTTTTAAATCAGAAAGTGACGCAAACACAAGTCGACTTCAGAAAACAAAATTACTTCCTGTCGCTAATCCTAGTTTTTAAAAACATGTTCATACAAATTTGTTTTTCCCACTGACGGAACAAAATTAAAGTGTCTCTATGAAGCGCAAGTATTGCTGGTCAATAATCCGATTGGAATAAATTCAGACGCCATTTAACTGGCGATTGGTCCACAGAGAGTTAATAAATGAGTTCTTTATTGTAACCTGAGTTCATTATTGTAACCTTTCAGTGTGTTCTCCAGTCCACGGGGGACACTAGCGGTAGAGTGCCCCAAACATAGTTTTCCAACGGTTGAATGGGCTATCTGAGATCTGGGATTAGTTCCTTTTGGTTTGTTGGCATCTGAAAGTCGCTGTTTGAGCAACTCATTCACCAGCTGTGAATCTGTTGGTTTCAGAATGCAGTTCCTCTTAATAATGGTGACAACTGGGATACAGGGTATTGAAGACTTATTGGCCGTGAAAGCACACAGGGCTGCAGAATTGTTTAGAGAAAGAGAGCGACATTCTGTAAAGGAAATGCTGATTGATGATGACGACAGGTGTATTTGGTATATCAGTGCACTTACTTTCTGACAACTGGTGTTTATTCTGTCAGTTCTGCCATTTTATGTGGTGACACTTCCTAGATATTTAAATTTTCTATTGTATTTTAGGCCAGAACCATTCAGCTGTGTGTGTAATGGACCTATTGACTTTGGTTTTGTTTGTATTGATCTTCACCTATTTACTGCATGCTGAGCGTAACCTGTTGATGTGGTCTTGCAGTCAATCTTCCTCATTGTAGAACAAGCACTGATCGTCAGCAAATAGTCATTTGTTTAATGTCAGTGAATCGATTACTTCACCTGATATGTGTTCTTCCTCGTGATTATAATTATCTGTGTCGATTGTGTTCTGTCTATATAAATATGAAATAATTGTGGGGCGAGCACATATCCCTGTCTCATACCTGTGCTGACTGAACATATCTGATATGCCTTCTTGTGTTTTTACTGCTCTTTGGCCTGTGTGATATGTGGCTATGCTGTTCTCTAGCACTTGTCCTTGTATCCGGTAGTTCTTAAGAATAGACTATAGTTTGTTTCTGCCCACTGTTGAAAACCTTTTGATCTACAAACACACTATTCTGTTGGGTATTATACCTGATGGTTTTCTCACACACTTGCATCAATATGAATAACACATCTGTGCATCCTCTGCCTTTTCTGAAACTGAATTGTAAAGCACTCAACTGTTGTTCAGGTATGGGTTGAATATTCTGGTAGTCACACAGCGGAGTGCACATGTTGGACAGTGAATTATCCGGCATATTTCAGTGTTTCATCAGTTGCTTTGCTACAGAATTACATCAACTTATAATGGATCTTTAAAAATGCATCTTTGCAACTAAAGTACATCAATGGCAATGTCTCTAAAGTACATGTCATAACCAGAAATTCAAGGTTAGCCATGTGATTTTAACAGTTTCATATTTATCTTTTGTGTCTGAGTTATTTACATTTCATTATTTGTTTCTTTTAATGTAGAAAATAACACAGAAGTTAACTTGAGAACTGCTGAGACAAAAAAAATGCCTGGGGAGAAGCCACAGTTGTCAGGGACTAAGATCAATGGCACCTCTGACGTCCAAGAGAAACCCAAGTTGAAGCCATGTTGTGCTTGCCCAGAAACCAAGAAAGCCAGAGATATTTGGTAAAACTGTTTTTTGAACCTTTCTTTGTCTTATTGTAAAGTCTGTGGTTGCATTGTGTGGCTTTCTTTATTGTACTTTCTGTGTCTCATTGTGAAGTCTGTGGTTGCATTGTGTGGCTTTCTTAATTGAACTTTCTTTGTCTCATTGTGAAGTCTGTGGTTGCATTGTGTGGCTTTCTTTATTGAACTTTCTGTGTCTCATTGTGAAGTCTGTGGTTGCATTGTGTGGCTTTCTTTATTGTACTTTCTTCATCTCATTGTAAAGTCTGTAGTTGCATTGTGTGGCTTTCTTTATTGTACTTTCTGTGTCTCATTGTGAAGTCTGTGGTTGCATTGTGTGGCTTTCTTTATTGTATTTGTTAGCACCAATACAGAATTGGGATACGAGAGGGAGGATAACATCCAGGAATGGACAAACAGCAACCTGAGAGCATGTACATCCAGGTTGACAGAGAGCATGTACATCCAGGTTGACAGAGAGCATGTACATCCAGGTTGACAGAGAGCATGTACATCCAGGTTAACAGAGAGCATGTACATCCAGGTTGACAGAGAGCATGCATGTCCAGGTTGACAGAGAGCATGTACGTCCAGGTTGTCAGAGATCTTGTACATCCAGGTTGACAGAGAGCATGTACATCCAGGTTGGCAGAGATCTTGTACGTCCAGGTTGACAGAGAGCATGTACATCCAGGTTGACAGAGAGCATGTACATCCAGGTTGGCAGAGAGCATGTACATCCAGGTTGACAGAGAGCATGTACATCCAGGTTGACAGAGAGCATGTACATCCAGGTTGACAGAGAGCATGCATGTTCAGGTTGACAGTGAGCATGTACGTCCAGGTTGACAGATCTTGTGCGTCCAGGTTGTCAGACAGCACGTACATCCAGGTTGGCAGATCTTGTGCGTCCAGGTTGACAGACAGCATGTACATCCAGGTTGACAGAGAGCATGTACGTCCAGGTTGACATAGAGCATGTACGTCCAGGTTGACAGACGGCATATAGGATATTCATTATGGATAACCGTCGCGATGCTTGAAATGTTTGTTTGACATTCAGTGCTTTTTTTTCACTTGAACATGTTTCAACTGCACAATAAACCACTCAGGTTGTATTAATTGAAGTACAGATATGTTTAAATGAGAACTTCTGTTTAACAAAAGTTTTTCTTGTGTAATAATATTTGTATTTTTCATTGCAGTGTCATTGAAAAAGGAGAGGAAAACTGTGGTGACTTGATAGAAAAGCACAAACAGTGTATGAGGGACTTGGGGTTCAAAATCTGAAAGGTAGAGTACACATGTTTTATCATGCCATGTCATGTCAGAGTTATCAGTTTAGTAGACAAGTACTTTTCCACCACAGGGTCGTATGTATATTTCTTTTTCTCCCCCTCTTCCCTCCCTAATGACCATATCACATTTTTGAGGTATTTTATAGACAGTTACCATATTTTCCCTTGTATAAGACAGCCAATATTTTTTAAGCTCAGAATTGAGAAATAAATATGTTTAAACACAATACGTTTATAGGTTGACCCCCAGTTCTAAAGTTAAAAAAAAATTGGGGGGAACATACATAGACAAATCTGATGACTACTCAAATATCTATCCTCCTTCTGTCAAGACACCTTTGTTTGTCCATGAACATTTATTCAACATATTCATCATTAACCTCTACGCACTCCTAATGGAGCAATGGTGTGCATTACCAGACTCTTTGTGTATATCAGCCTCTCTTGCTCAAACCTACCTCACCTTCAAGGGGTGGACCCTTTTCCACTCAGTGGGTTATTTTGTCAACATCATGCTGACCGCCTTTACTTCCCAGGACATTGCCTGGTCTACCTGGGAGCCAAGGTCCTGTTTGTTTTTGGTTTTTTCTTCTTCAAAATACCCCCCCCTTCCCCCCCCCCCCCCCCCCCCCATGCAGATGCAAGCTTATGACCTTGGGCCAGCAAGCGAGCATCTATCGACTATGCTGCTGTGCCATCCTTAATGCAGTAAGATATACGCCAGTGTTGCATGATGTTGAGCACACTGTCTCTTGGCTAGAGATGATGTTGAGCACACTGGTTTCTTGGCTAGAGATGATGTTGAGCACACTGGTCTCTTGGCTAGAGATGATGTTGAGCACACTGGTTTCTTGGCTAGAGATGATGTTGAGCACACTGGTCTCTTGGCTAGAGATGATGTTGAGCACACTGGTTTCTTGGCTAGAGATGATGTTGAGCACACTGGTTTCTTGGCTAGAGATGATGTTGAGCACACTGGTCTCTTGGCTAGAGATGATGTTGAGCACACTGGTTTCTTGGCTAGAGATGATGTTGAGCACACTGGTTTCTTGGCTAGAGATGAGGTTGAGCACACTGATGTCTTGGCTAGAGATGATGTTGAGCACACTGGTCTCTTGGCTAGAGATGATGTTGAGCACACTGATGTCTTGGCTAGAGATGATGTTGAGCACACTGGTCTCTTGGCTAGAGATGATGTTGAGCACACTGATGTCTTGGCTAGAGATGATGTTGAGCACACTGATGTCTTGGCTAGAGATGATGTTGAGCACACTGGTCTCTTGGCTAGAGATGATGTTGAGCACACTGATGTCTTGGCTAGAGATGATGTTGAGCACACTGATGTCTTGGCTAGAGATGATGTTGAGCACACTGGTCTCTTGGCTAGAGATGATGTTGAGCACACTGATGTCTTGGCTAGAGATGATGTTGAGCACACTGGTCTCTTGGCTAGAGATGATGTTGAGCACACTGATGTCTTGGCTAGAGATGATGTTGAGCACACTGATGTCTTGGCTAGAGATGAGGTTGAGCACACTGATGTCTTGGCTAGAGATGATGTTGAGCACACTGATGTCTTGGCTAGAGATGATGTTGAGCTCACTGTCTCTTGGCTAGAGATGATGTTGAGCACACTGATGTCTTGGCTAGAGATGATGTTGAGCACACTGTCTCTTGGCTAGAGATGACTGTCTCTTGGCTAGAGATGATGTTGAGCTCACTGTCTCTTGGCTAGAGATGAGGTTGAGCTCACTGTCTCTTGGCTAGAGATGATGTTGAGCACACTGATGTCTTGGCTAGAGATGATGTTGAGCACACTGTCTCTTGGCTAGAGATGACTGTCTCTTGGCTAGAGATGATGTTGAGCTCACTGTCTCTTGGCTAGAGATGAGGTTGAGCTCACTGTGTCTTGGCTAGAGATGATGTTGAGCACACTGATGTCTTGGCTAGAGATGAGGTTGAGCACACTGATGTCTTGGCTAGAGATGATGTTGAGCACACTGATGTCTTGGCTAGAGATGAGGTTGAGCTCACTGTCTCTTGGCTAGAGATGATGTTGAGCACACTGATGTCTTGGCTAGAGATGAGGTTGAGCTCACTGTCTCTTGGCTAGAGATGATGTTGAGCACACTGATGTCTTGGCTAGAGATGATGTTGAGCACACTGATGTCTTGGCTAGAGATGATGTTGAGCACACTGTCTCTTGGCTAGAGATGACTGTCTCTTGGCTAGAGATGATGTTGAGCTCACTGTCTCTTGGCTAGAGATGAGGTTGAGCTCACTGTCTCTTGGCTAGAGATGATGTTGAGCACACTGATGTCTTGGCTAGAGATGAGGTTGAGCACACTGATGTCTTGGCTAGAGATGATGTTGAGCACACTGATGTCTTGGCTAGAGATGAGGTTGAGCTCACTGTCTCTTGGCTAGAGATGATGTTGAGCACACTGATGTCTTGGCTAGAGATGAGGTTGAGCACACTGATGTCTTGGCTAGAGATGATGTTGAGCACACTGATGTCTTGGCTAGAGATGAGGTTGAGCACACTGATGTCTTGGCTAGAGATGATGTTGAGCACACTGATGTCTTGGCTAGAGATGATGTTGAGCACACTGATGTCTTGGCTAGAGATGATGTTGAGCACACTGATGTCTTGGCTAGAGATGATGTTGAGCTCACTGTCTCTTGGCTAGAGATGATGTTGAGCACACTGGTCTCTTGGCTAGAGATGATGTTGAGCACACTGGTCTCTTGGCTAGAGATGAGGTTGAGCACACTGTCTCTTGGCTAAAGATGAGGTTGAGCACACTGGTCTTTTGGCTAGAGCCTTGGTTTTGATGCTCTCCCAGTGCATTTTGACAAAGTCTTCTCTATCCATAAACAAAATAATATTTTTGCTGGGAACTGTGATAATGGCTTGTTGCTTGCTGGTCGGTCTGTCTAAATTTCTTGGGTTCAGATCTGCATTGGGCAGATTTTTATAAAATGACCTTGGCTCAGGTGCTTAGTCTAAATTTGGTACCAGGAAGTGTCCTGGGAAGTAAAGGCTGCCATAATCACACATAGAGGGCTGATTGGTCTATAAAAATATAGCTTTAGCACCATATGTCATTGTGGTGAAACAGGGTTTTGACCTTTTATGTTTGTCTTCTACCTTTTTGTGTTTCCTATTTCAGACCCGTCGAATCCTGTGAAAGAGGCAAGCTCGTGACTAAATGGGAGAGGACATAACGGATACTGATGGCTGGATGTGTATACATGTTAAGAGTGTGGATATTAATATATGGATCTTAATCAGCAGTCAAGTTTGAAGGTTAATTTAACTTCAAAGAAGCCAGCATCAAGACTGAATGAAGGATGTCTATGATTGATGTAGTTAACATTTGCAGACCGCTTTGTTTCGGAATATTACCTGTTGATCAAGTTTGTTATTTTCTTCTCTGATATTTTTAGTAAAACTTGAATATAATTACTGTTTTTCACAAGCAGTGAAGTGTTGTACCTTTTGTGTGAATGCAGAAATTTTGTTTTTTGAATGATCATATTTATGAGGGTAATGTTTGATTAACCATGGCTGTTGCTAATTTCAAAGCGTCTGTGATGTCGAATGAACAACATTATCCTCACGGGACTGGTGTTGCTGTTACAGATGTCCCCATTATAACCTCTTCAGGGATTGAACAGGGTATCTGGAATTTACCATGAGGATTTGCCTTCCATAATAAGATTTTGTAATCTTAGGTTATCAGACCGCCGGGTAGCAGCCTGGAGGAAAAACGGGTGGGGGCAGATGGGATCAAAGCAGATGTCTAATCAGGTAGGCCAGTATCATCGATATGGAGATATCTCCTGCTGTAGCTGGTCAACAAGTCAGTCAGGGAATGGCTCCTTTACCATGGTATATCAGGGGATTGGGGAAAGAAGTACAGATGGGAGCAACATACCAGCTGTAAACTCAAGCAAAAGTTTCTGGGGGGCCCCCCCCCCCCCCCTCTCCACTTCTGGACTTTATTCGAGAATTGGTTTTTCGTGCACAATGATCCACTGACTCCACTGGCGGTAACAGCAACAGGAGGGACAGTGGGCTGTGGATACAGACAATGATCTACAGACTCCACTGGGGGTAATAATAACAGTAGGCTCTGGATACAGGCAATGATCGACATAATCTGTCACTAACTGTAAAAATATCTTCTGCATTTGCCTTTGATATTTTTGTTGCGCTGTGACCAGTCTAGAAACAACCAGGGGCTGGCACTTTGAGCTGCCTTTACTTCTTTAAAACTGTCCTACCACTAACTTCTTCCACCCAGAAGCCACTAGATATAGAGGTTAATCTTCTTCTTGTGTTCACTTTCTGATTTTTGCTGACGGACAAGTTCTTGTGATAGACTTGACTTTGGGGGGGGGGGGGGGGGGGGGGGGGGGGGTTTCCCTTTTAGTTTCACATGAATTTGAGTAGTGTTGGCTAAGTGGGCCAGTATTTCCTTCTAAATAGGCTGTACAAGGGACATTCTTGCAGGATATGTTGTGCTTCTGTCCTGAGGCTGCAATATCTGTGCCTTTGAGCCCAACACATTAGATGGCCTCTATGCACCCACATCTAACCCCTTTAAAAACAATAACAAAAGGCATCAGAAGCAACACTGGGAACGGTAGGAACATGAAGATCAAGAATAGTTTACTCACACCAGTCTGTGATGACACGTAGAAATACATGAAAACATATCAAACTTTATTTGGTTATTAAAACATATAAAATTTCATATTAAAAGTTATTGAAAGATACAAAACTAGATAATGTGTCCATGATTACCGAAATTTGTTAAATGCTTCTAAAACATTTTGAATAGACTTGGGGGATTGTGACTATACGTCACTTGAAGTGGTGCATATTTCTATTAACAAATAGCATACATCGCTGCTGATACCTGAAGGGTGTGTATGTGGTCTCAATACTTTAACAAGAGAACTTTCTTTTGCTGCTGCATGTTTTTCAATGTAAAACATTTATTTTAAAGGGTGAAGACAGGATGTTACTGTTGCCACCGAGTCTAAACTTTCACATACGGGTCATTGAGAATGATTGCCAGGATTTTAAACTGTTGCCACAAAAGAAATATTTAATAGATTGACATGTGTGGCGTCTGAAAAAGTTTAAAGTATTGTGGGACCAGGAAGCTGAAAATGGGGCATATTTGAGGGTGGGGGTGGGAGACAACGCTGTTGTTTAGTGTGTTCTTTCAATGTGCTTGAGTGTGTTGTGTTGAGTCAAGAATTGACATCTCAGCACTCAGGGCATTTCCATGAGTGCTCTGTCCTCAACTTTAGCAGCCAGCGCAAAGTTCCAATACTGATGGTACAATCTGGTTATATGTCCGTCTTGCCTTTCCTCTGAGTGTAGTGAGCCGGCCAGACCCTCTGGCTACACCCAGGTGCCTCGTTCTCTCCAGGCCATAATAATCTTGTTTCTATACTAATTTCATTGCTTTTTTCAAAAGGACCTTGACCGCATATGCCTTGTCATGTATCAATTCACCAACCAGTGTGCAAATCCAGCCAGTCTGTCTGCCTGTTCATTACTCACTACGCTGGCATGGCCTGGAGAAAAGATCCAAAGTATGCTCACTACCTGTGACCTTCCCAGTGAAGCTTGCCACTCTGCTCAAAGCATCCCTGTTTTTACCTTTCTCAGCATGCTTTCTGTCTGTTACAATTACGACATGTGTATGCATATTGTTTTCTAGCCACCAGAGAGCTGCACCTTCATTTTCATGCTAGATGTTGTGATGTCGTATGCTAGGCTGTCTTGCACTAAAGATTTTCCATTAGCTTTCGCTATGAACCTCCAGGCACTTCTCTTTCCTCTCAACACCGAACTATCTGTATAGATAATAAGATCACCTGGGCGTGAATGTTTGAGTGTGAGTTGGTGCATGGCAGGATGTAGTCCTTTCAACAGAAGCCTGGGCTTGTGTTGTGGTATGCTGAACACTGAAATCAGTGGTTCCCCTTTGGTCATCCACAGGCCACCCCAGGGGTCCATGGAATAAATTAAAGAGGTCAGGAACATCATTCACAAACAAAACCCTCAAATTTAGAATACAGTCTTTTTTATGATTCTCATTTTTGTAAATTATTATTTTTTTCAATATGACTATTAGAAAGTATAGGCTCCATGGCAGAACTATGAAAATAAGAGGCTCAGCGGGTCTTAAATAAAAACCAATGCTTGAGGTCAGGGTATGAAGAGGTGGGATCAGCCAGTTCCTGCCTTTCCTTTCCTACAAAAATACAAATTGTGAGAATAATCTGTTACTCATAAAGCTGGCTCCACCACAAGAGTCACCATAGTTGTGCCGTTTCAGGTCCCATAAGTTTCACAGTCTATTCCTCCTTTCTGATCTAAGCTGTGTAATAGTTTCAGTATCATGGATAGTATCCACTCCAGCAGCTTCAGCCTCCATCCACTCAATGCTAGTATCATGGATAGAATCCACTCCAGCAGCTTCAGCCTCCATCCACTCAGTGCCAGTATCATGGATAGAATCCACTCCAGCAGCTTCAGCCTCCATCCACTCAATGCCAGTATCATGGATAGAATCCACTCCAGCAGCTTCAGCCTCCACTCACTCAATGCCAGAATCATGGATAGAATCCACTCCAGCAGCTTCAGCCTCCATCCACTCAATGCTAGTATCATGGATAGAATCCACTCCAGCAGCTTCAGCCTCCATCCACTCAATGCCAGTATCATGGATAGAATCCACTCCAGCAGCTTCAGCCTCCACCCGCTCAGTGCCAGTATCATGGATAGAATCCAGACCAGCAGCTTCAGCCTCCACGCACTCAATGCCAGTATCTTCTGCACATTTGTTTCTTTATCACTATGTCAATAGTTATGCCAAATAACAGGGGAAATATAATATATTCTTCTTTCACTCCAGTTTCAACTGAAATCATCAGCCATTCACACAACAGACTATGGGACCTCATACATTGCTTTTGCTTTAATAATATTGATTATTTCTGTTGGTTTAACATCACATTGCCAGATTTCACTGGAATGTTCTCTGTTAGCTAACACACCTGGAGAGACAGATGGTCTAATTATGCTTGATTGTCTAAGAAGCTGGCGTAACAAAATATAATAGACTTGATCCAAAATACCACAAACAGACTTGTGTGGAAAAACAAACATTTCTGGCATGTAGACTGTAACATGCAAACTTGAAAGAAAGAAACAAGCACTTGAAATGAGATCTTTTTGAAAGATCTGTGGTAAATCACACAGACAGCACATCCCAGCTGATGAAGATTATCAATCAACTCATTGACAACTATGAACCTCTTTTACCAACAATGAAAGGACAGAAAACTGAATGGTATGGACTGTATCAAGATCTGCCGGTCTAAAAGAAACCCCCTATTTTATCATAGTGATGCCACTTAGCAAGGCACAAAGTTTTTGGTTATATTGAAACATTTTTCTATCAGCACAAAATGTGTTAATTGTTGATGTATTGAAGTTAATGACAAGTTGACTGTACTACAGGTGTCCCCTTAAACAGGCATGGCTCAGCCCCCACACGCCAGACTGCACACCAGTGTGTTCAAAGCTAACAACTACTTTCATGTTTATGCTAACAGAGCCTTTCGAATAAACTCCTTCTTTTCTTGTGAGAGAGACTTTGGAAACTCAATGTCAAATTCAATGATGATGTCCCCTTTGTCACAAGGGGCAACAACCAATGGCATTCCTTCGCCAGGAACCACTTTTCTGTATCCAGGTCTGCAGAGAGAAATAACATTATTTCATTATCTTACTCTCCTGAGCCCACACACTTTGTTTACTATATGTAAATCTGAATATCTCCCAGCCAAACACTCAAACAATTGTTATCTATATATATAAAAATCAATGTTTGTGTGTTTGTTTCACCCCTATAGACTCGGAAACTACTGAACCGATTTAGCTGAAATTTTCAGGATATGTTTGTTGTGATACCGGATTTTGAACCGTCGTGGTTTGAAATTCAACCTGTCACTGTTAGAGATAGGTGACCACAATGTATGCCAAAATATACGCAACTAATATTTATAACTTTAGTGATTTCTAATTATAGCCACGTTAGTAATTGCGCATGCGCCGTATTTACCATTCGCCGGCGAGTTACGTGCAGCCAACGCCTTCTCTAATACTAATACATAGAGTAGGTCGTGGTACAGCAAACAAGACTATCTCTATATTTGCCACAATAACCATATTAAACACGATTTCTATTTTCTGTTTTTTTTTTCAAACAACCTTCGATGGGGGGGGGGGGGGGGGCAATCGAGGACTATCTCGACGGACGTCGGCGCAGATAGTGACTGCGACATTAACTTCATTAACCGTGTTAGACACGTGCGATTTCTATTTCATTAATATATCTGGAGTATCTGTCTACGAGAAAACAATTGCCTGCGGTTTTGAATTGTGTTTAAATCGCGACACAGTGGTAGGGACACATATGTCTAATAGTTGTGTTCTATTTTCGTTGTTCTGATTAAGTGGCTGCTTGGTCGAATGGTTAGAACACTGGGTTCAAGTGCGGTAGACCTGGGTTCGAATCCGCAGTAGTTAAATTTTTTTTTTACCCCGGACTAAAATAATATCCTCATCTGCTCTGTCGTGGTGACAGCACTAGCCATGTTGCCTTAATATTTAAAAAAAAAAAAAAAAACAAGTAAATGGGTAAACCATTTGATAATTAAATTTGACCATTTCGCATACTTATGATTGCATTGTTAAACTTTCCGATTGCATGGTTACGCTGAAATTTTATAGATTTTCATTTATTTTCATTTAGATTTAGTTATTTCATCTGTGTTGGAATTTTAAGCTGTGCTGTTTACAATGGCGTTCATTTCCTAATTATGGTGTTTTTTTCCTGTGTTCATTTGCTTTTCACGTGTGTTTTTTTTTTTTAGCCCTATTCACTACCTTTTACAATTCCTGCTCCTTATTTTAGTCCAGATGGACAGGGATGTCAATGTCAGTTACAGCAACAACAAAATATCGCCAGTTAGTGATTTTCAAATCCTTCGAAGAGGGAGAGAGCAGAAGTCGGTGGAAGAGGGGAGGGGAGGGGGGTAATGACTTAAATTTAAGAGAACTTAAAGAGCTTTACACGTGATTTTCAAGTTCTCATTACCTAATTTGTTTATATTTTACTAACGCTACCTCCGCTTTTCTATTTTTTACGACTTACTTTGTTATTTACAAGTACAGTTGTAGCTTTACTTCCGTCTCCTATAAAAATACAAACAGCTTTAGCATGTGATAACCAAATAACCACATTTGTTACCGTGCTAATACCACCATTTAAACGACCACTAATATAAAGACACAATTATATGGTGCGTGTTCTAAAGTTGGAAAACCAGACTATCTATCTATATATATCTATATATATGTACTAGGGTGGAGAAACCCTAAGTACTAAGATTAAAAAAGAGGAAAATAGTTAGTTTAGGTGGGGACTAGCACTCAATATCTCACACACCCCCCCCCCCCCCCCCCCATTTTTTCCCCACTCATGGACCCTCATTTGTTAAACTTTATCAATTAACCAGGCACCATCTCCACAAGGAAGGCTGGCTCACAGGGTCTCCAAGACTGATTGTCTCCCACACTGATTGTCTCCCACACTGATTGTCTCCCATCCGTGTCGTACCCTCTCTGAGACTTGATCTTCTCATGTGAACGGCTACTTGTTGACCAACATTAGAAGCAGACTGACTGTAGCAGTGCAGAGGTTACAGTCTATGGGGGCCTGTGGTACTATATCAACAAACTTCTCTAATCCTGTTCTGTCTTTCAGAATCAGGATTTGAAGAGTCATTGGATGCCAGCCGCGGTATATGCTATGTAAATGTTGCTATTTAGATATTAAATTGACATGCTAACAGGGCTTTGGCTCGCCAAGTGGAATGGGATCCATCTGGTGTGATAGGTCATGCAAACTGGCAGTGGGTTCAATTTTGCTCAAAGAAGCAATCAAATCAGCAATTTACTTAAAGTAAAAACTCTAAGACTAAGCATTTTTCCTATAGCAACACAGTCGTAGATTATTTTACTGACACTAAAGAACAAAGTCTGGGCTATTGAACTTAAATGCTCCAGGAAGATTTTTTTTAGTTTTGTGGATTAAGAACAAGAAAAATACTGACAATTTTAACAATCTAAATTCAAAAAGGGCTGGCTCACAAAAAGTATTATTTCTCGGATCAGAAACTAAAATAATTTGACTAAATGAAATTGCACAATGGTTTGGAGAGAACAGCAGTGGAAAGTATAGTTCCTAGAAGGAGAAGTAGGGGTGTACCAGAATAAAAGTGGATAGAGGATGTCAAGGACACTCTTGCTGTAACAGTTTATGAGACAGGCTTTCTAGCAAGGCATCATCAGAGTGACTGTCTGCAAAGTCCTGCTACATGATGATGATGACAGTATGAGCATACATACTTGACAATGTCAGTGATGGGTATGTGTAAAATTTTCTCATCCAGTGTGTGAATGGAAACTGTACAGCCGGTGAGTGCCCGGCCCAGAGGCAACTTTGCTGTGAAGATCAGATTTGCACCTTCACGTCGAAATCTGGGATGTGGCTTGTCCTTGACAATGAACACAATATCGGCTGTTGTGTAATGAAAAGTTTACAATAAGACGTTAACGTAAACCTGGTAAATCAATGTTTTATTTTTTTTTTAAAATTATTACTTTGGTTCTTGAATCAATTTAAATCAAATAAATAAGCAAACAAAGCTGTAGAGGTCTCAAATATGTTCTTTTATAGAAAAATGCTGAAAATTAGTTAAAAGGTTGAATTAGCAATCTAAATGTTTAGGAAGAAAATACATAGTCATTCAGGGGTCACTGCTCTTAGGCATCCAGGGGCAAATACTCAAAAGCAACACGCCACCGTTACAATACAACTGAGAATAACAACACTGAAACAACCAAGAAACACTACTCTGAGACAACCACAAATCACTTTTCTGAGACAACCAAGAACCATAACTGTATTACAACCAAGAATCTACTCTGCTACAACTAAGAACCACTACTCTGAAACAGCCAAGAACAACTATTCTGAGACAATTAAAGACATCTACTCTGATACAACCAAGAACCACTATCCTGAGACAGCCATCAAACACTACTCTGAGACAGCCAACAACCACTACTCTGAGACAGCCAAGAACCACTACTCTGAGACAACCAAGAACCACTACTCTGAAACAACCCCTACTCCAACACAGTAAAGATTCATTACTCTGAAACATTCAAGAATCATAGACAACAAAGAACAACTAATACTTTAAAATAACCAAGAAGGTGTGCCAGTAAGTAAACCAAAATAAGACGGGGGGAAAAAACAGAGGCAGTCAGGAATTTATCTTGAAAATTTCAGTATGAGGATTAGTCAAAAGTGGAAATGTACTGTAATTTCGGTGGAGAGAGAGAGAGATTGATTAACAAAGCCCTGATTGCTGTAACTTGAATGGAATTCCAGTCACATTTTTACCAAATTTCTAGGTCTATCTTCAAAGAACTCTCTCCTCAATGAGGGATTCAAGTACACATCAAACAGACCAGCAAGCAACAATATATCTGTGTCACCACTAGATGAGTCACCACTAGATGTGTCACCACTAGATGTGTCACCACTAGATGTGTCACCACTAGATGTGTCACCACTAGATGTGTCACCACTAGATGTGTCACCACTAGATGAGTCACCACTAGATGTGTCACCACTAGATGTGTCACCACTAGATGTGTCACCACTAGATGAGTCACCACTAGATGTGTCACCACTAGATGTGTCACCACTAGATGTGTCACCACTAGATGTGTCACCACTAGATGAGTCACCACTAGATGTGTCACCACTAGATGTGTCACCACTAGATGTGTCACCACTAGATGTGTCACCACTAGATGTGTCACCACTAGATGAGTCACCACTAGATGAGTCACCACTAGATGTGTCACCACTAGATGTGTCACCACTAGATGTGTCACCACTAGATGTGTCACCACTAGATGTGTCACCACTAGATGTGTCACCACTAGATGTGTCACCACTAGATGAGTCACCACTAGATGTGTCACCACTAGATGTGTCACCACTAGATGTGTCACCACTAGATGAGTCACCACTAGATGTGTCACCACTAGATGTGTCACCAACAGATGAGTCATCACTAGATGTGTCACCACTAGATGTGTCACCAACAGATGAGTCACCACTAGATGTGTCACCACTAGATGTGTCACCACTAGATGTGTCACCACCAGATGTGTCACCACTAGATGAGTCACCACTAGATGTGTCACCACTAGATGAGTCACCACTAGATGTGTCACCACTAGATGTGTCACCACTAGATGTGTCACCACTAGATGTGTCACCACTAGATGAGTCACCACTAGATGTGTCACCACTAGATGAGTCACCACTAGATGTGTCACCACTAGATGTGTCACCAACAGATGAGTCATCACTAGATGTGTCACCACTAGATGAGTCACCACTAGATGTGTCACCACTAGATGTGACACCATTAGATGAGTTAACAGTTTTAAAGTTACCTAACTGAATACTAAAATGATTCCTGTATTTCACCAACTAATTTATCTTCTTCACGTTCACTAGCTGTAGCTCCAATAGAAAGTTCTGGTTGTTCGTCCACTTCTGGATTTTAGTCTTGTTCCAGGACCTGACTGTTACATACACATCCATTTTACAGATGTGACTTATTTATGTGCAGATTGTTGGTTCCTTGCCTCTCAGGCAGATGCACTGATTTTGAAGGAAGCCTCTAGTTAGTCAGTTCTATGTAGTGGGTCTATTCTTGTTTTTCTCACAATGGGACCCCAGAACCCACACGGAGATGAATGGAGTCAGGTGATGTCTGCAGCAAGGATCCTCAAGGGCTTGGAATGCTGAAGAAGAAAAAGAAGAACGTGACATCACTAACCAGGTATGTTGTTAGGACCCTGGTCACCTTCTTGAGTAAATGTAATCTTTGTCCCCGGCTTCCAGCCTCGCTTCACATCAATGGTCAGGATTTTGTCACGGATGCTTGACGTGTGCCCATCTTCATTCATGACCTGGAATATGTCACATTTGGGATATATTATTGATAATTTTTGTCATTTCATATTAACAATAATTCTGCACCCGACACCATCCTTTCTTCTAGAGACAACTTTCGTGAATAACAAAACAAGAAGAAAAGCAACTCATGACATTGTTTGATATGTTAACACAAAAGGTTTATTTGCAATTTTTCGGAAGATTAATATTATTAATAAAAGTTATTTTCACATCTTCATATGATGACACAGACCAGTTCCAGCACTGACTGGCTGTTTATGGTTTAAATGTTACAAGTTCCATAGTTTTATACTGCTCTGTGGATGGTTTGGCGAAATGGTTTGACGAAATCACAAATAGCCTTAAGCTGACTTCAAATCCTGATATGCTGGGATTATGCGTTTATGTTCATAACCTCTTAGCATTAATTGGTGTTTATTATTGAATAAAACAATTGTTTTACCTTTCCAACTGCACTTGTACATGAAGTCAGATATTTAATTTTCAATGCTTCATCCTCTGCTATTAAACTGATTTTAATTGCACTTTTGTTTTGAAATTTTTTATTGTGTCATGTGTAATGGTTGAATATTTTTGAGCTTATTAAGATAAGAACTGACACCACAGCACTTTGGACATTCCCGTAAGTACTCTGTCTCTATCTCAGCAGCCAGGGCAGAGTTACAATTCTAATGGTACCAGCAGCAGTCTGATTGTTTCTCCATCTTGCCTTTTCCCAAAGTGTTTGAGTGTAGATCAGTTCCCCTGGTCACTTCCTGCTACACCATTGTCTCCAGTGCTTCTGCACTGTTCTCTCTCTGTCTTAGAGATATCTATGCTTCTGCACTGTTCTCTCTCTCTCTCTCTCTCTCTGTCATAAATATATCTATGCTTCTGCACTGTTCTCTCTCTCTCTGTCTTAAAGATATCTGTGCTTCTGCACTGTTCTCTCTCTGTCTTAGAGATATCTATGCTTCTGCACTGTTCTTTCTCTGTCTTAAAGATATATGTGCTTCTGCACTGTTCTCTTTCTCTGTCCTAAAGATATCTGTGCTTCTGCACTGTTCTCTCTCTCTGTCCTAAAGATATCTGTGCTTCTGCTCTGTTCTCTCTCTCTGTCTTAAAGATATCTATGCTTCTGCACTGTTCTCTCTCTGTCCTAAAGATATATATGCTTCTGCACTGTTCTCTCTCTGTCTTAAAGATATCTATGCTTCTGCACTGTTCTCTCTCTCTGTCTTAGAGATATCTATGCTTCTGCACTGTTCTCTCTCTGTCTTAAAGATATCTATGCTTCTGCACTGTTCTCTCTATCTGTCTTAAAGATATCTATGCTTCTGCACTGTTCTCTCTCTGTCTTAAAGATATCTATGCTTCTGCACTGTTCTCTTTCTCTGTCCTAAAGATATCTATGCTTCTGCACTATTCTCTTTCTCTGTCTTAAAGATATCTATGCTTCTGCACTGTTCTCTCTCTGTCTTAAAGATATCTAAGCTTCTGCACTGTTCTCTCTCTGTCTTAAAGATATCTATGCTTCTGCACTGTTCTCTCTCTCTGTCTTAAAGATATCT
>CAJHNH020000040.1:97500-172500 GCA_905116865.2 Candidula unifasciata
CATTATAACACTATCGTCTATAACAGTGTTTTCCAAGGTGGGTGCCTCTGCCCCCCTCCTCTTTCCTGGGGGTGGGGGAAGCTGGGACGGTCTGGGGGCAGTAGCAGCCTTGATGAAATTTGAGAGGTGCTGGGACAGTCTAAATGTTCAAAATGTTGTCCCCTGAGTACAATTAGTTAAATCATCCTTTGTGACACTTCAGTTTTGGTGAATCTTCTGGCTGACACAGCATGCAAATATAAAACTGACATAATGATGTATGAAGCTCTCACACCAGAACTACTCAATATCATGGATGTAATCCAGGTCAGAATCATTAGCTTCTCTCAGGTGCAGGTGTGTTTTCTGTTTGTGCATGTATGTCTATGTATGTACGTATGTGTGTTTTATGTTTGTGCATGTATGTCTATGTATGTACGTGTGTGTGTTTTCTGTTTGTGTATGTATGTCTATGTATGTACGTGTGTGTGTTTTCTGTTTGTGTATGTATGTCTATGTATATATGTGTGTGTGTTTTCTGTTTGTGCATGTATGTCTATGTATGTACATCTGTGTGTTTTCTGTTTGTGCATGTATGTCTATGTATGTATGTGTGTTTTATGTTTGTGTATGTATGTAGATGCATGTATGTATGTATTACGGGTGTCTGTATTTGAGTGTTCATGTATGAGAATGTAAGAGTATGTATACGTGTGTGTGAGTGTGTACAATTGTATACACATGATGTGTGTATGCATTATTCTATAATGTATATTTCTTTTTGTATCCATAACATGCATTATTGATAAAAGGCTTTGGTACTCTGAAAAATGAGTGCTTAGAAGGGCTGAATCATTTTGCCAGTTCTTCTTTATGGAGCGGAATGCTGGAGAATGACCAAAAAAGGATGCACACAAGCTGTCCACCTTCCACCACACATGTCTACGTAGAATTATTAAAATTTTCTGGCCAGATACAATCTCAAACACTAAACTACTTCAAGCCACAAACCAAGAAACTTTAGACAGTATGATTACCAAGAGAAGATGGAAATGGCTTGGCCACCTTATGAGAATGACTTCTGATATACCTGCCAAAACAGCTCTCACATGGACACCAGAGGGAAAGAGAAAACAGGGGCGCCCAAAAACAACATGGAGACGAACGATGGAAAGTGACCTGAGTGTGGCATCGTTGACATGGAAAACTGCACTGAAGATTGCACAGGACAGGAAAGCATGGAAAGTCCTCTCTGAAGCCTCATGTGCCACTAGGCATAATGAGAACTGATGAGAAGGGCTGAATGTCAGACGGGCCTGCGTGCCCAATTTGTAACCTTTCGAAAATAAAGTTTGTTCATTCATTTGTTGGTTCAGCAACACCTATTTTAAGGTATCTGTTAGATACCTTTATTTCCTCAATCCATCTGTTTCTCATTTCAGTGCCTGTTTAATAATTTTCTGCTTGCTTCTTTTCATGATGTCCCCAATACAGCGCCAGCTTCTGTTTCTAACTGTTGATCCCAGTGTCATGGTTCGCTGATGCTCTGTGAGACACCAGATAACGTGATAACTATTCCTGCCTCAACCCACAATTACAATCAAGAAGAGAAATGACCTACCCTCAAAGGAATTTTTTCAGCTATATTAATTTCTCTTGGATAATCTCGTTTACGCAATCCTTCTGTTTCCCACTTAATTGCCTGTTTAATGTCTGCCCAGAATTACAAATAAGAAAAAAAATGGCCTACCTTGAAATGGATTATCACCGCCAAAGAAATCTCTGAAGACTTTCTCTGCATTTCCATGAAATGTGTACCCATAAGTCCATGCACCAGCTTCTCCGCTTCCGACAGGCACCCCTCTCTTGAGACCCTCTTCACCGAACTGGTCATAGACTGCACGTTTTCTAGCTATACAATTGAAAGACATTAAATAAATTACAATCTTTCTTGTTCATTCGTCTTCTCAGACAAAAATACAACATTCTAAAAAAAAGAAGTCTTCCGGGCTGAAACACCATAGACAGATTCTCAGAATACAATGGACAAAGAAGACAAGAAAAACTGATATCCTAAAAGATCTAAACAGGAAAAATAAATGGTTTTCAAACAGCATTGTATCTTGGAAAATTCTGGCCAGTATCAAGAGTTGTGGTGGATTGGAAAGAACAGTAGCTGATGGCATAGTAACGGGAAAGAAAGACTGGACCGAGGAGTGTGTAGACGGACACAGGATATAAGAGACTCCTAGGGGAGAAAAGTGCATAAGGTGAAAGAGCTCGTGAGAGATCTAGTTTCTTTAAGACATGTTGTGATTCTTCTTTTTCTTTCATTTGTTGGAAATAGATTATCTCTATCTGCAATGTTGTCTCTAGTTTGAACTTCACTGTCTTTTTTTTTTAAATTTACTCAGCAACCCATAAAGTTTGGCTTGCTTGTTTTTCTAAGCCAAAAGTTTGGGCCGTGATATGCTGTATTTGGGAGAGTCTTGGAGGACATGATGTGTTGTCTCAGGTGCCAATCTACATGTTTCAGTCTTATATTTCATGTAAAAATTTCACAAAAGTTAAATGTGGCCTGTTCTAAGGCGTAGAAAAATTACTTGCTCTGGTCTGTCAATAATATGGTAATTGACTTATACCAATTTGGTGGTTTTCTGACTGATCTGATTATTTTCTTCTTCTGTTGACAAGAGACTGGCACGTCAGTGGTTCTTCGTTTGCACCTTCCTTAGCTAGTTTATCGGCTCTCTCATTTCTAGGAACTCCAGAGTGAGATTGTATCCACTGCATAGCTACCTTACATCAGTTGCCCAGTTTGGAGAGTAGCATCCGAATACCAAGTAATTTTTCAGATTGGAGTGCCCAAAGTACGGCTCTTGGAAATGCTAATTTTGTTAGGGCAAAATGTGGTGTTTGCAGCTAGATTTACAACATGTGGTGTTTACAGCAAGATTTACAACAAGTGGTGTTTACAGCAAGATTTACAACATGTGGTGTTTACAGCAAGATTTACAACAAGTGGTGTTTACAGCTAGATTTACAACATGTGGTGTTTACAGCAAGATTTACAACATGTGGTGTTTACAGCAAGATTTACAACAAGTGGTGTTTACAGCTAGATTTACAACATGTGGTGTTTACAGCAAGATTTACAACAAGGGGTGTTTACAGCAAGATTTACAACATGTGGTGTTTACAGCAAGATTTACAACAAGTGGTGTTTACAGCAAGATTTACAACATGTGGTGTTTACAGCAAGATTTACAACATGTGGTGTTTACAGCAAGATTTACAACATGTGGTGTTTACAGCTAGATTTACAACATGTGGTGTTTACAGCAATATTTACAAGCGGTGTTTACAGCAAGATTTACAACATGTGGTGTTTACAGCTGGATTTATACCATGTGGTGTTTACAGCAAGATTTACAAGCGGTGTTTACAGCAAAATTTACAACATGTGGTGTTTACAGCAAGATTTACAAGCGGTGTTTACAGCAAGATTTACAAGCGGTGTTTACAGCAAGATTTATAACATGTGGTGTTTACAGCAAGATTTACAACATGTGGTGTTTACAGCTAGATTTACAACATGTTGTGTTTACAGCAAGATTTACAACATGTTCAACAAGGGACAGTGAGTCTTTTCTATTTACCAAAAAATGGGACACCTGAACCCACACAGAAGATATTTTTTGTTTAACCCACACAGAAGATATTTTCTGCTTAACCCACATGGAAGATATTTTTTGTTTAACTCTTCAAGGCCTAAGCAATGCTGTGAGTGTCGATTGAGAAGTTCTAATTTGCCCAAACAACACTGTGAGTATTGATCGTGTATCCCGTACATGTTGTTTCGCACACAGCTCTATATTTGTTTCTAATGTCTGGAGCTATTTTTAAAGTAAACCAATCAAAAATGTTTCTTTGTATATTAGTTTTTATTCAGCCTCATGTAGTTGCAAACTGATCTTATCTCTTTCCAGACCGTGCATTTTGTAATTTTGTGTTTGACACCATGGACATCCATGTTCCAACCACAAGTACAGGCCGCATTATGCGCCTTTCTGTAGCCGAAGCTAAGAAATTGTTTCAGTCGAATGTTCTCAATTCTGATAATGATAATGAAATTTCAGATTCTCCGGAAAGTGATTTGGACGGTTAATTGACACCAGCAGCAGCAGCTCAGCGATCAGCTGTTTGGGAGCCCATCAATTCTGATGAGATGGACGCAGAGAATGTTCCATTGCTGCCGTATTTAGGCTGTAAGAGAAGGAAAGTGCTGTAAACAAATAGAGAACCATTACTATGGCTGAGCTACAATGAAATTATTGCAGCTTCAGTCTGTATATAACTATATAAAGTAATTAGTAAATAGCATGTGTGTAATGGTCAATTTTCCTGCCACTTTTTCTCTGAAATTGTGTTCAGCACTCTGTGAGAATTTAGAGCCTCTGAGTGCTAAACTAAACTAATCCAGAAACTTATTAAAACTTTGGAATATGTAAAAAAATGAACAAACTTTAAAGTGTTATTCTTAAATTTGGATGTTCACTGCTCTTAATGCTGCAAAACCATGGTCAGTGAAGAATTTTTTTGTAAAATTTTGTTGTTGTGAAATTAACCCCTGCTGATTTCTGCTTTCTAACTAGCTATAACAGGATTAAACATTAACGTATTATCATATTCAAAATGTACATTCACTTCTCTTAAAAAAATAAAGATTTTTGTAGTGATTAGAAGTATATTACATTCTTTATTGCTTTTTCTGTACACCACCCCCTCTGCCATTTTTGTGAAGGGAAATTAATGTAGGCTGAGTCTGTAAAAGTTAACGGGTCTAAAAGAGTAAAAGAAAGAAGAAGTAACTTATCAGAGTGTCCACTAAATTACAAAATAAAAATATAACAACACTTACGATCTGATAAGACATCGAAGGCCTCAGCAACCTGCATGAACTTATCGGCCGCATCCTGGTCTCCTGGGTTTTTTTCTGGGTGATACTTTAGAGACAGCTTCCTGTACCTGTGCGACACAATTTTTGCAGACATACCCGTCACATTTATTACTTGACATGTTCTAGCCTGGGTGATACTTTAGAGACAGTTTCCTGTACCCGCGCGACACAATTATTGCAGACATACCCGTCACATTTATTACTTGACATGTTCTAGCCTGGGTGATACTTTAGAGACAGTTTCCTGTACCTGTGCGACACAATTATTGCAGATTTACACATCACATTTATTACTTGACATGTTCTAGCCTGGGTGATACTTTAGAGACAGTTTCCTGTACCTGTGCGACACAATTATTGCAGATTTACACATCACATTTATTACCTGACATGTTCTAGCCTGGGTGATACTTTAGAGACAGTTTCCTGTACCTGTGCGACACAATTATTGCAGATTTACACATCACATTTATTACCTGACATGTTCTAGCCTGGGTGATACTTTAGAGACAGTTTCCTGTACCTGTGCGACACAATTATTGCAGATTTACACATCACATTTATTACCTGACATGTTCTAGCCTGGGTGATACTTTAGAGACAGTTTCCTGTACCTGTGCGACACAATTTTTGCAGACATACACGTCACATTTATTACTTGACATGTTCCAAGTGAAGATATGATTGGCTGCAATAAGCCTATGACAATAAAACACATGATAAAGATGGGCAACTCTACAGAACAACAATGTGCATTAACAGCATTAAATTTCTTCTTCTTTTTCAGCATTCCGAGCCCTTGGGGTTCATTGCTGCAGATGTCACACACCTCCACTCATCTCTGGTTATTATATTAGTATTAAATTTAAAAAAAAAAAAAAATTATCAACTACCACAGATGGATATCAGTGTAAATATCATTGTTTTCAACCCTTAGCGTTTTGATAGGAATAAAGTGTTTGTTGAGCTTTCAGAGTATGAGTATATTTTTGCTATTTTATATGTCGGTTATTTTATAACTCTGTGATTCCTGACTTGTCCACTCCGTATTTGCACTGCAGCCAAGGAAGTGAACTTCGACTAAGCGACTGTCGCTGTCCAGCTAGCGACCATTATTTAAAGGAGAGCCTAAAATTTCTATCACTATTTTTTCTGTACAGTGTCCTGTCCATACCGTTTTTATTGTGATTATGACGGAGGTTGTACAATGAGTGTTTTATCATGAAAAAGTGGATTTATATTTTATTGTGCCTTTCATTAAATGCATTGATCATTCTTATTTAGGTTTAGCTTTTGAAGTACATTTAAACAGTGAATAATTTGGGACCGGTATTTGGAAGAGTGCCAAATGTATCGTTTTGTCTATTTTCAAGTAATTAGTAATAATACTACTAGTAAAGTATACTATTATTGCTTCTTTCGTGGCATTTAACTACATCCCTCACATCCTCCCTCTCATACGCCGGTAAGGCACTACATCCCTCACATCCTCCCTCTCATACGCCGGTAAGGCACTACATCCCTCACATCCTCCCTCTCATACGCCGGTAAGGCTACGGAATCTTACAGAGACAGAACAACATACATCCAGCGTGTGTTATCTTACAGTTTCTTGATGTCAGCGTCGGTGGCGCTCCTGGTGAGACAGAGAATCGCGTAGTAGTCCACCCCCATCTTGTCTGGAGCCGGAGTCTGTGCACCAGCGGGTCTCTAGCACAATAACAACAACATGGTCGCCGTAGCAACTGCCATGACGAGCTAGCATTTAGTTTCGCACACGACACACACAGAGGGCCATTATGTTAGTTGATAAAATGGGGGTCTTCAGTGAAAATTTTTCGTATAGAACTACACCTATATTTTTTATAGACCAATCGGCACTCTGTGTGAGATGTGATCAACATCACAACAGCCGCCTTTACTTCCAAGGACTGTACCTGGTATCCATTTCAGGCGGGGTCGATCTTTGAGGTCTTGAACAAGGATCTCATAATTGTAAAATTTCCCACAAAGCTAGCTTGGTTTGGGCACGCGGCGAGTCATGATCCGATTGCAAAGACTGTGCTTCAAAGAACATGGAAAGGGGGGAAAAAGGGGGGGGGGGAATCGAACAAAATGAGAACCTGGAATGACAACATCAAGAAATGTACAGTGCTAAGTTATCATACACTTATTCATCAAGCGGAAGACAGAGAAAGATGGCGGGTCGTGCGTGCTAGTGCTCCCATCAGCACACCTCCACGACCCTATCGGATCAAGGGTTATGTTACTCAACACTAAACCACACTGGAATTCATGTTTCCTTGTAACCGTTGTGGTGTTCCCAAATATAACTGTGCTATATGGCTAAACGGTTGAATGGTGTTTTCGGGATTTGTGCCTGTGTGATTCTCATCCTTGAGATGGAAATCCTACAGACCGCAGTCCCGGAGGGGAAACAGATTTCTGTGTTATGAAGGCTTGCTGCAATCAAAGGCGCCGGAACTTCTGGCTTCAGGTAAATGAACCCCTGACCCCCCCCCCCCCCCAACTTTCCTCCGGAATTTGTATTTAATATATGGGGGGGGGGGTGGGATCTTTGTTCCCCCCCCCCCGGCCATAAGCAATTTATTTTGGCCTCGGCGAGGAAAGGTAGAGGGAGCGTGTGACGGGGCCTACGGGCAGTGGTGAAAACGTCTTTGTGCGAAACATTTGTACACATCTGGGCGATTTGGTCGACCCGGTACCGGGGGAGATTATTTGGTGCTACGGGAAAAGGCAACCGCTGTATGACAGCATGGAGGATGTCATCTTTAACGAAGGCCTTCTGGGTATGGAACAATTGCACGGGGATAGGTATCGTTTATTGTCTGTACAATTCACTTCTCTAAGTCCTGTTCGAGAGAAGATGCTTGACAGTCTTGTTGCATGGCATGGAGGTGTGTCGGCACACGAACTGATACATGCTGCAGGAGATCGCAGATTATGGAGAGGCATGATCGCCCACGCCAGTCGGCAAGGCACCCGATGATGATGATGAAGTCCTGTTCAGTGTGAGTGGAGCTCGATTATCTAGGGACACATACAATGGTTGTCTCCTCTTGCCTATGGTCGATCTGCATATGGTTTGTCTCAGTCTTCTCATTCGCATTTACTAGACTGGTATTGTTACAGAACTTGATTTTTGCGTGCACATTCGTTTTACAGATCTTGCATATTTGTGTAAAGACATTAGGTTCGTTCTCTCTCAGGCAGGTACACTCCGATTTCGAAGGAAACACTTCAACTGATCGAGGTTTACAACAATGTTTGGGGGGAGGAGGGTGGTGGATACAAAGGGGTATGGGGTCTTTTCCCCAATAGTTCTGCCAGGCACCCACACTGTGTGTTGGGCTCATACAGTCTAAGACGGCCACCAAAACAGTGGAACGTGTTTCAAGACTCACTTGACAAATAACCAAACATAAATGCGAACATAAGCGAATGGGGTCTGAACCAATGCAATGGACTACATGCACGTGAGTTCAGACTTCCCTCAGGGTGTATTCGACGTCCGATGGCGACTAATTATTTTTGTTCCGGGACACGCAGGCGTCGATGGAAATGAAAGAGCTGACAGATTGGCTGGATCCGCTATCACTACCGACGGTCAGCCTATGGATCATGATGATATTATCAATGCCCTCAGAGAAATGGGACGGATAGAGGACTTTGGTGGCAGTGAATCCACATCACTCGCCAGAATGGCAGACTTGGGAATTAGGATCGGCATAGCAAAAGAACGAGACGCACACCAGACTTGTTAATCAACATAGAACTAGTCACTGGACGTTGGGGTTCATACTGAGGGGAGGATCTGAGCACCTAAGGACATGTCCGGAGTGCAATGATGATAACCCAACTAACTAACTAACTAAAAAGCGAACACAAATATATCAAAGGACCCTCTTTCACAACTTCAGGCGTATTGGGCACATTGGGCTAGACCTACATTTTATACACCAATCGGCACTTTGTGGATAATGGGGTCAGCAGAACGTCGGTCGCCTTTATTTTTCAGGACATTTACCTGGTCCTTTTACA
Source organism: Candidula unifasciata (assembly GCA_905116865.2). Taxonomy (NCBI): domain Eukaryota; kingdom Metazoa; phylum Mollusca; class Gastropoda; order Stylommatophora; family Geomitridae; genus Candidula; species Candidula unifasciata. The sequence continues at coordinate 106,502 of CAJHNH020000040.1, forward strand.
AGATGCTAGAGAACAAGATGCATACACATGTCGTAATTGTAACAGACACTGAAAGCATGCTGGAAGGTGTAGACGGTGGTGCTTCGAGCAGAGTGGCAAGCTGGACTGGAAAGGTCACTGGTAGTGAGCATACTTTGGATCTTTTCTCCAGACGATGCCGGCGTGGTGGATAATGAACAGGCAGAGAGATTGGCTGGATCTGCACCACTGGGTGGTGAATTGATACATGACAGGGCAGATGTGGTCAAGGCCCTTTGGGAACAAGCAATGCAATCAGTAGAAAAAGAAGATTGTTACGGCCTGCAGAGAATGAGGCACCTTGGTGTAACCAAAGCGTCTAGCCGCAACATTTGTAGATAGCGGTAATGTTGTAAAATTCGACGTGACACAGTTAGAATGTTCAGCCAATGCGAGATCTGCTGCTGCTGCTGCTTCTTGGAGGTTAGCGTAAACCGGATGTGGCTTAACAGTTGATGGCATCTGTACCTTGTGTTGTTGTTATCATTGACGTGTTGATCATACAGGCTGCATCCTGCAAGATAACAACGGCCTCCAGTGACTCCGTTATAAGATGAGGCAAACAGTTGTGGCACACTAGCCTTTTGGGCGAACCACCGGCTGAAGAACACTGGTCTTAGACACAGCACAGCAAACTGAACATAACAGATTTTCGGAGAGAGAGAGAAAGAGAGAGAGAGAGAGAGAAAGAGAGAGAGAGAGGAGAGAGGGAGAGAAAGGAGGTGAGACAGGAAGAGAGAGGAGAGGGGTAGTGAGATATAGAGGGAATAGAGAGAGGGAAGGAGATAGAGAGGGGGTAGAGAGGAGGAAGAGATGGGAGGGGGTGGTGCTGGTACTGCGATACATTACTGAGCTATCTGTCCCACTATCTGGCTTCTTCCCAACGACCACCACCTGTGTTGATCCACAGCCGCCTATTGAACACATTCCTCCCAACGACCTCTGGAGCAACGGAGTTCATAGTTGTGCGAGGTCTCGGCTTGCGGCTAGCCGTTCTAAAGAAAAAAGACGGACGCCCTATCTTCTTTTTCTTTGTGTTCCATTTCGTATGAGGTCAAATTGTCAAGTGGGCTATGAATTGTTTTTCAAGTTGCTGCAGGTCTCTCGTGGTTTCTTCCACAGCTTGCTACGCAACTTTTACTCTTGAGGCCTGGTTTTTCTTCCATAGCTTGCTGTACACATTTTACTCTTGAGGCCTGGTTTTTCTTCCATAGCTTGCTGTACACATTTTACTCTTGAGGCCAGGTTTTTCTTCCATAGCTTGCTATACACATTTTACTCTGGAGGCCTGGTATTTCTTCCATAGCTTGCTATGCACATTTTACTCTTGAGGCCTTGTTTTTCTTCCATAGCTTGCTATGCACATTTAACTCTTGAGGCCCGGTTTTTCTTCCATAGCTTGCTATGCACATTTCACTCTGGAGGCCTGGTTTTTCTTCCATAGCTTGCTATACACATTTTACTCTTGATGCCAGGTTTTTCTTTGTAGTAAAAATTTATAAAACATGCAAATAACATAAGAAGAACAGAGAAAAATGACCTAGACTACATTCGAGCAAATTATTTATATCAACAAAATTTCTCTATTGTAAATGTGAACAAAGAAGACACGAATATCAATATGCACTTGATGAGATTAGGCGAAACATGAAAGGCAACTAGGCAATACATTGTACACTTTGTGTTTGTGACTTCCTGGCTGGCCGATCTGTAAGAGTAAAGTCCTACAACTGTGCTATGGATTATGGTAGCAGCCAGAAAGTACAGGACACCAAAGACAAGGTTTGATTAGTCCGATTTGCCTCCGCCCAGTGATATCTCTTTGGCGATGACGGCTTCCACGCCTCGACGCATTTCCTGGATGGCCTGGATCTCTGTCAGCCCCAGCCTTCGCTTGTTGGAGATATCGTAAACCCCGCCCTCGGACTCCGTGTGTTCTCCATGGATACCTGTGGGCGGGCAGAGCACAACATGTTCATTGTTTATTTTTGTTTTACATCAGAACAGGAAAGAAAGACCTCGTGCTGAAGTGGCTAAACGCTGGCTTGCGGATTGGAAGGTCGAGGGTTCGGAGCCGGACTTTTTGTCTCTTTCCATAATGACATTGGCTCTCAGGTCGACCCAGCCTTAAGTGGCTACCAGGTACAGTCCTGGGAAAAAAGGCGGCCGGCGTAATACTCACCACATCGCCCACCTTGTGCCGAATGGTCTAAAAAAAAAGAGGTCTAGCCCTCTATGCCCAATACACCCAAAGGCGTGGAAAAGGGTACTTTACTATATGTACAGGAAGAGGGTACTTTACTATATGTACAGGAAGAGGGTACTTTACTATATGTACAGGAAGAGGGTGTTGTTATGGCATGTTTAGTAAATGAATTATTGAAAGAATGTTTCAATGTACACACAAAATGAATAATTAATGGACGAAGGAATGAATGAGATAACGAATCAATTAATTAAATGATGTGTGATTGAGCGGTCACTTGAGCAGCGGCAGGAATGCATGAATGAATCCAATCCAAATCAAGCAAATAATGAATCGCACAGAGACGATTGTCTGTACTCTGTTGGGTGTCAATGATCAACGTCTAGTGAATTGGTTAATATTAACAGAGAAAGACGAGACTTACGGAGAGTCATCTAGTCAAGGATGAGACTTACGGAGAGTCATCTAGTCAAGGATGAGACGCACGGAGAGTCATCTAGTCAAGGATGAGACTTACGGAGAGTCATCTAGTCAAGGATGAGACGCACGGAGAGTCATCTAGTCAAGGATGAGACTTACGGAGAGTCATCTAGTCAAGGATGAGACGCACGGAGAGTCATCTAGTCAAGGATGAGACTTACGGAGAGTCATCTAGTCAAGGATGAGACGCACGGAGAGTCATCTAGTCAAGGATGAGACGCAGGGAGACTTTTTGGGAGAGACTAAGCATTCCTGGATAGTTCCAAGCACAGTGACGTCTTTGCTCTTTCATGCATTAAAAGTTGGATTTGCGTTGAGTAATACATGGTGTGATGCCTCAGCGCGGTGTCCGTAGTCGTAAAGGAAGTAATCAATGCTAATACTGTAATCTACCATGCATGTCGTAAGAGACGACCATGGAGGCTTATCCCGATGCTAGCTACTCGATCGCGTAGTAATCTTTACCTTCAAAATGACACCAAACAGAAACAAATATGTAAAGATCTTATTCTCAGTTTGTCGAAGATTTAAATGGAGGAGGAGAGGGAAGATAAGGAGAAGAATGGTGGTGACGAGGGAGACGAAGAAGGATGAGGAGGAGCAAAGCAAGGTAAGATAAGCAATCTAACATAAGATGAGTTTGACACTGGCCACTGACCTCTGGCCTGGATGTTGTACTTGTCACAGAAAGCCTGAAACTCGGGGGATGCCGACAGCTTGGGGATCTTGATGTGTACGGAAGCACGCAGAGTTGTTCCCAGGTTCGAGGGACAGAAGGTCAAGTATCCTAGGCCTTTCCGTTTGGCAAATGACAGGCCACTGCTCTCTAAGGCTTTGACAGCCTGCCAGGAAACACGAACAAGTACAGGTGAGAGATCTATGATTACTGAATGACTTGCTGGTCAGACATACTAACCAGTATAGGACTGAAGGCTTCACCAGACTGGTGTAATCATGATGGATGACCTAATTGTAACTTCCTTGGGAGCTAAACGGGTGTATGGGATATGCTCTGCTGGTTCGCCACTCAGAAATAAATTCTGTCAGTCCCAGGGTTGGTCAAACTTCTCTGGCAGCAGCCCGGAGAGGAAACAGATATTGACCTGCTAACGAAATGGCAACAGGAACGAGGTTATGTGAGGGCCTCAGCTCTGTGTCAGCATAATCATGACAGACTGAGACTTTTGCAATCGCTGTCCTAAAAGCACAAGCAAATAAAATTAAAATAAAGCATAAAACACTAATATAACATGACTGAGGCAAAGATAATATGATTTCTGACAGCAGTCTATCTATTCCATATGTTCTTCGTCTCCCTGTTGACACATAATGCATTCACTTATGACCTCCATTGCTGCTCGTCTGCTGGTGTCTGCCCATGGTACCCCTTGTCATTTCTAGATTCCTTTCTTTTCCCTTTATATTTTCTCGTGTCCTTCCTGGGTTTACCCTGGGTGGCCCACACCTCCCCCCCCCCCCCCCCGCCGCCCCCCGTCGTGTCAGGTGACATTCTGCAAACATGTCCATGCCATCTGGGTATTCTTCCTTTGATAAGGTTTTCCACGATGAACATGTTCCTACAGCTGTAGTCCTTAGTTTCGCATTAGGTTGACTTAGATCGATTTGGCTGATTTGCCTGTTTGATTTTCTTGTTTAGTTGATATTTTCAAAAAATTCATTTTAAACTACATCGCATTACGCGTATTTGATATCTTATTTGTGAGTTCTGCAGTATGTGGGTGTCACAAAGACGCTAATTATTAATCTGACTGCCCAGGATATGGCATGTCTAAGGGAGGTCACGTGGGTGACCAGAAGAGAGAAATTAGAATAGGGTCACAAAAACAAGACTGGTGATAAACGGCAAATATGTCACTTAAAATGGTTTGGCCATTAAAAGAGCTTATCATGTTGTATTATACTATACAAGACATACATCAACAGGAAAGAGTGCAGCTAAGCTGGAGGCTGACCAAGAACAAGGTAGTAACATCATGCTACAGAAACTACAACAGATTGGATCTTTAGTGGAGTTGGCCTAACAAAATTTCACCAGAACCTAGAATCAACAACGGAAACGGTAAACGAGAATGTGAAGGAAGACAGATGTATCAAGGTCATATGTGATGAGCCTCCTTGTCACCTTACGCCAGCCAATGAACGCAAAATCCAATCAACAGAGGCGATGTGTCTTGAACGAGCTGACAGAGTAACGATAAGGAGGCAACTAAAAGATAAAGAAATTAGAAGAAGATTAGTTCTGAAAGCAGTCATAGTTAGTTAAAGGGCAACAGATGAAATGGTTTGGCCATCTGACGAGAATGACCCGATACCCACTGCCACAGAGAGCCACGCTGAAGAAACACAATGGACACAGAGCAAGGGCAGACGCAGAAAATGGAACACCGACATCAAAAACAGCCTTAAACCGAGAAAAATCAATTTGTGAAACACATCAGAAAGAGCACATGAAAGATCCTTGCAATCGCGACCCCCCCCCCCCCCCTCTTTTCCACTTAATCCCCCTCCCTTTATCGACCTACAACCGCCCCTCCCGCACACAAACCTATACACACACAAACATACAAACACACACTTTGATGATGTAATTGGAGGAAGAGGGGAAGAAGAGGAATACATAAAGCTATATTTTTTCTCTCTCTCCCCCCCCCCCCCCCTCCCATTCACCACCACTTTCCCTTCAAGTGTATTCGTCAACAAACAAGCATGTTTGTATGTGTAAGTACCACATCATGTATGTGTAAGTACCACATCGTGTGTCTTTTATATCTGCGATGTTTCTGTTGTAGCATGGCCAACATCGGTAGCCAGTCAGGATTGTGCTAGATGTTTTACTTTTGCACTGGTTTGTTGTCTGTATGTGTGTGTGACTGTGTGCGTGTGTGTGCGTGTGTGTGTGTGTGTGTGTGTGTGTTTCTTGGCGTTCACCGGCTGTAAACTCTAGCCAACAGTTCTAGTGGCTCGTCCACCCGAGAACTCTGTTCTTGTTCCATAACCTGGGTGTTGCGTACACATCCGTTTTACAGATCTGACTTATTTTTATGCAGACTGTTGGTTTGTTGCCTCTCGGACAAATGCACTCCAACTTCGAAGGAGGCTCCCCAATTAATCAACTTTTACAGCATGTGTTGGTGAGGTAGTGGATCTGTTCTTGCTCTCCCCACAATGGGACCCTCAGACCCCAGAACCCACACGGGGAGTATGTGTGTTTGATGTGTTTATATTGTTGTCATTTATTATATTTTAATTATGACTCACACAAGAGGGAAATACATTCAGACAGAAATAACAGAGTGCCAGAAAAAGGGAAACAGATGGTCGACGACAGACAGAGATAGAAAGAGATATTAAAGACAGACGACAAGTAGAGAGAGAGCAGAGAGAGAGGAGAGAGAGAGGAGAGAGAGAGGAAAGAGAGAGAGGAGAGAGAGAGGAGAGAGAGAGGAGAGAGAGAAGAGAGAGAGGAGAGAGAGAGAGGAGAGAGAGAGAGGAGAGAGAGGAAAGAGAGGAGAGACAGAGGAGAGAGAGAAGAGAGAGAGAAGAGAGAGAGGAGAGAGAGAGGAGAGAGAGAGGAGAGAGAGAGGAGAGAGAGAAGAGAGAAAGAGAGGAGAGAGAGAGGAGAGATGAGAGAGAGAGGAGAGAGAGGAGAGAGAGAGAGGAGAGAGAGATAGGAGAGAGAGACAGGAGAGAGAGACAGGAGAGAGAGAGGAGAGAGAGGAGAGAGAGAGGAGAGAGAAAGAGGAGAGAGAGAGGAGAGAGAGCGGAGAGAGAGGAGAGAGAGAGGAGAGAGAGGAGAGAGAGTAGAGAGAGAGGAGAGAGAGGAGAGAGAGAGGAGAGAGAGAGGAAAGAGAGAGGAGAGAGAGAGGAAAGAGACAGAGAGAGGGGAGAGAGAGGAGAGAGAGAGAGAGAGAGAGAGAGAGAGAGAGAGAAATGGAGATAGAGAGGAGAGAGAGAGGAGAGAGAGAGGAGAGAGAGGAGAGAGAGAGAGGAGAGAGAGAGAGGAGAGAGAGAGGAGAGAGAGGAGAGAGAGACAGGAGAGAGAGACAGGAGAGAGAGACAGGAGAGAGAGACAGGAGAGAGAGACAGGAGAGAGAGAGGAGAGAGAGGAGAGAGAGATAAGAGAGAGAGAGAAGAGAGAGGAGAGAAAGAGGAGAGAGAGAGGAGAGAGAGAGGAGAGAGATGAGAGAGAGAGGAGAGAGAGGAGAGAGAGGAGAGAGAGGAGAGAGAGGAGAGAGAGAGGAGAGAGAGAGGAAAGAGAGAGGAGAGAGAGAGGAAAGAGACAGAGAGAGGGGACGGAGAGGAGAGAGAGAGAGAGAGAGAGAGAGAGAGAGAGAGAGAGAGAGAGAGAGAAATGGAGATAGATGTGTTGAATTATGGGGGAAAAGGTGGACAGAAATTAAATGGATAGACTCACAACCTAAATTATAGATGCAGATAGTTAGACCGAAAGAAAGAATTTAGGAGAGAAAATGGGAAAAAGAAAAACTTTACAGTCATCGATTACCTTGACGAGCCTAACATAAACCTCCTTGAGGTTGCCCCCCTTCTGCATGGAGATGAACCTCAGATGGTCCTCCTCGTTGACCCAGACAAGAAAGGTTTTCTTGTCGTTGAAGAAAATCCCTCGCCCAGTGGGCCAGTCGTTGTATCCGCCGGCAGCCCTCAGATATCTGTAGCCAAAACATTACTGTCACTGCTCTAGTCACACACATGTCTGTCACTGCTCTAGTCACACCAACAAGAAACAGTTCTGTCACTGCTGTAGTCACACCAACAAGAAACAGTTCTGTCACTGCTGTAGTCACACGGACAAGAAACAGTTCTGTCACTGCTGTAGTCACATACGGACAAGAAACAGTTCTGTCACTGCTGTAGTCACACGATCAAGAAACAGTTCTGTCACTGCTGTAGTCACACACATGTCCGTCATTGCTGTAGTCACACGAACAAGAAACAGTTCTCTCACTGTTGCAGTCACACGAACAAGAAACAGTTATGTCACTGCTGTAGTCACACCAACCAGAAACAGTTCTGTCACTGCTGTAGTCACACCAACAAGAAACAGTTCTGTCACTGCTGTAGTCACACCAACCAGAAACAGTTCTGTCACTGCTGTAGTAACACCAACAAGAAACAGTTCTGTCACTGCTGTAGTCACACGAACAAGAAACTGTTCTGTCACTGCTGTAGTCACACGAACAAGAAACAGTTCTGTCACCGCTGTCGTCACACCAACCAGAAACAGTTCTGTCACTGCTGTAGTCACACGAACAAGAAACAGTTCCGTCACTGCTGTAGTCACACCAACAAGAAACAGTTCTGTCACCGCTGTAGTCACACCAACAAGAAACAGTTTTGTCACTGCTGTAGTCACACCAACAATAAAATGTTCTGTCACTGTTGCAGTCACACCAACAAAAAACAGTTCTGTCACCGCTGTAGCCACACCAACCAGAAACAGTTCTGTCACCGCTGTAGTCACACACATGTCTGTCACTGCTGTAGTCACACAAATTTCTGTCATTGCTGTAGTCACACCAACAAAAAACAGTTCTGTCACCGCTGTAGTCACACACATGTCTGTTACTTTTGTAGTCACACACATTTCTGTTCCCGCTGTAGTCACACCATCAAGAAACAGTTCTGTCACCGCTGTAGTCACATGAAAAAGGATAAAGAAGTTAAGTAACAGTTTTAAGTTACAGTCTCTAATAAGGATCAGCTGTTGCAGCAGTTAGCTGAAGATATTAGCACAGAAGTCTGCTGGGATCAGACTAAAGGAATCTGGAATGGATCTTGTATAGAAGTTTTTGGCAAGAAAAAACGAAAACATGAAGCGTGGATAACACCGGAACCCATTAAATTGATAGAAGAAAGTAAAAGTAAAAAGGCAGACTTAAACAATAGCAAAACTAGAGCTGCTAAAGCTAGAGCTCAGGATAAATACACAGAAGCCAATAAGGAAGTTCGGAGGCGAATAAGGGCAGATAAAGTGAAATATCTAAATGATCTAGCACAAGGAGCGGAGACAAAAGGAAACCGCAGAGAACTTTACAGTAACACAAGAAAATTAGTAGGTAAATATAGTCAGCCAACTGGATCAATCAAAAATAGTCAAGGAAAGGTACTTACTAACACTAAAGATCAAATGAACAGATGGGTTGTATATTTTGAAATGCTTCTAAATAGACCAGGTCCGGAGATTCTCCCAGATATCCAGCCTTTAGAAATGGAACTAGATATCAACTGTGGAAAGGAAGGAAAGGCGGCAGGCCCAGATGATATCCCAGCTGAAGCTATTAGGACCAACATAAACACATCAACAGAATTGCTACATAGATTATTCAGTAAAGTCTGGGAGACCGAAGAAATACCAGCAGACTGCAGAGAAGAATATCTTGTGAAACTGCCCAAAAAAAAGTGATCTACAGGAGTGTGAAAACTATAGAGAAATTATGTTGCTGTCAGTTCCTGGAAAAATATTAAGTAAAATTATTTTAGAAAGATTAAAAAATTCAGTGGACCCCCTACAAAACAGCTTGATTATCTGGACTTTGCTGATGATATTTCTCTTTTGTCCCATTCACGGAATCAGATGCAAGATAAATTAAATATACTTGATGCGAGATCACAGCAGCTTGGTCTGAAAATCCATAAACAAAAGACAAAGATAATGAGAATAAATCAGGCAAATAGTAATGTGGTTTCTTATAATGGCACACAACTCTAAGACGTGAAGTCGTACACCTATTTTGGCAGTAATGTAGATAAAGATGGAGGAACTGATAGAAATATTAAAATAAGAATACAAAAGGCAAGAAAAGCTAGGGAATTTGTGGAGGTCAAAAGAAATAAAAAGAAATACTAAACAAACAATTTTTAATTATGATATCAAATCAGTACTTGTGTATGGGGCGGAAACATGGAGAACAACTAAGGCAATTACTAATAAATTAACAAACATTCATTAACTGGTGCCTGCGCAGAATAGATGACATTAAATGGTATGATAGAATAACTAATTTAGAGCTTAGGGAGAGAACTAAACAGGCTCTAGTGGACCAAGAGGTGAGGAAAAGACGCTGGCGTTGGATAAGACGCACACTGAGAAAACAGGAGAACAGCATAACTAGAATGTCTTTGCATTGGAACTTACAGGGTCATAGGAATAAAGAAGGCCAAAAAAGGCATGGAGAAGAGAGCAGGAGAATGAAGTTCGAAAGATGGGGTGGACATGGGGAGAGCTCCGTGTAATGGTGAAGCATAGACTGGGATTTAATGAGGCAAGTGGTTGGACACATGCTGGTCAATGAAGGTAGACTGGGATTTAATGAAGGAAGTGATTGGACACAAGCTGGTCAATAAAGGTAGACAGGGATTTAATGAGGCAAGTGGTTGGACACAAGCTGGTCAATGAAGGTAGACTGGGATTTAATGAGGCGAGTAGATGGACACAAGCTGGTCAATGAAGGTAGACTGGGATTTAATGAGGCGAGTAGATGGACACAAGCTGGTCAATAAAGGTAGACTGGGATTTAATGAGGCGAGTAGATGGACACAAGCTGGTCAATAAAGGTAGACAGGGATTTAATGAGGCGAGTAGATGGACACAAGCTGGTCAATAAAGGTAGACTGGGATTTAATGAGGCGAGTAGATGGACACAAGCTGGTCAATAAAGGTAGACAGGGATTTAATGAGGCGAGTAGATGGACACAAGCTGGTCAATAAAGGTAGACAGGGATTTAATGAGGCGAGTAGATGGAGACAAGGTGGTCAATAAAGGTAGACTGGGATTTAATGAAGCAAGTGGTTGGACACAAGCTGGTCAATAAAGGTAGACTGGGATTAAATGAGGCGAGTGATTGGACACAAGCTGGTCAATAAAGGTAGACTGGGATTTAATGAGGCGAGTAGATGGACACAAGGTGGTCAATAAAGGTAGACTGGGATTTAATGAAGCAAGTGGTTGGACACAAGCTGGTCAATAAAGGTAGACTGGGATTAAATGAGGCGAGTGATTGGACACAAGCTGGTCAATAAAGGTAGACAGGGATTTAATGAGGCGAGTGGTTGGACACAAGCTGGTCAATAAAGGTAGACAGGGATTTAATGAGGTGTGTGGTTGGACACAAGCTGGCTCAAAAAACCTGTCGCTGTCGTTGAAGAGAAAGTGCTCGTCCATCAGCTGCTTCTGTGTTTCCTTGCTCATCCCTGTCAGTGGATAGTAGGTGCCCTTCAGCTCTCCCTCCAGTTTCTGCAAGGCTTCCACACTTTTCTTCTCCATCTCAATACGGTCCTGGGATGACAGCGAAAAGCAACATATCTTTAAACAACAGAATCTGTGTAAGGAGAGGGGGGAAGAAAGGTGGTGGGGGGGGGGGTGTCAGAAGGTGGCGGCTTTTACTGATAGAGAACTCTGTTCACATCACATAGGGGCATTCTGGGCAGAGTATGTTTTCGCTTTAACTATTTGGGACATTCTAGAAAGACACAATCTACATTTCTTTTTACCTCAGCATGGGACATCCTGGGCAGACAATAGTCTGTTGGACTTCCTGGGTAGACAATAGTCTGTTGGACTTCCTGGGTAGACAATAGTCTGTTGGACTTCCTGGGTAGACAATAGTCTGTTGGACATCCTGGGTAGATACTAGTCTGTGGGACATCCTGGGTAGACAATAGTCTGTTGGACTTCATGGGTAGACATTAGTCTGTGGGAACTCCTGGGCAGTCATTAGTCTGTTGGACTTTATGGGCAGACACTAGTCTGTTGGACATCCTGGGTGGTCTTTGTGTCAGAGGAGAGAGAGAGAGAGAGAGAGAGAGAGAGAGAGAGAGAGAGAGAGAGAGAGAGAGAGAGAGAGAGAGAGAGGGGGGTAGATATAATATCTGTGGGAAGCTTAAAGCTTTAACAGCCCGAAAAATAATGACGCGAGCAACAGACAATTAATCGCAATAATTGGAAGTCACAGATAGCGCGCGATTCATGATCACAAACTTCTGCTTCAGTAAAACTACTAAAGAATTGTAAGAAAGGGAAGAAGGGAGAACGTTGAGAAGAAGAATGACAATAAGTTAAACAAAAATTAGATAGAGTTGTCTGGCTCACAAAAACTGAACACTCACAGCAGTAGCAAACATGTACTTATGGACTGAGCCACTCACAATACTCGCGTGACTGACCTCTTTTGTCAGGACCGGAGGGAACCCAAATTTGTCATGGCTACGTCCCACTCGAACTCTGGTGGACACGATCATCTTTCCAGATGGGTCGAGATCTTCAAAGTCCAGTTTTTCTGGGTCTCCGAAGTCAGATTTAGGGTGGTCCAGTTTCTTGACCTTGTGGTAGTCTTTGATGACTGCGTCAAACAGAGGGGCGAAGGTCGTGTAGGCGTCGGGGTCACACGCATAGAGGCCAACCCCGCTTTCTGGGTTTTCTACCCCTGGACAGGGAGCAGAGTGTGAAAGGTAACATTTGAGAGTGAGCAGAGTGTGGAAGGTAACATTTGAGAGTGAGCAGAGTGTGAAAGGTAACATTTGAGAGTGAGCAGAGTGTGGAAGGTAACATTTGAGATTGAGCAGAGTGTGAAAGGTAACATTTGAGAGTGAGCAGAGTGTGAAAGGTAACATTTGAGAGTGAGCAGAGTGTGAAAGGTAACATTTGCGAGTGAGAAGAGTGTGAAAGGTAACATTTGAGAGTGAGCAGAGTGTGAAAGGTAACATTTGAGAGTGAGCAGAGTGTGAAAGGTAACATTTGAGAGTGAGCAGAGTGTGAAAGGTAACATTTGAGAGTGAGCAGAGTGTGAAAGGTAACATTTGAGATTGAGCAGAGTGTGAAAGGTAACATTTGAGAGTGAGCAGAGTGTGAAAGGTAACATTTGAGAGTGAGCAGAGTGTGAAAGGTAACATTTGAGAGTGAGCAGAGTGTGAAAGGTAACATTTGAGAGTGAGCAGAGTGTGAAAGGTAACATTTGAGAGTGAGCAGAGTGTGAAAGGTAACATTTGAGAGTGAGCAGAGTGTGAAAGGTAACATTTGAGAGTGAGCAGAGTGTGGAAGGTAACATTTGAGAGTGAGCAGAGTGTGAAAGGTAACATTTGAGAGTGAGCAGAGTGTGAAAGGTAACATTTGAGAGTGAGCAGAGTGTGAAAGGTAACATTTGAGAGTGAGCAGAGTGTGGAAGGTAACATTTGAGAGTGAGCAGAGTGTTGAAGGTAACATTTGAGAGTGAGCAGAGTGTGGAAGGTAACATTTGAGAGTGAGCAGAGTGTTGAAGGTAACATTTGAGAGTGAGCAGAGTGTTGAAGGTAACATTTGAGAGTGAGCAGAGTGTGAAAGGTAACATTTAAGAGTGAGCAGAGTGTGAAAGGTAACATTTGAGAGTGAGCAGAGTGTGAAAGGTAACATTTGAGAGTGAGCAGAGTGTGAAAGGTAACATTTTAGAGTGAGCAGAGTGTGGAAGGTAACATTTGAGAGTGAGCAGAGTGTGGAAGGTAACATTTGAGAGTGAGCAGAGTGTTGAAGGTAACATTTGAGAGTGAGCAGAGTGTGGAAGGTAACATTTGAGAGTGAGCAGAGTGTTAAAATTAACATTTGAGAGTGAGCAGAGTGTTGAAGGTAACATTTGAGAGTGAGCAGAGTGTGAAAGGTAACATTTGAGAGTGAGCAGAGTGTGAAAGGTAACATTTGAGAGTGAGCAGAGTGTAAAAGGTAACATTTGAGAGTGAGCAGAGTGTGGAAGGTAACATTTGAGAGTGAGCAGAGTGTAAAAGATAACATTTGAGAGTGAGCAGAGTGTGAAAGGTAACATTTGAGAGTGAGCAGAGTGTGGAAGGTAACATTTGAGAGTGAGCAGAGTGTGGAAGGTAACATTTGAGAGTGAGCAGAGTGTGGAAGGTAACATTTGAGAGTGAGCAGAGTGTGGAAGGTAACATTTGAGAGTGAGCAGAGTGTGGAAGGTAACATTTGAGAGTGAGCAGAGTGTGGAAGGTAACATTTGAGAGTGAGCAGAGTATGAAAGGTAACATTTGAGAGTAAGCAGAGTGTGGAAGGTAACATTTGAGAGTGAGCAGAGTGTGGAAGGTAACATTTGAGACTGAGAAGAGTGTGGAAGGTAACATTTGAGACTGAGAAGAGTGCGGAAGGTAACATTTTAGAGTTATAAAAGTATGGAAGGTAACATTTGAGAGTTATAATAGTGTGGAATGTAACATTTGAGAGTTATAAGAGTGTGGAAGGTAACATTTGAGACTGAGAAGAGTGTGGAAGGTAACATTTGAGAGTTATTGGAGGTAACAAGAGTGGAAGGTAACATTTGAGAGTTAAGAGTCTGGAGAGGTGATTTGAGAGTTATAAGACAATAACATTTGAGAGTTATAAGAGTGTGGAAGGTAACATTTGAGAGTTATAAGAGTGTGGAAGGTAACATTTGAGAGTGAGAAGAATCTGGAAGGTAACATTTGAGAGTGAGAAGAATCTGGAAGGTAACATTTGAGAGTGAGAAGAATCTGGAAGGTAACATTTGAGAGTGAGAAGAGTGTGGAAGGTAACATTTGAGAGTGAGAAGAATCTGGAAGGTAACATTTGAGAGTGTACATTCAAGAAGAATAACATTTGAGAGTGAGAAGAGTTGAAGGTAACATTTGAGAGTGAGAAGAGTGTGGAAGGTAACATTTGAGAGTGAGAAGAATCTGTAAGGTAACATTTGAGAGTGAGAAGAGTGTGGAAGGTAACATTTGAGAGTGAGAAGAATCTGCAAGGTAACATTTGAGAGCGAGTAAATCTTGAGACATTTGAGAGTGAGAAGAATCTGGAAGGTAACATTTGAGAGTGAGAAGAATCTGCAAGGTAACATTTGAGAGTGAGAAGAGTGTGGAAGGTAACATTTGAGAGTGAGAAGAATCTGGAAGGTAACATTTGAGAGTGAGAAAAATCTGGAAGGTAACATTTGAGAGTGAGAAGAATCGGGAAGGTAACATTTGAGAGTAAAAAGAATCTGCAAGGTAAAATTTGAGAGTGAGAAGAGTGTGGGAGGTAACATTTGAGAGTTATAAGAGTGTTGGAGGTAACATTTGAGAGTTATAAAAGTGTTAAAGGTAACATTTGAGAGTGAGAAGAATCTGGAAGGTAACATTTAAGTATGAGAAGAGTGTGTAAGGTAAAATTTTAGAGTTATAAGAGTGTGGAAGGTAACATTTGAGATTGAGAAGAATCTGGAAGGTAACATTTTAGAGTGAGCATAGTGTGGAAGGTAACATTTAAGAGTTGTAAGAGTGTGGAAGGTAACATTAGAGAGTTATAAGAGTCTGCAAGGTAACATTTGAGAGTTATAAGAGATTTGAAGGAAACATTTGATAGTGAGAAGAACGTGCAAAGTAAAATTTAAGAGTTATAAGAGTGTGCAAGGTAACATTTGAGAGTGAACAGAGTGTGCAAGGTAAAATTTGAGGGTGAGAAGAGTGTGCAAGGTAAAATTTGAGAGTTATAAGAGTGTTGGAGGTAACATTTGAGAGTGAGAAGAATCTCGAAGGTAACATTTGGCAGTGAGAATAATCTGGAAGGTAAGATTTGAGAGTGAGCAGAGTGTGGAAGGTAACATTCGAGAGTTATAAGAGTGTTGAAGGTAACATTTGAGAGTTATAAGAGTGTTGAAGGAAACATCTGAGAGTTATAAGAGTGTGGAAGTTAACATTTGAGAGTTATAAGAGTGTGTAAGGTAACATTTAGGAGTTATAAGAGTGTGGAAGGTAACATTTGAGAGTTATAAGAGTGTGGAAGGTAACATTCGAGAGTTATAAGAGTGTGGAAGGTAACATTTGAGAGTTATAAGAGTGTTGGAGGTAACATTTAAGAGTTATAAGAGTGTGGAAGGTAACATTTGAGAGTTATAAGAGTGTGGAAGGTAACATTCGAGAGTTATAAGAGTGTGGAAGGTAACATTTGAGAGTTATAAGAGTGTTGGAGGTAACATTTAAGAGTTATAAGAGTGTGGAAGGTAACATTTGAGAGTGAGCAGAATACGGGAGGTTATTTTTAAAATTAAAGGTGTTAAAGGTATAGCCGTAACAGTTTTGACATACAACATAGTGTTATAGATACATGGTTAACAGTGAACATGTTATAGTTACATGGTTGACAGTGAACATGATATATATACATGGTTGACAGTGAATATGTTATAGATACGTGGTTGACAGCGAACATGTTATAGATACATTGCCGACAGTGAGCATGTTATAGATGCATGGTTGACAGTGAACATGTTATAGATACATGGTTGACAGTGAACATGTTAAAGTTGCATGGTTGAAAGAGAACATGTTATAGATACGTGGTTGACTGCGAAAATGTTATAGATACATGGCCGACAGTGAACATGTTATAGATACATGGCCGACAGTGAACATGTTATAGATACATGTTTGACAGTGAACATGTTATACATGGTTGACAGTAAACATGTTATAGATACATGGTTGACAGTGAACATGTTATAGATACATAGTTCACAGTGAACATTTTATAGATACATAGTTGACAACGAACATGTTATAGATACATGGCCGACAGTGAACATGTTATACATGGTTGACAGCGAACATGTTATAGATACATGGCCGACAGTGAACATGTTATAGATACATGGCTGACAGTGAACATGTTATAGATACATGGCCGACAGTGAACATGTTATAGATACATGGCCGACAGTGAACATGTTATAGATACATGGCCGACAGTGAACATGTTATACATGGTTGACAGTGAACATGTTATAGATACATGGTTGACAGTGAACATGTTATAGATACATAGTTGACAGTGAACATGTTATAGATACATGGCCGACAGTGAACATGTTATAGATACATGGCCGACAGTGAACATGTTATAGATACATGGCCGACAGTGAACATGTTATACATGGTTGACATGAACATGGTTGACGACAGTGAACATGTTATATAGATACATGGTTGACAGTGAACATGTTTAGATTAGATGACATAGATACATGGCCTGACAGTGAACATGTTATAGATACATGGTTGACAGTGAACATGTTATAGATACATGGCCGACAGTGAACATGTGATACATGGTTTGACAGTGACATTTATAGATACATAGTTGACAGTGAACATGTTATAGATACATGGCCGACAGTGAACATGTTATAGATACATGGCCGACAGTGAACATGTTATAGATACATGGCCGACAGTGAACATGTTATAGATACATGGTTGACAGTGAACATGTTATACATGGTTGACAGTGAACATGTTATAGATACATGGTTGACAGTGAACATGTTATAGATACATAGTTGACAGTGAACATGTTATAGATACATGGTTGACAGTGAACATGTTATAGATACATGGTTGACAGTGAACATGTTATAGATACATGGCTAGTGACAGTTTTTTTTGTTATATACATTGACAGTGAACATGTTATAGATACATGGTTGACAGTGAACATGTTATAGATACATGGTTGACAGTGAACATGTTATAGATACATGGCTGACAGTGAACATGTTATAGATACATGGCCGATAGTGAACATGTTATAGATACATGGCCGACAGTGAACATGTTATAGATAGACATGAACAATACATGGTTGACAGTAAACATGTTATAGATACATGGTGAACATGTTATAGAACATGTTATAGATACATGGTTGACAGTGAACATGTTATAGATACATGGCCGACAGTGAACATGTTTATAGATACATAGCCAGTGAACATGTTATAGTGAACATGTTAGGACAGTGAACATGTTATAGATACATGGCCGACAGTGAACCTGTTATAGATACATGGTTGACAGTGAACATGTTATTGGATGAACATGGTTGACAGTGACACGACATGTGAACATGTTATAGGTGACAGTGAACATGTTTTATAGATACAGTTTGAACATGTTATAGATACATGATTGTTGACAGTGAACATGTTATACATAGTTGACAGTGAACATGTATAGATACATGGTAGTGACAGTGATACAAGTGAACATATTATATATACATGGTTGACAGTGAACATGTTATAGATACATGGTTGACAGTGAACATGTTATGGATACATGGCCGACAGTGAATATTTTATACATAGTGGACAGCGAACATGTTATAGATACATGGCCGACAGTGAACCTGTTATACATGGTTGACAGTGAACCTGTTATACATGGTTGACAGTGAACCTGTTATACATGGTTGACATTGAACTGATGGTTGACAGTGCCCCTGTTATACATGTTAGTGAAGATACATGGTTGACAGTGAACCTGTTATACAGTGAAACATGTTATACATGGTTGACAGTGAACATGGTATGACTGACAGAACCTGTTATAGATACATATTTAAACAGTGAACATGTTATTATAGACATACATACATGGTTGACAGTGAACATGTTATACATGGTTGACAGTGAACATGTTATAGATACATGGTTGACAGTGAACATGTTATAGATACATAGTTGACAGTGAACATGTTATACATACATGGCCGACAGTGAACATGTTATAGATACATGGTTGACAATGAACATGTTATAGATACATGGTTGACAGTGAACAGGTTATAGATGCATGGTTGACAGTGAACATGTTATAGATGCATGGTTGACAGTGAACATGTTATAGATACATAGTTGACAGTGAACATGTTATAGATACATAGTTGACAGCGAACATGTTATAGATACATGGCCGACAGTGAACATGTTATACATGGATGACAGTGAACATGTTATAGATACATGGCCGACAGTGAACCTGTTATACATGGTTGACAGTGAACATGTTTTAGATATGTGACTGACAGTGAACATGTTATAGATACTTTTTTGACAGTGAACATGTTATAGATACATGGCCGACAGTGAACCTGTTATAGATGCATGGTTGACAGTGAACATGTTATAGATACACGACTGACAGTAAACATGTTATAGATACATGGTTGGCAGTGAACATATTATAGATACATGGGCGACAGTGAACATGTTATAGATACATGGTTGACAGTGAACATGTTATAGATACATGACCGACAGTGAACATGTTATAGATACATGGCCGACAGTGAACCTGTTATAGGTACATGGTTGACAGAAAACATAATGTTATAAACGCATGTTTGACAGAGAGCATAATGTTATAAATACAAAGATACAGGGAATTAAATGTTATTAAGAGAACACAATGTTGTAAATATATGGTTGACAGACAACCCTAGGTTATGGATACATGGCTGACCTGATGCATAATGCTATAGACAAATTCTTGACAGAAAACATATTGTTATAGATAAACGGTCAGCAGAGACCTAAATTATATCGATACATCGTTGACATGTTCATAATGCCGTAGAGATATTGTTGACAGAGATATTGTTGACAGAGATACTGTTGACAAAGATATTGTTGACAGAGATATTGTTGGCAGAGATATTGTTGACAGAGATATTGTTGACAGAGATATTGTTGACAGAGATATTGTTGACAGAGATACTGTTGACAGAGATATTGTTGACAAAGATATTGTTGACAGAGATATTGTTGACAGAGATATTGTTGACAGAGATATTGTTGACAGAGATATTGTTGACAGAGATATTGTTGACAGAGGTATTATTGACAGAGATATTGTTATCAAAGATATTGTTGACAGAGATATTGTTGGCAGAGATATTGTTGACAGAGATATTGTTGACAGAGATATTGTTGACAGAGATATTGTTGACAGAGATACTGTTGACAGAGATATTGTTATCAAAGATATTGTTGACATAGATATTGTTGACAGGGATATTGTTGACAAAGATATTGTTGACAGAGATATTGTTGGCAGAGATAGTGTTGGCAGAGACATGTTTGACAGAGACATTGTTGACAGAGATATTGTTGACATAGATATTGTTGACATAGATATTGTTGAAAGAGATATTGTTGACAGAGATATAGTTGACAGAGATATTGTTGACGGAGATATAGCTGACAGAGATATTGTTGACAGAGATATTGTTGTCAGAAATATTGTTGACAGAGATATTGTTGACAGAGATATTGTTGACAGAGATATTGTTGACAGAGATATTGTTGACAGAGATATTGCTGACAGAGATATTGTTGATAGAGATATTGTTGACAGAGATAATGTTGACAGAGATATTGTTGTCAGAAATATTGTTGACAGAGATATTGTTGACAGAGATATTGTTGACAGAGATATTGTTGATAGAGATATTGTTGACAGAGATATTGCTGACAGAGATATTGTTGATAGAGATATTGTTGACAGAGATAATGTTGACAGAGATATTGTTGACAGAGATAATGTTGACAGAGATATTGTTGACATAGATATTGTTGACAGATATATTGTTGACAGAGATATGTTGACATAGATATTGTTGACAGTGATATTGTTGACAGTGATATTGTTGACAGAGATATTGTTGACAGAGATATTGTTGATAGAGATATTGATGACATAGAGATATTGATGACAGAGATATTGTTGACACAGATATTGTTGACAGAGATATTGTTGACAGAGATTATGCGGACAGAGATATTGTTGACAGATATATTGTTGACATACATATTGTTGACAGACATATTGTTAACAGACATATTGTTGACAGACATATTGTTGACAGACATATTGTTGACAGACATATTGTTGATAGAGAACAACTTCTTGACAGAGAACTGAACTGAAATTATGCGAATACAAACAGTACATTGCGTATTTGATTGCCTGCCATATTTGGCTGTATCTTTTCGGGTGCATTACATCAAATGTATATACATTTACTAAAGTACACATCTGAATTAGCTCTATCCTTACCATAGCTTTGAAAGGGGCAGGGATGTTAAATACACCACACACAAAAATACATTCTTAGGGAATATAATGTTATATACAACCTCGACAAAAAGTAGAAGGTTATGGCTGATTGCCTTTACGAATATCTGTCTCTGGGGATCAAATGTTTCAACCTTTTCTGCACAAATCATCCGAGAGGACCTTCTAAAACATACAGTGGCAGACAGATAAAAGGATCTATCTTCTTCCCCCCGTATGAAGTGTCAGGTAACAACTGGAGGGCAGCAGTGACTGTCTCTGTCTCGACTCCCATACAACACATGCAGTCGTCCACTTGCCTATGAACACAGTTCCCCGAATAAAAACGCAGAAGTGAGCTTAATCCAACCTTGCATAACCATCCACATCCGTTTTACAGATCTGGTTTATTGTATGCAGACTGCTAGTGACTCGCATCACATGGAAAGATGGATCCTAACGGTGTTAGCCAGGCCCCGGGTAGGTAATCTGTTTCTAGGATGATAACCGGTAGGGGTGGATAGGTCACTACAGGTCTTAGCTCGTATCCTGGTGCAAAACAACAGATCACAGATGCATCACCCATGACCGTCTCCAACCCCCTCAACTTGTCTGAGAAGGAAAGGCAGTAGAGAGACCACCTCTAAACGCTGTGTCAGAAGTACGTCAGGGCTAGTGCTCCACACTCTGCGTCACCATCTTCAATGGCAGCCTCTTCCCTCCCCCTCACATTTGTTTGGCCAACTGTATACTACAAATGACAAACATGGACCTTGCTACATCTAGAGTGTACATAATAATAACATCACACATGGGGTTCTGAGAAGAGCTACAGAAGTAACAAGATGATATGATGTTTTAAATGGAGAAGTTAGATGAAGACTAGATATGAAAGTAGTTTATTTAAGATATGGTCTTCTCATCCGAGGAGAATGCCCTGGCGCCAACTGCGACAGACAGCCACGCTGGAAAAGGACAGAGATAAATACAGAGCAGTGAAAGACTATTGACAACTGTGCAATGACGGTTTCAATAGAGGCCTGAAAGAAACGATGATAAACTTATACAAAACTTCAGAAAGACTACACAGAAGATGCGTACCCCGTTCCCCCTCCCCCAACTTCTCGATGAAGTAACTGGAGCAAAAGAAGAAGAGTAGGACCAGATAAACGAAACAACAAAATCACCTGAGCGAATGCAGTCAACCAAAGTCCCACCGAATTTTGTCTTCAAACATTTCAGTCGAGCCAGGATGTTGCAGGTCAGATGTGCTCGCAGTAAAGACTTGGAATCTGTGGCCTCCCGGAGCTTCCTGAACAGATTGTTTGCCTCTGTCTCCAGGTCCATATCTTAGGCTGAGCTGTTGGCTGGTTCAACACAGTAGTAAGTTTTCAAATGTGGATTTGTGGGCAGTCTGATTTTGTCTGAGAATGGAACCAGCGTTCCCGTTCAACATTTGCGTTAACAAAATGTCGGGAGATATTCATGGCGACGCCGTGACGTCAGGACCCTCAATCTGCCCAATCAACAACATGTTTATAACTATTCATCATCATCATCATCTATTTTTATTTCTGCGGTCGAGTTCCGTGGGGAGAAACAGCTTGCGATCAATTACTTCATGAGCATCAGTGCCTATTGTCACACTGTGCCGATGAAGAATCTCTTTAATGCCATCATTATGATCAAGTGTCTTGCCAGCAGACGTAGGCGTTCATGAATCTCTACAGATCTCGGTCTTTGGTGTGAAGGATCAATTCCACTGATGATGTTCCTCCATGCCACTGTCTTAAGCTATCCAACATCATTTTTCTTGGTCTGCCTCTACCTCTCCTACCAGTGATCTTTCCAGTCGTCTTCTGAATTTTTCATTCATTTCTGACACACAGAGCGCCACCACTCCATGATGCCAGATTGTTCATCGTCTTCTCTCTTTCTGTATTTTTACCTTTCAACAGAGACGCCACCACTCTATGATGCCAGACTGAGCATCGTCTTCTCTCCTTCTGTATTTTTATCTCTCTAATTTCCCGTTGTCATGACCGGTGCATTTAGGTATTTGTCCATGCGTGTGTGTATGATTGCGAGAGCGTGTATGTGTATGTTTAAGTGCGTGGCTGTGTATGTATGTGTATCATGAGCCTGTGTATGTGTACGTGTGTGTATATTTGATTGTATATGGTTGTGTGTATGATTGAGTGGGGGATTGTGTTTGTATATGTATGTGCATGTGGAGGTATATGTATATATACATGTATGGGAGCATATATATATAATATATATATAATGTATGAGAGTGGGTGTAAGTACGCATGTGTGAAAATATGTAAGTGCGTACGTACGTAGGTATATTTGCATGTATGTATTATGTATGTATACATGTATGTATGCATGTATCTCTTTTTTCTTCCTCTTCTTTTTCTTGTTCTTGTTCTTGTTCTTGTTCTTCTTGTTCTTCTTCTTCTTCTTCTTCTTCTTCTTCTTCTTCTTCTTCTTCTCCTCCTTCTTCTTCTCCTTCTTCTTCTTCTTCTTCTTCTTCTTCTTCTTCTTCTTCTTCTTCTTCTTCTTCTTCTTCTTCTTATTCTTCTCCTTCTCCTCCTCAACCTCCTCGTCTTTCTCCTAATCAGTGATTAAAGTGACGCCCGTGCATTCGTTATAGCACACACACACACAACAGACCGTCTTTCCTCTCCCTGTTCTCCAGTCTGGAAGTAAGTATAAAACTGTAAAGTATTTCAGTGAAAGAATCGACCGAGTCACGGCGCCGCCCAAGTGGTAAGACCACGGAACTGTGAGAGATTTCATGGTACAATAATTGTCCCCAACCGCTACACAAACAGTCCTTCCAGAATTATTTGATTCTTTATAAATATCGCGAATTTACGGTAATTAAATTTGCCAAACACGCAGTGGTTAAAAAAAAACTACAGAGAGGTGTTTTCTGAGGTCCGTGTGTAAACATTCAAGTATAATTTCTACAGCGTAGTGTTTGTATGAGAGATGATAGAGCTATTACATAGTGACTGTAGAACAATCTTTTCGATTTATTTTAGGAAGTTAAAATCTGGTTGATAATTGATAATAAGATTGATAACATCTCTCAGAGTATGATGACAGAAATTGACATTTATGGAAAATAACCCAGTCGAACTGTCGTACTTACCTGGCTCAACCATTACTTATTGAAGAACCAGTAAGGGGTTTAGGACTAAACTCCCATGTCTCATCTTCTGTATGATGTTTGGGACTAAATTCCCATGTCTCATCTTCTGTATGATGATGTCTGATTTCAGATAAATGCAATGTGACTTAGAAATAAGTTTGCACAGACTGTAGATTAGGTTCTGGTAGGTTGAACTATCTAAGATTTAGGGATACTTGTATTTTAATCAAGTACCGTCTCCACAATAAAGGTTGGCTACAAGTGTATATGTACATCCAAGCAGTTTTTGAGACTTTTACGTAGTCAGGCTCTAATCTCTTCCACGGTGACACTCTCCTACTGTTGTCATTAAGCCATGAGAACGATTTTATTTTCAAATCGCCGGTCGCGGAAATCGAGCCACTTCACATCGAAGGCTGTGGAGCCTGCTCTATCTATGGCTTGTGAGTACAGACCTGATGTGGAGCCTGCTCAATGGCTTGTGTGTACAGACCCAATGTGGAGCCTGCTCAATGGCTTGTGAGCACAAACCCAATGTGGAGCCTGCTCAATGGCTTGTGAGCACAAACCCAATGTGGAGCCTGCTCTATCTATGGCTTGTGAGCACAAACCCAATGTGGAGCCTGCTCAATGGCTTGTGAGCACAAACCCAATGTGGAGCCTGCTCTATCTATGGCTTGTGAGCACAGACCTGATGTGGAGCCTGCTCAATGGCTTGTGAGCACAAACCCAATTAGTTAATCCGTTTTCCTAAACTGTGGCTCCAGGGAAGTGTGTCTCAACTTTCCTGGACAGAACACTGGGGATATCTAGATGTTTTGGATAAGCCTAAATCACACAGAGTTTCTTCTTCTTCTTTGTGTTTACCGGCTGTAAACTCCGGTTGAAAGTTCTGACTGTTCGTCCACTTATCGACTTCAGTTTTATTGCAGAATGAGTGTTACAGATCCGTTTTACAGATCTGGCTTATTTATATGCACTGTTGGTTCCTTGCAGCTCAGGCAGATGCACTTGGACGTAGAAGAGAAAAAAACCAAAAGTAATCGACTCTTACGACATGCATGTTACTGGAAGCAGTGGGTCTGTTGTTTTTCCCCACAGTGGGTCTGTTTTTGTTTCCCCCCACAGTGGATCTGTTCTTGTCCCCTCCCCCCCCCCCCCCCCAGTGGGTCTGTTATTGCCCCCCCCCCCCATAGTGAATATGTTCTTGTTTTCCCCCACAGTGGGCCTGTTCTTGTTTTCCCCAAAAGTGGGTCTGTTCTTGTTTTCCCCCTCCATGGGCCACGGAACCCTCACGAGTAACCATGGTTTCACGAGCCTAGCGTACCAGGATTCCAGCAATTCACTGAACACCAACCCCCCCCCCCCCCCCCCCCCCCCCCCCCCCCCCCCCCCCCCCAACCCCCCCCCCCCCCCCCCCCAAAAAAAAAAATAACCAAAAAAACTTGTGGTTAGTTTTGTTTGGACATCAGTATGGGAGTCACACCGTGCAAGATATGGGGCCCTCAGAACGTAATAATACCAAGGACAGCCCTAACACCAGCCTCTACTGTTAAGACAACACATAATTAATGAAAAGCACTTAACATTATTTTAAATATCTGACAAAGACACGCCTATTCCCGCCCCCTCCCTCTCCTAACTTTTTGAAAATAGAGAAAATGGAGCCTGTGAAAATTAGACTAATTTGTGGTGGAAAAGACAGAGCGAGATAACATGAAAGAGAACGGTACAAACACATGGACTGATACACAATGTTAAAGGTCACAAAATGACTCCATCATCTCAGTCGGCAAGATACGTGATAGTGATAATAAAAATTTTGCAACAAAGATCTGTTAATTTAGTAATGACATCGGGAGACCTAATTTCACTAACTAACTGTGTCGAGGTGGATTTTAGGAGTCGACAAAAGGAATCCTCCCTCTTTTCGTCCTCTCTTACCGCTTCGGGAGTCGAAGCAGGTATAAGGTGCTGCTTCGAGCCCTTCTGGCTGCTTCGACTATAGACGCATCGTGGTGTCTTTGTTTCTGTGATGTTATCTTTCCATGATGTTCTTGGTCTACCTCTTGCTCTAAGTCCGTCTTCTCTTTTGGTATATGCCTTGCATGGTATAGCATCAGAAGGCATTCTCTCCAAGTGGGCAAACCGTTTGATTTGCTGTCTTCGTATATAATCTAGGATTGGTTCTGTGCCGACTTTATCTCGTATGACCTCAGACCTGATGTTATCTCTTCTGGTCACTCCTACAGTCTTTCTCAGACACCTCGTTTCCATGGTTACTAATTTTATTTTGTTTTGTTGCCAGTGACCACGTCTGGCACTGGTAGCATAGGGAGTGAATAAATATGCTTTGTATGAGATGTCCAAGTCCAAGTTCATGTCCATGTCCATGTCCATGTCCAAGTCCAAGTCCAAGTCCATGTCCATGTCCATGTCCAAGTCCAAGTCCAAGTCCGAGTCCGAGTCCAAGTCCAAGTCCAAGTCCATGTCCAAGTCCAAGTCCAAGTCCAAGTCCAAGTTGTTGTTGTTGTTGTTATCGATCCAGCGGCGCATGAGCTTTCGCCCTTTGGCCCAATGCCATGTAGTGGAATTTGCATGTTTTCACAAGCTGTTCTTTTCCTCCGTACAAGGTGTTCCACTTGTCTGGTCTCGGAGGGAGTAGCGTTCTTCTTGTCTCACTGAGTTTTGGGCACTCAAAGAGATGGTGTTCAACAGTTTCGTAGGGGTAGTTACATAGCTGGCACTCTGGGGAGTGTTGTGGCTGTATTCTGTTTAGGTGTCCATTGAGTGGAGTATGTTGCGTTCTAAGTCTGAAGATGGTGGCCTGGTCCCTTCTTGTTAGATGGTTAATGCTGTCATTAGGATCAGGGCCAGACATATGTCTATAAACCTCTCTTCCAGTGTCTCCCATGGCCCATCTGTTCAACCAAGTCTCTTTGTTTATAGCTCTTATCAGTGTTTTTGCTGTCTGGAGGGTTGTCGCTGTAGGTGGTTGTTCTTGTGTTGCTCCTTTCTTTGCCAATCTGTCAGCTCTGTCATTACCTGGTGTGCCGGAGTGACCTGGAATCCACTGCATCACTATTCTGATGTTGTATGAGGTAATAAGCTGATCGGCATCCAGGATTATCTTGGCTATGTCAGTTCTGCAGCGTTCATTGCCCTCCAGAGCTTGAAGGGCAGACATTGAGTCTGTGAAGATGACAATATTTTGGACCTTTGAGGGGTAAACATCCATTACAGTCTTTAGGTGGTATACTGCTGTTTCCAGTGCAATTATTTCAGCTTCATAGTTTGAACAGAATTCCCCGCATGCATCAAAAATCTCTTCAACAGATCCATCGGGATAACCTATGTAGATTCCGTAACCTGCTTTAATGGTAGCTTTAAATGCTGATCCATCAGTATAGACATGTATCCATTCTTTGGGGTAAGAATCAACGGTCTTTAGTGATGAGTTCATAAGAGCGATTGGGTCGGACTGTTTGGTTTCCTCGCCTACCAATTTAGTTTGGACTTCTGGAGCTTTAAAGCGAGCATGTGGTGGTAGGTTTTTTGCAACATTCTGAATTCCTTGACGTCTTTCTGGGAGGTGGTATCTGTCCTGAATTTCATTAACACAGTGTAAAACCGATTTGTGCTTTATTCTTTGTTTGGATTCCCAGTTTTCTACAAGATGTCTATTAGGATGGTTACGATTTTTCCTAACGCATCTTTCATAAATTTCTAAAGTGGCTTTTTCTCTCCGCAACCCGAGGGGTTCCACATTTGTATGGATTTCACATGCAGCAGTTGGTGTAGACTGCATAGCTCCGCAGATTAATCGGAGGGCATTATTTTGTACTCTGTCAAGAGTCTCTAGGTTAGTTTTGGAACAAGTTGTAAGCAGTGAGTTGTTGTACTCTATCACAGAGCGAACATATCCTAGGTATAAGCCCCTCAGAGTTTCCTTGTCTGATCCCCATGATGTACCTGCAAGTCTCTTTAATAACTGTAACCGCCTCAATGCCTTATTCCTGATGTTTTCAATATGGTTCTTGAGGCTGAGCTGCGGGTCAAGTGTGACTCCAAGGTATGTGGGATGCTCTTCTTTCATCACTTGGTGTTTGTCTAACCTCAGGTTAATATTCTTCCTTGCTACTTGGTGGCTTTTGGTAAAGATTGTGTAGACCGTCTTTGCACAGTTAATCTTGAGTTTCCATCTTTGGCAGTAATCATGCAGTCTTCTAAGGTCTCCATTCAGTCTTTGGGCTCCACTTTCCACATTTTCATGACTCTGCCATATTGCTAGGTCATCAGCGTACAAGGCTTTTTCGGCCTTGATTTGTTCTGGCAGGTCATTGATAAAGATTAGGAATAGTGTACAGCTCAATGATGAGCCTTGTGGCAAGCCCTCCTCCAAGACTTCTTTAGAAGAGATTGCGTTGTGCATCTTAGTCTGGATTGTTCTATCTATCAGGAAGTATTTCACCCAGTTATACAATCTGCCATGTATTCCTATGCTCTTCATCTTCATCAGGAGACCTTTTCTCCATACTCTGTCATAGGCCTGCTGGAGATCGACAAAGACTGCCACTGTGTGTTTCTTATTCTGGAAGCCATCATGTATTCTTTGTGTCAGTCTGAACAGCTGGTCTTCTGTGCAGCTGTTGGTTCTGAAGCCTGCCTGTTCATGGCATAGAACACCAGAACTCTCAAGGAACCAATATAAGCGCCTGTTTATCATTCTTTCTGCAACTTTGCCCAAGCATGATGTTAAGGATATCGGGCGGTAGCTTTTGGGGTCATCTGGAGGCTTTTTGGTTTTAAGGATGGGGACGATATATGCATTCCTCCATGCCCTTGGAAGTTTGCTTGACCTCCAAGTTTTATTAATAAGCCTGAGAACTACTTCTCTCCCAAACCGGCCAAGATGTAGCAGCATTTCGTTGTGGATCTTATCTGGGCCTGGAGATTTTCTAGGTTTTAATTTCTTCAGGGCTTGCTCTAATTCATCCATGCTAAATTCATTTTCAAAAAGGGAGTCGCTGGCTGTTGGAGCTCTCTCTTGTTTCTTCAACTGAGAGAGCTGTGTTCTATTGAGTTCTGACAGCTTACCTGCTCTGTTAACTGAGGCAAAATAATGATTGAAATGTTCTGCTTTCTTCTTGTCTTCAGTGATTGTCTTACTCCCATCTGTCACTGGTTTTGGGTTCACCCTTCTACTTTCTCCGGAGAGGTTTTTAACTAAAGTCCATGCTTTATTTCCATTCTGTCTAAGGTCTAAGTTGGAGCAAGTTTCTGTCCATTTATCTCTTTTAGCCTTATTAACTACAAGCTTTACTCTGGCACATGCTTTATTGTATTGGATCTTTGCTTCTGTTGAACGTGCAGTTTCGAGAAATATTCTTGCTTTATTCCTTTCAGATATAGTATTTTGAATTTCTTGATTCCAAAAAGGTTTATATGCCTTCCGGCTGCCCCTTGGGATGGCTTTCGACGCTGCATTCAGGATTGCTTGTGTTATGTCTTCACAAAAAGTTTCCACACAGCTGTTTTCAATTCTTCCCAGGAGGCAGTCAGATGTTTCCTGAAATAGTTTCCAGTTTGCTTTTCGGAAATTCCAACGGGTTCTCTCTCTGCTTGAAGCGTAATTTAGGGGTGGTGCTTACAGTTGTGAGTATAGGTTTGTGGTCACTTCCTATGTCGTCCAGGACTTGGGGATAGCTTGCGTCTGCTAAGTCGGATGAGCAGATGGTCAGGTCTGGTCTGCTGAGAGATAGGTGGGCCCTGTGTAACAGTGTAGGTGTAGACTCTGTGTCCTGCAGCACTAATAGGTTAGTTGTTTCACAAGTATCTTCGATGTACTTCCCTGTGCTATTGTAGTCAGGGTAACCCCAACGTGGCGAGTGTCCGTTGAAGTCACCAACAAGAAGGGTTTTATGGTACTGTGTCTTGTATAGTTCTGGTATGTTGCATGTTGTCTGAGGTGGGCTGTACACGTTGTATATCGTATATATTTGCTTCCATTGTGCCAGATAGTTATTTTTTGCACATCTGTAGGGTGAGATGTCGACAGCATTGTTACATCTCCTTGTATGTCATTTCTGATATAGGTCACTATGCCCCGGCAGTCATTGCACTTACAGGCATAACTAGTATATCCAGTGAGATGCAGATCAGAGTCTTTATGCAGGGTTTCTTGTAGGGCAGCCACGTGTACCCTGTGGTTGTTTAGCAGTTTGGCAAGTTCAAGTTTCTTATTTCTTATTCCACAGATGTTCAGCTGCAGAATATTGAGCATCTGTGTATTTTTTGCTGTGCTGTCTGAGTTCTTTTTGCTCTCCCTCCCACTCTTCCTCCTCCTGGGGTGTCTGTTTTCCCTATTTATTTCAAATTTTCCAGTAGCCAATTTTTCGCACATGACAGCCTGGTTTCCCACTGTCTGGCGCGGGCCTTGATAGACGAGGCGACGACCGATCTCGTATGTATTCTTAAATTTTGACATATTCATGGCATTGTGGTGCTGGGGTGTCTGTGGATTACCTACCTCCCCGGGCAGCAGCTAGAAATGCCCTGTACAGTTCTAAAGGAAATATGGGTTGTGTTTCTGCCTTTCCCTTTAACACGTAGCTAAGGTGGGGCTCACAGTGTTCTCATTCCCCGCCACCAGATTGCCTGCAGGTTTCGCTGAGCTCTTCATGTCTCTAAGCATGGCCTAAGCATGAGTAGTTGGGGCAACTGGATCGTCACGTCCTGAGTCCCTGTGCCTTCACGATAGTTTCCGGTATTCAGGGGGGTTAGCATACTTGTTTCCATTCCTAAGACTGTTCAGCACACCTCTGGTTCCTTCCCTCCCACAGGGGGCAGTACGGTGTGGTGCACCGGGTTTATTATCGAGGTTTGCTCCTCTAGATCCATTGTGTTTTGCCTGGGGATTCGCACCCCCAGTTACCGGGACTACCTCGGGGAGGCTGTGACTCTTCGCCACGCACAATGGTCTTGAGGTAAGAGAGGTTTTGCTAGGTCAAGAGGCTGACACCACAATGGACGCTCCTTTCGTGAACAGATATTCACTAGACCTAGGGTGAAGTAAGGGGGGGAGCCCACTACCCACAACACCAACACTTCTTACCCCCTGCCTCTCGAGGCTCAGTCCCCCCAAGTCCAAGTCCATGTCCATGTCCATGTCCAAGTCCAAGTCCAAGTCCAAGTCCAAGTCCAAGTCCAAGTCCAAGTCCAAGTCCATGTCCATGTCCATGTCCATGTCCAAGTCCAAGTCCAAGTCCAAGTCCAAGTCCATGTCCATGTCCATGTCCATGTCCATGTCCAAGTCCAAGTCCAAGTCCAAGTCCAAGTCCAAGTCCATGTCCATGTCCAAGTCCATGTCCATGTCCATGTCCATGTCCAAGTCCATGTCCATGTCCATGTCCAAGTCCAAGTCCATGTCCAAGTCCATGTCCATGTTCATGTCCAAGTCCAAGTCCAAGTCCAAGTCCAAGTCTAAGTCCAAGTCCAAGTCCATGTCCATGTCCATGTCCAAGTCCATGTCCATGTCCATGTCCAAGTCCATGTCCATGTCCATGTCCAAGTCCATGTCCATGTCCAAGTCCAAGTCCATGTCCAAGTCCATGTCCATGTCCAAGTCCAAGTCCAAGTCCGAGTCCAAGTCCAAGTCCAAGTCCGAGTCCGAGTCCAAGTCCTTTTGAGAAAAAAAAAAAAAGCTCGACCACGTTCAGACTGCTGCTAGCTAGCCTAGGCTGCTAGCAGTCTCCGCCTATATTTGTGGTCTGGGTTATTTGCGTCACTTTCGTGACTGAATACTAGTATTTGTGCCATATCTGGGCTTGATGCTTCCACCCGAATCAAACCGCTCGTCCTGTTGTCACTGGTGCATGTCTTCCTTCTTCTTTCTTGGTGTTTCCTGTTTGTTCTGTCTCCCTTTGATCTGGCTAGGCGTATCTCGAAGGAGAGCGATCTTCCAAACACAACGTCTTTTGGACCACCATTTAGTGTTTTAAAATTTTCAGTATTTTGATTTTGCCAAAAATTAATGAAAACAGTTTTTGAATTGGAATAGTTCCGAAAGTTAAAATTTTCCGCTTGTGACCATAGTGTATGAGATGTCGCTTTGTGCTGATTGTGATTGCCTTATGCTGTAAGAGGGAAGCTAACTGTCCCAATACTTGGCCTACTTTACTACATCGGATGTCAATTTCTTCATCCAATTGACCATCTTCAGTGAATGTTGTTCCAAGATATTCAAACTCAGATGCTCTAATTCTGTAATTCAATTCAACTCATTTCTTCCAACTGGCATGACTTTTGTCTTTTCGATGTTGATTTACCTATTACTTGATATACGTTCGTCATTCATAGATGAGAGGTGGTATTTTAAATTCATGGCTGTGTCTGCAATCAAGGCCTGGTCATCAGCAAAGAGTAATTCGTTGATGTTACTATTATTTTCGTTCCTGGGCCATGCATTCTTGCTTATACTGTCAATGTAGGTGATAAACAGGAGTGCTGATAAGTCACATCCCTGACTTACTCCAGATGTTTCTTTGAATGGTTTAAATGTTTCCTGGTTTATTATTCTGAATACGCTTCTACAATCGCTTTGTGAGCTTTTGCAAACTTCAATGAGCTGTCCACCTACTCCATATCGAGTCATCATTTTCTATATTTGTGTCTATCGACCCTGTCGAAAGATTTCTGCTGGTCTACAAAAGCTACACATTAAGTTCTGATCATATTCAATGTGTCGGCTCTGTGGCTAAGTCGATGCGAACGATTCGTAATGCCGGGATCCCGGGTTCGATCCCAACTGCGGGCCATGCGCCTTGTTTTGGCTTCGACAGTGGTATCTGACCGACCGTCCAGAACGCAATGGCAGATTACTGGACGCAAATTTGCCTATTAAAACCACAAAACAGCCAGGGGCTGTTGGGTTGGTTCTGCAGCGTCCTGTAAAGGAAACGCAACTAACCTTATTCGATGTTCTTTTCTATTAACTGTTTCAATGTGAAGACTGCATCTGTGCAGCTTCTATTTATTCTGAAACCCATCTGTTTTTCTGTCAACTGGGGATCTATGACTGGTCGCAGCCTCGCTTCGATTATCTTAGCATATATTTTCCCATTATGACCTGAAAGAGAGATGCCTCTATAGTGATTGCATTCTGGCTGGCTTCCCTTGCTCTTCCACAATGGTACAACTATTGCAAGTTGCCAGTCAATAGCAGCAGTTTGTTATTGTACGTATGATTTATTTGAATATTCTATGGAGCCATCTAATGTTGCTTTCACCTGCTGCTTTGACTATTTCTGTTGGTAAACTATCAGCTCCTGGTGCTTTATATTTGGGTGACTGCCTAATGACTTTAACTACTTCAGTCATTAGTATATCAGGTTCCGTTTGCTTCCTCTATTTTTTCTCCCACATAATTCTTCGACAATACTAAGCGATGTGATTTTAAATACATTCCATTCATCCTCAGTATTCTCCACCACAGGCGATGTGTGAACACTGTCTCTGGTAACTGTTCTTTTACTCTATCTTGTTTCAAACTTGCTATCTTGATGAGATGATTGCTGTTAGTTAATTTCTTCTTGTGTTTCTCAAAGACAAAATATTTTGCTGTCATCGCAACTATTTTATGGTCGGCGTCACACAGACCATTAGGTGTTGCTCTTGCATCAACAATTATGCTTCTTCCTTTGATTGTTGGTAAAATAAAATTAGTTTGGCTCTTGATGGAGGTGTCGTTCCATCTATGCCAGGTATACCGCTGTGAATCTCTACAGTCGAAAGATGTATTTGAGATAAAGAGACTGTGCTGGTTGCACACTTCCATTACTCTTTGACCATTTCCACTTCTATCACTGATTTAGCTACAAATGGGCCCAGAGACTATTCATATTCTCTCCTGTTATTTCCCACTCCTCTGTTGAAGACTCCCATTACATATAGTATGTTGGTAAGTATTTTGGTAACCTCCAATCTTTCTGTCTCTTCAGACGGTTCTGTCTGGAATCCACTGATATATATTTAAAATCGAACATTGACATATATTTAGCACAGTATATGGACACAGTTAACACATAATCTGTAACGTTATAGACCATCAGAAATGATTGACAGCACACAAGACAGAAAACTGTGGACAGACAAGACGACCAACACAGCGCTGTATGGACCATAAGTGGTTCTCACCAAGTAAAGCAGGTTTCAGTCTTAGTCTTATCAAGGTTTCAACTTCACTGAAGTCGGGTCTCCCCGTACTTGCTCCGTTCCTGTGCCACTCCAATTCAAATGAAATGTCCCTCACTGTCGCATTTGAAAAACTGGCTTACAAACACCCGGCACAATCCGGAAATATGCACATGCAGTAAATATATAAGGCAGTTGCTGGAGGCGCCAAAACCAACAGTCGCCACCAGAAATGCAGATTGTCAATGGATGTAGTTTCTCGCGATAAGTTGGCTTTACCAAATTACTACATAAGGTATTTCTTCAGCATATACTTAAATCGGTAACCAGCGATATTAAATACCACGCTTCTATAGCTGCACAAATGAAAGTGAAAAACACAGCTCACAATGTTGCATTAGGCCCCCAACTCGGTAGGTTAGACTGCAAAACCGTATACTTTTGTCCACATACAACTTTGCTGGAGGTTGGTGAAGGTATCTGGGAGCTGCATTGTTGGTCTCCCGTCCAGAATGAGAGTTGTTTTTAATCTCACGATAGTGTAGTAAACTTTAAGGTAGCGGGCCACATGATACAAACGAATCGATCTAACGAGACAGAAGACTGTGAAAAGCACACTGATGTGGAAAGCTGGGGTCGACTATGTCAGGAGGGTGTCTAGATGACGTCTCATGGGCAACAACATGGGGCCAGTCAGTAGAAGATCAGCGGCACCAAGTCAAGCAGTCTAGAAGTATACAGTCAAAGTTCTCTCGCAAACAAGTTACGCAGCACAAGTTCCGCCGAAGAACCCCATGCAAGGCTTCGACAGTCAAATGTAGTTTCATTGACATAAACGTTCGCACACCTTGGCATTAATAATGAGGATGGATTAAACACACAACTGCAGGCCGTCATTTCTGTGGATTAAAACCACGATGGCAACGACAGCCGCAAAACAGCGGCGCATCCAGGTATTGGTTTGTTGGCCGGAGTTGTCTCACTTGAGGAGCAGAAAACTTAAGCTGCTAAAACAACTACTCGCGAGTTGACAAGACCTCTAGTGCAGACATGCAAGCTAGTGTTCTCAGCAATCATCGTGGACACAATGTGGACCCAGAACACTGTCGAAAGCATACATAGTTCCACTTTGCTGTCAGAAGACCATATACTTGTCCAGCTGAGTACTGCAACAGGACGCTGACTACAGACTGCTGTAACATCAGCATCATCTCAACGGCAACACGTCCGTATGTCAGCTCTCAAGTTTACGCAGATTACAGCCAAGACAGCGACTGACCACAACATTGGTCAGTGCTGGGATCTCAAATGTTCTGCCCAGTAGGAATCTCGTTTTCTTCTGTCAGAAAACGCATATCAGGAAGCCAGCAGCCTTATTGAAAGCATTTGTGCAGACATCACATCTTCCTGTGATAAACAGCTTTGACTTCAGTGAGGTTTAAATATGCTAGATTGCTTCTCTGTTGGCAGAAGCGCTGTACCGAATAGTGATTTTCACTATTCGGCCGAATACGAATAGTGAGACCAACTATTCGGCCGAATACGAATACGAATAGTGAATCATCGTCATCAGGTGACTTGCCGACTGGCGTGTGCGATCATGCCTCTCCACAATCTGCTATCTCTTGCAGCATCTATCAGTTCGTGTGCTGACACACACTCCCATGCCTTGCAACAACACTGTCAAGAATTTTCTATCGTCGTCTTCCTCTATCCCTCCTTCCACAGATCTTTCTAGTGGTCACCACATGTTCCATTTTCCCTCTTCTCATAACATGGCTGAAAAATGACGACTGTCTCCTTCTGATGTCTGTGATTAGTTGTCTTCGGGATCCCGCCGATTTCAAAACCATCGTTCGCTCGGCTATTTGTTCTATGTAATTTAAACGCACCTTCATATTCTCGTTAGCAATATCTTCAGATTTGATTTTGGCGAAGACAACCTGAGAAAACAAAAAAATGCATGATCTCTCTCTTTCTCCCTCTCTATCTCTCACACACACACAGACACACACACCACACACACACACACACACACCACACGCACACACACAGACACACACTGTGGTTGGCATTTTATGCAGTTTGTACCACGCAACCGGGTCGCAGTTTCTCCCGCTACGAGAGGCTAACGCAACAGCAATTATTGTGTTAATGAGATAGTTATTTCAGTCCATCACAGTGTATGCAGAAACGGGATTCAGGGAACCACTATTCGTATTCGGCCCGACCGCAACTATTCGGCCGAATACAGAATAGTTATAAGGTCCACTATTCGGCCCCGAAGCAAATACGAAGCGAATATTCGGTACAGCCCTAGTTGGCAGTATACAGTTGACAGAGTTGCAGGACATGTTCGGCATTTTCTGCTGACAACTTGCAGGGACAAATCTCTAAGTTTCATATTCTTAAAAAACATTTTAACACATAAAGGTGAAGTCGGTTGTATTCTGTCCTTAGTCTGAATAGTACACATTTCCATCTCTAGAGAGGCGATGGAGCGAGTTCTGAGGCGATAATCTAGTGGGTGTGCCCGGCCACTTTTCTTAGATACTGAATTGAATTAGCCTCTTGATGGTTTAAGGCCCTATTTGGTTTTAACATGTCACTGTTGCTTCTGGCCAGTCTGTCCGCTATTTCATTGCCTTCCAAGCCACAGTGACCTGGAATCTACTGCAGTACAGATTGTTCTACTGAAGAGCCTAAGTGAATCAGCTGTTGGTTCAAGTCTACAAACTGGGTGTCTTTTGGGTTAACAATTGCTTGTAGAACTGACATAGCATCAGTCAGAAAGACCACTTTGCCATAACTGCTGTGCTGTTGTCCATTCAGAAAAGAACATGCAACCAGAAATGCATCTGCCTCTGCTCTGTCATCGGAGGAAGATGAACCTGTTCGTGTAACGTGTTTACCTTGTAAACCATTTGGACATTCTAGATATTTCCCCCCTCCTCCGTCTCTTATTTCTCTCTTAGCTGAACCATCTGTATGAATCTGTTCGGCCAAATGGTGAGACGTGATTCGATTGCGATGATTGTTC
The DNA here is from genome assembly GCA_905116865.2 of Candidula unifasciata. Classification (NCBI taxonomy): domain Eukaryota; kingdom Metazoa; phylum Mollusca; class Gastropoda; order Stylommatophora; family Geomitridae; genus Candidula; species Candidula unifasciata. The sequence goes on from CAJHNH020000040.1 coordinate 143,505, forward strand.
TTCAAGGAACATTAGGGGGTAGTCGAAAAAAAGGAGGGCAAAGAAGAAACTGGAATGACAACATCAAGAAATGGACATGACCAAGTTATAATGCACTTGTTGTTCATCAAGTGGAAGACAGAGAAAGATGGCGAGTTTTATGAGCAAGAGCTTCCATCAATACAACTTCACGATCCTAATGGGTCAAGGGTAATGTTATGTTATGTGACCAAGAGGCCTAGTAGCAAGATACAATATCCACAGTGACTGTGTTGCAACGGTATCCTTTTCCTCACTCAGCTCAGAAACGAGAGCACTGAATACAGAAACGGTATGGGGTTAGAACATCAATACATCATTGCTGGGGCTAGAACATCAATACATCATTGCTGGGGTTAGGACATCAATACATCATTGCTGGGGTTAGGACATCAATACATCATTGCTGGGGTTAGGACATCAATACATAATTGCTGGGGTTAGGACATCACATACATCATTGCTGGGGTTAGAACATCAATACATCATTGCTGGGGTTAGGACATCACAGACATCATTGCTGGGGTTAGAACATCAATACATCATTGCTGGGACTAGGACATCAATACATCATTGCTGGGGTTAGAACATCACATACATCATTGCTGGGGTTAAGATATCAATACATCATTGCTGGGGTTAGGACATCACATACATCATTGCTGTGGTTAGGACATCAATACATCATTGCTGGGGTTAGGACATCACATACATCATTGCTGGGACTAGAACATCAATACATCATTGCTGGGGTTAGGACATCAATACATCATTGCTGGGGTTAGAACATCACATACATCATTGCTGGGGTTAGAACATCAATACATCATTGCTGGGGCTAGGACATCAATACATCATTGCTTGGGTTAGGACATCCAATACATCATTGCTGGTGTTAGGACATCAATACATCATTGCTGGGGTTAGGACATCACATACATCATTGCTGGGGTTAGGACATCAATACATCATTGTTGGGGTTAGGACATCACATACATCATTGCTGAGGCTAGAACATCAATACATCATTGCTGGGGCTAGAACATCACAAACATCATTGCTGGGGTTAGAACATCAATACATCATTGCTGGGGTTAGAACATCAATACATCATTGCTGGGGTTAGGACATCAATACATCATTGCTGGGGTTAGGACATCACATACATCATTGCTGGAGATAGAACATCAATACATCATTGCTGGGGTTAGGACATCAGTTCATCAATGCTGGGGTTAGGACATCAATACATCATTGCTGGGGTTAGGACATCAATGCATCATTGCTAGGGTTAGAACATCACAGACATCATTGCTGGGGTTAGAACATCAATACATCATTGCTGGGACTAGGACATCAATACATCATTGCTGGGGTTAGAAAATCACATACATCATTGCTGGGGTTAAGATATCAATACATCATTGCTGTGGTTAGGACATCACATACATCATTGCTGTGGTTAGGACATCAATACATCATTGCTGGGGTTAGGACATCACATACATCATTGCTGGGACTAGAACATCAATACATCATTGCTGGGGTTAGGACATCAATACATCATTGCTGGGGTTAGAACATCACATATATCATTGCTGGGGTTAGAACATCAATACATCATTGCTGGGACTAGGACATCAATACATCATTGCTTGGGTTAGGACATCCAATACATCATTGCTGGTGTTAGGACATCAATACATCATTGCTGGGGTTAGGACATCACATACATCATTGCTGGGGTTAGGACATCAATACATCATTGCTGGGGTTAGGACATCACATACATCATTGCTGGGGCTAGAACATCAATACATCATTGCTGGGGCTAGAACATCACATACATCATTGCTGGGGTTAGAACATCAATACATCATTGCTGGGGTTAGAACATCACATACATCATTGCTGGGGTTAGAACATCAATACATCATTGCTGGGGTTAGAACATCACATACATCATTGCTGGGGTTAGAACATCAATACATCATTGCTGGGGTTAGAACATCAATACATCATTGCTGGAATTAGAACATCAATACATCATTGCTGGTGTAAGAACATCAATACATCATTGCTGGGGTTAGGACATCAGATACATCATTGCTAGGGTTAGGACATCAATGCATCATTGCTGGGGTTAGGACATCACATACATCATTGCTAGGGTTAGAACATCAATACATCATTGCTGGGGTTAGGACATCACATACATCATTGCTGGGGTTAGGACAACAATACATCATTGCTGGGGTTAGGACATCACATACATCATTGCTGGGGCTAGAACATCACATACATCATTGCTGGGCTAGAACATCAATACATCATTGCTGGGGTTAGAACATCACATACATCATTGCTGGGGTTAGAACATCAATACATGATTGCTGGGGTTAGGACATCAATACATCATTGCTGGGGTTAGGACATCAATACATCATTGCTTGGGTTAGAACATCACATACATAATTGCTGGGGCTAGAACATCAATACATCATTGCTGGGGTTTGAACATCACACACATCATTGCTGGGGTTAGAACATCAATACATCATTGCTGGGGTTAGAACATCAATACATCATTGCTGGAACTAGAACATCAATACATCATTGCTGGTGTAAGAACATCAATACATCATTGCTGGGGTTAGGACATCAGATACATCATTGCTAGGGTTAGGACATCAATGCATCATTGCTGGGGTTAGGACATCACATACATCATTGCTAGGGTTAGAACATCAATACATCATTGCTGGGGTTAGGACATCACATACATCATTGCTGGGGTTAGGACAACAATACATCATTGCTGGGGTTAGGACATCACATTCATCATTGCTGGGGCTAGAACATCACATACATCATTGCTGGGCTAGAACATCAATACATCATTGCTGGGGTTAGAACATCACATACATCATTGCTGGGGTTAGAACATCAATACATGATTGCTGGGGTTAGGACATCAATACATCATTGCTGGGGTTAGGACATCAATACATCATTGCTTGGGTTAGAACATCACATACATAATTGCTGGGGCTAGAACATCAATACATCATTGCTGGGGTTTGAACATCACACACATCATTGCTGGGGTTAGAACATCAATACATGATTGCTGGGGTTAGGACATCAATACATCATTGCTGAGGTTAGGACATCAGTACATCATTGCTGGGGTTAGAACATCAATACATCATTGCTGGGACTAGGATATCAATACATCATTGCTGGGGTTTGGACATCTATTAATTACATCACATACACACTTGGGGGTTTACGAAAGCAAATAGAGGACTTGTTAAGGGCAAGTTCCTGGCTGCCGTTAGGGCAGGACATACAGACTACATGCGGTTCAGCCTTACCTGGCAATGTTTCTTCCTCCACTTTGAAGTGTTTCGTTGTCTTCAGCGCAACATATCCAAGGCAAAGTAGCCAGACCGTTTGCTTCGCGCTCTGCATGGGGTGGGTTTGTTTCACGGGCATTCCGTTCAATTCACGAGAAATCCACGGGGAACTTAGATGAAGCTACGAAGTTCATGATTTGTGTGTGTGTGTGTGTGTGTGTGTGTGTGTGTGTGTGTGTGTGTGTGTGTGTGTGTGTGTGTGTGTGACGTTCTTTGTAAGCAGATTGTTGGTTCCTCGCCTCTCAGTCTGATGCACTCTGACTTCGAAGAAAGAACTTCTAATTAGTCGACTTTTGCGACTTTTTCTATTTCCTATGTAATGGGAGCCGGCAACCCAGGCGATGAGATTCGTTGTCTCCAACATAACGCGCAGAAAAGTCTTATACAACGTTCTGAATTAGGAGACTAACGGGGACAACTGTTAGACAAAAACTCGGAGCCTATGTAATGTTTCGATACACATAAACACACTTTTCTTTGTCATGACAGAATATGGAGACAACAAAAACTTGTGGCCCACGAATAACACAGACATATGGCTCACATTACGACATTATAAACAGCTGCGAAACCGAATAACACAAAGCATAGACTGACAAAAGAAAGAAAAGACATTATGACATCTGTAGCATCTGAGACGCCCATGCTCCACAGGCTACCAGCAGAATCATCTGATTTAATATCTGATGCATCTGTATACTGGATCAGAATTAGCCTGGGATTTGTTGTCCAGTTCGTTCTCCTGCCCATTGCCTTGACCACAAACGTCACCACCATGCTTGTATTTGCCAAGATCGGGATTAAAGATGGCATCTCTGTTGCGTTTTTCTCCTTATCCACTGCCCAGTTTGGATTTACCTTCTTTTTCTCCATTCAAAGGTTTTGTTATGCTTTTCAGTACTTCTTCCCTCAACCGTCGTATTCGAATTTCGGAGCTTTGGGATACATGGTTAGTTTTTATTCCACCATGTTTGAGGATGTAGCAAGTGGGATTATTGTCTTCACGGCTGTTCAACAATGTTGCTGTGTGGCAGTTCCGTTTCACTTTAAAAACACATTCACGTTTTCAAGAAGTGTGTTTATCGTCACAGCCATTTATCTGTGTGCGCTTCTCTACTATCTACCCCTGTTTTCGTGGCATGGAATAGGTAAAGATTTTAGTATTTTCAACAGATCTGTGATTTCCTACATTCATGCTCCTCAAATCTCCACCCATTTATCCATATCCCAGATCCTCAGAGGTCTTATTATGCCTGTTGTTTCTCAGACAACAATTATTGTGTGTCTAATCATTTTCACTGTTAAATTAACACAAGCTTACAGATTCCGAAAATCTGGTATGATTGTTGCCAGGCAACAACAAACACATTTTGTTCTGAAACCAAAAAGAAATTTTGATTCCAATAAAACTAGTACAAGGAAGCAAAAACAAGCTGAGCAGTTAAATAATATATCAGTCAAAGAAAACCCTAAACCGAATATAAGAAAAGAACTAAAAGTGATTAGCGCGGTCTATGCAACAGCCTTTGTATTTATTGTCAGCAACATTGGCAACATTCCCTTAAAGTTTACAGGTTTCTTTGTTGGCGGGTTTCAGGGAATTTATGGAGAGAAATATTTTAACACTTACGCTTCCGTCAACATTATCCAAGGTCTCTTGTCTCACCTGGCTGTGGTGTTACAAAGTTGTATTTACGTGAAGTTCAACACCAAATTCAGGACACAGCTGATTAATACGTGGAGATGTTTCAAATAAAAGAGCAATTCAATGAATTTCAAATGAGCGTTTCAATGTGTTTGTTAACAGTAGTCTTGCTCTTCGTGTTTACTGGCTGTAATCTCCGGCGGAAAGTTCTAGACTTTGTTCTTATTCTAGGACTGTAGCTATAATATTGAACAACGCTGCAAGTTTGTTTGAGGAAGTATATTAGTTGCGATTACAAGATTGCATGAGTAATTTATTCCAGTATTGTTAAGTTTTTTTTTTTTTCTTTTTTTATATTTAACTGGTCACATCACAAATTAAAGGAAAGTCCATGAAAAACGTGGCAACTGCAAAAATCAGCGGTAGAGGGAACAGAGGCAGACCTAGACAGGATAGTAGGAGCTCTAATGACGGAGTTATAGGGTAAAATAATCACAGCAATGTTCTTCAACCTGTGATTCACGGACAGCTCCAAGTGTGAGGACATTACCAGGTGACATGCTAAAAATACCTATTCAGTCATAAAGCCGCTACTTCATGCATGCGCTACATGGCCGCTACTTCATGCATGCGCTACATGGCCGCTACTTCATGCATGCGCTACATGGCCGCTACTTCATGCATGCGCTACATGGCCGCTACTTCATGCATGCGCTACATGACCGCTACTTCATGCATGCGCTACATGGCCGCTACTTCATGCATGCGCTACATGGCCGCTACTTCATGCATGCGCTACATGGCCGCTACTTCATGCATGCGCTACACGGCCGCTACTTCATGCATGCGCTACATGGCCGCTACTTCATGCATGCGCTACATGGCCGCTACTTCATGCATGCGCTACACGGCCGCTACTTCATGCATGCGCTACATGGCCGCTACTTCATGCATGCGCTACATGGCCGCTACTTCATGCATGCCCTACATGGCCGCTAAGGAAATGGGGCCATAGAAGCTCTGGCAGTATACGTCATTAGTTAGTTAGTTAGTTAGTTAGTTAGTTAGTCAACAGATTATCATCATTGCACGTCGAACCACTCAGTCCATAAGTGCGCGGATCCCCGCCCCAGTAAATCCCGCAGCGACTAGCGGCTAACAACACAGTTCTGTGTTGGTTTATTCTTCTTCTTTGACTGCCCGCGTAGTGTTTTTGTTTGGCGAAACATCGTTTAACATGTTCTTGCAGTCTGACCAAGGTTGCAGATTCACAGTTCTCAGTTGGTTCACGCAAACGTCTTAATCTCTTAGAGCATTCAGTATATCCGCCTGGTCCATGACTTGTCCGGCTTTCAGAGTAGCCTTACCTGCAAGTCTATCAGCAAGCTCGTTTCCTTGCACCCCCACATGTCCTGGCACGAAAATGAAACTAATTCTTGTCAGCCGTGAATTCTGTAGAGCTAACACCAGTGTCTTTTGACCCAGCCCTTCTCTATCTTCCTGAAAATACTCATCGAGTCACTGAGAAAGCATGCTCCAGTGAAAGTCTGTGTCTCTAGCCATATAACTGCTTTAGTCACAGCCATGACCTCCATAGTCAGACTACTTGTAGTTACGGTAAAAGCTCCAGAATCTTCCTTTACAATTCTCCCTCCAAACTGAGCCGTGAAAGCCCACGAGCTTCTAACCTTGGCGGATTACAGAAACATCTGTGTAAATGACAGCATCACCCTCTAGAGCGTTCTCGAAAATCAAGGCTTGAACTTCTGCTTCTACAGCAGCCGGACTCTTGCATTTTCTGTCTGGTTGGATGCAAACAGAAAAAGATGTACATCACTCTGAAGGCACTTGCACCCACTCCTCGCCGATCTCTATGTCCTCAAGTGAACATACCTGTAAAATAATGTCATCGGCTTGACTCATCCACGATTAGCCTCTTGTTAACCTGCTGCCTTTTATTTTCTTGATTTGACTATGTAATGTATGTTGTGTGTCCGCCTTGACTGTGAGGTAGGCACGAGCTCGCTTGGATGACGCAGGTGTCGTCTGTTGATAAGGATTCAGTGATTGCCTACTGAATGTCTGCGATCCTACTGAAGCCTGGGGTTCCGTCTCGCAGCGTTCAAGTGTGAGGTCCATGAAATGCTTAATTACAGTGGGAGCCGAGAACCTCCAGGGCGTGCATAGAAATCCCTTCATCGCATGCAGTCGTGTGAACCTGTGGGAGGTATGGAGAAATCCCTTCATCGCATGGAATCATGTGAACCTGCGGGAGGTGTGGAGAAATCCCTTCATCGCATGGAATCGTGTGAAGATGTGAGAGGTGTAGAAAAATCTCATAATAACAATAGAGAACGTAATCGTTATAAAGGTATCTCACACACACACACACACACACACACACACACACACACACACACACACACACAAAATCACTTCATCATAACATAGAAGGTTTACATGGCGAGGTGAAAGGTAATCATTGGATCTTTGGGGAGAACGTAAATGTGAGTGGTGTCTGGAGATACGACCATATCTCCCCAAAAACTGACATCTATTAGGGCTTGCGAAAAACACGTAACCTTTCATCTACATCAGTGTTTCCCGAACTTTTCTTAGCCGCGGGGCCTATTTCAATAACAATTTTTCCACGGCGCCCAAACCTAAGTAAAAGTATTACTATTTGTATGTAACAGATTTAAAAAATAAAATTCCTCTATCTTCGAATACTTTTCATCGCCCCTGGGAAGAGGTTGCGGCACAGTTTGGGAATAACTGATTTACATGATATGTCCTTTTTTTTTTTGACAACCCACAAGGTGCAATTGCATTAGATTATTGACATACCTCATCTTCACCTCTTACGACATGCTTGAAATTTAATGGTTTTAATATGCATTTCTTCACTGATAGGCCATGCTGGTGGCATTATTCTGAAACATTAATGTTTTTATGTATGTATATATATATATATTTCTATCAGCTCTGTTTTTAGAAATAAACCAAATCAGCCACTCTCATCTTCTAGCCACACATTCTCCTCTAGATGTTGATGTCATAGACAAATAATTTTTCAGAATATCCTAATGCACTTAAAATTACAAAATGTTGACTGATAGACTCTAAAAACACTTTGAACATCTAATTACTTCTTTTTGTCTGCTTAAAGTAACGACTATCTTGAAAATAATGGTTAAAGTAATATTCGTTTATGGCAGAAATCGTTTTAGACACGAAGATTACAACAACCACATTCACTGGGGAATGAATGCCCATACAGATTCACAGACTTCAATGAAATGAGTCTTCTTACCTTCCAGTCTATTAGATAAACAGTTTAAGGAAATAAAGCTGTACAATGGGTACTACCGTGTCTTTGTTTGGACACGATAATGTGAACGTATTAGTTCCTCTAATGTGACAACTATGTCAATGACGGCCGTGACTGTTAACTCTGCGTACATAGACTTATCGAGCTCCCATCTATTCACCAAGGATCGAAGAGTCGGGGAGAAAAGGTTAGATATGGCCAAGGCTTGCCAGGATGAATGACGGAAAATAATTGTAAAAACAGTTAAAATAGGTATGGATTCTGGGAGTTCTTTCTTTACTTCTTTACAACTATTATTATTACTATCACCATTACCACTACTCCTTCTACTACTAGTACTTCACTACTACTGTTACTGCTAGAGAGTCGCCGTGGCAGAGCGGCTAGACGCGCGCCGCGGATCGGAAGGTCGTGGGTTCGCTTCCTGGTGGAGACGTACTTTTCTTCAAAAATGACCTTGGCTCCCAGGTCGACCCAGCCTTGAGTGGGTACCGGGTGCAATCCCAGGAAGTAGAGGCGGCCGGCGTGATGCTGACCACATCACCCATCTTGTGCCATTGGTCTATAAAAATATAGGTCTAGCCCTATATGCCCTATACGCCTAAAGGAGTGGAAAGGGTCCTTTACTTTTTTACTTTACTTACTGTTGCTGCTGTACTACTACTACGGGCTACTACTGCTACCGCTGCTGCTGCTACGGCACTCGACTACTGTAGCATTAAATAGCAAATAACTATGATAGAAACAATGTGAAATATTTTACCACTTAATTAAAAAGAGAACGTCTATACGTGGTTATGGGAACTATTTAACCCATCTGACACAATTTCTGTGGGGGTTGGGGAAGGGGCTGTAGGGGCTCAGCCCCCGCCCCCAGAAATGTCAGGCGGGGGCGGGATGGTAGCCGAGCCTACAGGTTTCAGCGCTGATGATACAGTACAACACTTTTCAGTTACGCCCTGCCTGATTATCACTCTAAAATACAATAGTACAACACTGCTCCGTTACGCCCTGCCACATTATCATTCTAAGATACTACAGCACAACACTGCTCCGGTACGCCCTGCCAAATTATCACTCTAAGGTACAATAGTACAACACTGCTCTGTTTCGCCCTGTCACATTATCACTTTAAGATACTACAGTACAACACTGTTCCGTTACGCCCTGCCACGTTATCACTCTAATATACTATAGTACAACACTGCTCCGTTACGCCCTGCCACGTTATCACTCTAAGATACTATAGTACAACACTGCTCCGTTACGCCCTGCCACGTTATCACTCTAATATACTATAGTACAACACTGCTCCGTTACGCCCTGCCACGTTATCACTCTAAGATACTATAATACAACACTGCTCCGTTACGACTCGAGAAGGTGCAAAATTAAGCCATGCGTATTATTTTGGGATGTACAAGAGACACATCCTGTGGAGCAATGAGGTATCTACTTGACTTTCCAACAATGAACCAAAGGATCAGGATGTGGAGGGCTCGGGCATACCTCAAAATATGTGCTGATAAGAAACACCCACTGCATCAAGCACTTTTTAGTGAAAAGGGCGACAGACTGAAGAGGGGAAAATCATGGCTAGGTCGGGCAGAAGATGTTATTAGGCAAATATGCAGCCTAACCGACATCATACCTGGTGCAGAATGGATACCTGTGCCTCAGGCGTTTATTTGTACATTTTCCTGTATTGTCACACTCAACAGGCGATGTAGAGAAGAGAATCCTGTTGCTGTTAATGCAGAGGTCAACGCTCTCATTGGTGAAAATTCAGACGAAGCAAATGCACTAATCTATACAGACGGATCCGTTATACGCCAAAGAAGAAGCGCATGGGCATTTACAGCACGCTCAGCGGGCAGAACAGTCAAAGAAGCCAACGGCGCCTTCTCCATGACAACCAGCAGCATGACGATGGAGGTGATGGCAGTGACGCAAGCGTTTGCCTGGCTTGAAACACAAAAATACACCCGCGTGTGTATACTCAGTGATTCAATGAGTATGGTCCGGAGGGTTCAGGCAGGTTCAGTGCGAAGACAATGGCTTGAATCAATTCAGAAGTCCACTGTGCGAGGAGTCACCTTTATTTTTGTTCCGGGACACGCAGGCGTCGATGGAAATGAAAGAGCTGACAGGCTGGCTGGATCCGCTATCACTACCGACGGTCGGCCTATGGATCATGCTGATATTATCAATGCCCTCAGAGAAATGGGAAGAATAGAGGACTTTGGTGGCAGTGAATCCACATCACTCGCCAGAATGGCAGACTTGGGAATTAAGATCGGCACAGCAAAAAACGAGACGCACACCGGACACGTCAGAAGATTTGTTAATCAACACAGAACTGGTACTATTAGCCATCGGACGTTGGGATTCATACTGAGGGGAGGATCTGAGCACCTATGGACATGTCCGGAGTGCAATGATGATAACCCAACTAACTAACTAACTAACTAACTGCTCCGTTACGCCCTGCCACGTTATCACTCTAAGATACTACTGTACTTTATGTTACAATGGCACCGGAACGTGATAGTGCTGACCCTTAGCGTCACTCTTAAAGAAAGTAGGCCGACAGATTCCTACTCTTAGGTTGTGCTTTGTCCCATCGGGATATGAGAAATAACACAAAGAATCTCCAACTCCTAACTGTGAGTTTGAAAATGGTGGCATACCAAGAGACTCAGAACAGTCACAAATACCTATTGTGTCGTAAAGAAGTGTAAATATGTAAGAGGGACTATATACCCACACAGGGGAGTCCACATTTGAATATGACCTCGTCTCCAAGGGGACGACAGGATCAATAATAGTTTAAGATGAAGGGGTGGTTGAGACTGTTACGCGACAACAAGTATTGGTTTATACATTTCCTTTTTTCCCCCTCACAAATATCAATTTCAGCACTTTGTTATTACTGCTATTACTGTTAGTACTATTATTATTATTATTATAACTAAAACTAAGATTGTCTCCCTTGTTTCCTAGAAATTTGCATGGTGAGGACTCGGAGCTAAAGAAATTAGTCCACACTCCCACCCCCGTTTTCTTCCTTCAATGTTCTCTTAGTGTCGGCCCCTGTGCTATTCTACTGTAGCTAAACTAACATAAAAGGCCTGGGAAATGTGGTTCCACTGAAGAATTCTTAGAGTTCCTTGGACAGCCACCAAGAGCAATATGGATGTTTTGTTAAGAGTTCCTGGGACAGCCGCCAAGAGCAATATGGATGTTTTGTTAAGAGTTCCTTGGACAGCCACCAAGAGCAATATGGATGTTTTGTTAAGAGTTCCTGGGACAGCCACCAAGAGCAACTCGGATATAATGACAGAGATGAGGATCCCAAGAAACTATCGGAAACATGAGATAGAGTCACTCATCATTTAGCGGTCCTGTTGTGAGAAGACCGAAACTGGGCGTGTTGTCATCACTAGAAAGTTCTGCGAAAAAAAGACAGTTGATAATAAGGCCAGGAGATCTACAGTCTTGTGTCATGACAGGTTGGCGCATCGGTACACGATTCTGATAGATGCCGTTGAGGATAACTGATTGTGGAGAGGTATATATAATCACCCATGCAAGTACGCAAGTCACTACATGGTGATGATTTCGGCAAAGAGACCACCTGTTCAGAAAGCCTAACTGAGTGTGCGAGTTTCTGAAACAACATCTCGACGACGTTTTCGGGAGGGTACTTTTTTGGGGAAGACAACCGGTATAAGAAAATCAATCTGCAGTCGCTGCGCCCTTTGCTTCGTCTAAAGTTCTCCGCCTATTCTGTATTGGGATGTTTGATGTTGGTCAGAACATACCCTTTAATATGTGTGTAGCAGACACCTCCGACATTTCCTTTCACTGCTGCCACTTCGGCGTTTTTTTTTTTTTTTTTTTAGCCGTTATGAGTGGCCGAATTATAACTTCTTTGGAGACTGAACAGAATATATAGGATCTTTCTTGTTGGTCTGCTAACCAGACTGTCGTTTTATAAACTCATAGAGTGGTACGGTAAACATTTCGGTAACATCCAATAGGGAAAACACTGATTGATCCATCTCTCGACCAAGTCGACAAACTGTTTCTTGATTTCTGAGATTTTCTGCATTCTAAAGGTAGGGGTGTTGTGTCCTTTAGACTCTGGGATACACGCCCTGTGAACACAGAACCTACCCCGAGGTTAAAGTAACAAACAGGTTACAATTCTTAACCAATTCTACGGTGATACAATACAAATAACCTTCTCAGATTTGTAGTGGTATGTCAGAATAGAGCCTTAGAAGAGCTGCGGGAGTTTCAAGGAAAGACAGAATACGAAATCATGAAATCAGACGAATGCTAGGAATAAAGCCAGTCTTACAGGTCATCAAAGAACAACAAACGAAGTGGTTTGGACACCTAACAAAAATGCCTTGGTACTATCCGCCACAGCGAGCCACACTAAAACGTTACAACGGGTATAGAGCGAGTGGAAGACCTCGGAAAATATGGAATGATGGCATTAAGAACAGCCTTACATAAATGTTACATCTCCCACCGACACTTCGATGAGGTACAAGGTGGAAGAGAAGAAGATGTCAGAATAGTAATTGTTCCATTGTGTTAAAGATGTATTGCAAATGTTTTCATTGTTTTGAAGATTCTGAAGCTTCGGACCATGTTTTATTATTGTGATTGTGTCATTTCACCCTGCTTGTAAGATCCTATTGTATTTACAACATTGTTGTTATTTTATGAATGCACAAACTGACAAAAAAAATTGACTCATAATTTGGTACTATCCCGTCAATCAGGCACAAATTATCAGCACTTGTGTGAGGTCTCAAGAACCGCATATATGGACTGTGTTCATCCGCTACCACGAGGGGAGAGTGCAGCCGCTTGTCCAACCATGAATGGTGCAAAGATTGTGGTTTTCAGCAGATATTGTTTACATCACAGGTTATGGTAAATTCCTACCTGGATCTCCAGAGAAGTCTCCGTAGGATAAAACAAGTCCCTCCATCGCTGTTGCATACATGTGTTCATTGCCTGGATAGTCAAGACTTGATTTCCCAACCAACAGCTAACAATTTATGTTAAAATGCCTTCTGCTAATTGTAAAAGTCCCACAGTCCTACTGTCACCCACAGAATCAATTGATCTTATCTCCGACGAATCAGTTGATTTTATTCGTTTCACTTTGGGATTCATATTAGATTTTCCAATTCTTATATTTGGAATGTCAGCAAATATTATAAACATGGTTGTTTATATAAAAATCGGCGTTGGTGACACTGTATCGGTTTCATTTTTTGCTTTGTCGATAGTTCATTTTGGGTGCATATTTTTCTACTTCGCTGGTCGGGTGTTCTTTGTTTTAGAAAAAATATTCAACGTTGAATCGTACATAGATTTGGGGGCTGTATTTCATTTAGTTGCATTCTACAATTATTTATTCAAGGATATGGCTGACGGGGTTATTGTTTTCATAGCCGTTCAAAAATGTTGTTGTGTGGCCATTCCTCTCCATTTCAAGAACACATTTACGTATGCCAGGAGTGTGTCAGCATTAGTGATCATGTTCCTTGCAGCTTTGGCATACTATTTGCCAGCATTTACTGGCCAACGGTTGGGGCCTGTCGTAGACTCTTTAACCAACACAACCCGACTGGTTTATACTTACCACCCAAGGATCCTAATTCTCATAAGAATTTCTAAAGTTTTAAATGGGTTAATTTTGCCTGTTTTATCACATTCTTTTGTCGTTCTTTGCTCTGTTGTACTGTCAATCAAGTTGAAACGAGCGGTTAGCTTTAGAAATTCGAGACCTGCAAATAAAAAAGTCAAGACGAATACTAAATTACTATTTTCGAAAGAGACGTTTCCCAAACTTGATCTATTGCACCAAGAAAGTGGAAAACTGGGTTTTCCTAAGAGGCGTCTGCAGAAATTAAAAGGAAAAGAGCTAAAAGTCGTGCAGGCAGTGTATTTTACGGCCATTTTGTTTATTGCCTCCAACATTAGGAATGTTCCCATAAAATTTGTCGGATTCTTTGTCCCAGACTTGCAGGACATTTGTGGCTCCAGATATTACAACACATATGTTCTAGTGACCTCTGTCCAGTCTCTGCTGGACCATCTCGGCACCGCACTGCACCTCTTCATTTATGTGAAATTCAATCGGATGTACAGAAGGAAGTTGAAAGCCTTGTTCTGTAGCGATAAACCCACCACTAGAGACCAAAGACAAGGCTGGAAATTGAAAGCCTTGTTTTGTAGCGATAAACCCACCACTAGAGACCAAAGACAAGGCTGGAAAGTTGAAAGCCTCGTTCTGTAGCAATAAAACTACCACTGCAGAAGCAAAGGCGCGGCTAGAAAAGGTATTACCGTAATGTGGACATAACCGTTACATTCCACAATCATTACCTGGCACATTTCGGAATCTTTTATCGGCTGAAAATTGTAGAATGTCCGTCAACCTTCAATGAAGCATCAAACATGAATCCTTTCCATTGGAACGCACAAATTACCTTGTCTTTTGTTAGGCTGCCCACCTAACAAGAAAGTCTATCGATTAACTCAGGAATTTTTTTCCCTTCAACTGACGTGTTATTGTGCAGTTTTATTTCGAATGCTTCAACAATTTAAGCAATTCCCTGTTCTGTGTTAGATTATTATTATTTTTTTTTTTTAATAAACGGAACTCACAATCAATATTAATCACGTCCTGAGAGTCACGCGAGTGCCGATTGGTCTATAAAAGAAAGATCTAGCCCTATATGCTCTATTCCGTGGAAAATGGTCGTTTACTTATTTAGGGAGTCAAAGGTAAACAATTTGACGTGTAGGGATTGGCACAATGCTTCAGCCCGTTTACCGCTCCCTCCTTCTCCAGCTAAATCTTGTGTCATGAATGTTGTTGGTGGCAGTGACGTTTGCTTGTCTCTCTCTCTCTCTCTGTCTGTCTCTCTCTCTCTCTCTCTCTCTCTCTGTGTGTGTGTGTGTGTGTGTGTGTGTGTGTGTGTGTGTGTGGCTCGTAACGGTGCAGCCAGGACTCATCACCAGTCACAATGCAATGAAGAAAGGCATCTCCTAAAAGGGTCTGACGGTCCAAATGCTCGCTACAAATCGTCTGCTTAGTATTCATCGGAGAGCTGCCGGAACACATCTGCTAAACACTTTCCTATACCCACAGTCATCATCCTCATCATGTGCCCTGCCAACTGGCGTAGGCGCTCATGCGTCTCCACAGATCACGATCCCTGGTTGCATTGAACAGCTCTCTTGATGATATCCCTCAATGCCATCCTTTAAGCCCATCCAGCATCAACTCTTTTGGTCTGCCTCTACCCCTTTTTCCACTGAACTTTCCAGTTGTCACGATGTTCTCCAATGTCTCTCTTCTCATTGTGTGGCCAACGAACAGTCTTTGTCTCTTTCTTATTGTTGTTAACCCACAGTCGCCGTCAACAGTTGTGTGTGCAGCACCGTGAATCGTGTGGAATTCTACAGCAATTTTATCAATCGTGACTTCACTGTTGTCGCCGATTGCTCTGTCTGCTGTTTCACTGTCTCAGTTGCCACGCTAACAGGGCTCCCACACCGCTTGTCATCACTGACATTAACCCTTCCGGTTTAGAATGTGTCCACCCAAACATACTCTTTCCTCACAAACAACTGTCTCAGTTGCCACGCTAACAGGGCTCCCACGCCGCTTGTCATCACTGACATTAACCCTTCCGGTTTAGAATGTGTCCACCCAAACATACTCTTTCCTCACAAACAACTGTCTCAGTTGCCACGCTAACAGGGCTCCCACGCCGCTTGTCATCACTGACATTATCCCTTCCGGTTTAGAATGTGTCCACCCAAACATACTCTTTCCTCACAAACAACTGTCTCCATTACTCTTCCATGGTGTATGTTAGTTAACATTGCTGCTACATCTTGTACTAGCTGCTGCGCATGCGTACTTTAGGTATTGCAAAAGCGCCATTCTGTGTCCTAAAATAATAATTTTTTTCTGTACATTTTCCCAAGCATACTAGGATATACAGTAGAACCTCGCTTAACGAGCACCTCTCATAACGAGTAATGCGCATAACGAGCAAAACAAATTATGAAAGAAAGAGTTGCTTAACGAGCGACGTTTCGCATAACGAGTGGCGAGGAGAGGGGAAGTCCCGCATTGTGCACATTTTACATCAGTCTGTGTGTTTAGCACTCGTTCCAGTAGCATCGTAGTGCCGCTTGTGATCAAATATTTTCTCAAGCTTGTGTTATATTGTGATATATGTGCATGAATTCTACAGGCCTATAAGATGACCTTCCTGAAGAATTTAAGTTCATCAAGATCTAGTTTCTGCCTCCCAACACCACTCCGTTACTCGAGCCCATGGACCAGCAAGTTATTTCTGACTGTAAAAAGCTCTACACTAAAGCACTCTTCAAGCATTGTTTTCAAGTGACCAACCTCACTCTCAAAGATTTTGGGAAAAATCACTTCCACATTGTTGCCTGCCTCAAGATAATCGACAAAGGGTTACCAAGAGAACACTAACTTCTGCTTGGAAGAAGCTTTGGCCGGAGAGCGTTCTCGATTTGTGACTTTGAGGGGTTCGAGACATTATCTGTGGAACCTGTAGTCAACGAGACTGTGTTTTTGGCCACTATCATGGGATTGTAGGTGGATAACAGTGATATCGAAGAGCTTGTGGAAGAACACAGCCAAGAGCTGACCACCCAAGAGCTTATGGGGTTGCATTGTGTTTCACAGCAAGAAGTTTTGGAGGAAAGTTTGTCAGAGGAGGAGGAGGAGGTAACAGAAAAGCAACAATCTTCTGGCGAAATAAGATAAATTCTGAAAGCATGGCAAACTGTTGCATATTACATTGAGAAGCATCACCTTAATAAGGAAGTGGCTATGAATGCGCGCTGCAAAATTTTTAATGATAATGCTGTGTCGCATTTTAAAGCGTCGGCAGAAGCAAATGTCTCTGGACCTCTTTCTAGTAAACAAAAATAATTAGGTATGCAGCTTAATTATTTCGACTTTTTTTTTTTTTTTGCAAATCGAATTCGCATTCCATGTGGGTTCGTTCAGCGTTTAAAGAAAAGATAAAGATGATTCACTCTCCTTAACAATATGCATATAATTTTCTTTGAACAAACGTTGTACACATCATTTGTGAGTGTTTTTTTTTTTTTAAACATGGAACGCATTATCGTATTTTACATTATTTGTATGAGAAAAATTGTTTCGCATAACCAGTGTTTCGCTTAACGAGTATGATTCTGGAACGAAATATGCTCGTTAAGCGAGGTTTCTCTGAGGTTGCCTTAGCGTGATGACCTCCCCTGGTTTGTGATCTAGTGAAGGTGTGTAGAGCAGGGGCTCTAACCCTTTTTTGCCGCGGCACATTTGTGGGGCTGAAAACAAAACAAATTGCGGCACATCTACACTCAAAGAAGGTTGAAACATACACAAAAGCACACATACACAACACACACGCACACACACACACACACGCACCTTGCCTGTGTATATAAGTATTTACTTGACCAGGCTATCAGTTACTACTGTACAGACTAAATTTTCCATCTTAAATGTTCAGCCAAAATGTAATCAGCACTTATTTTATCTACTGCACCTTCACGAATTCAGATTGAGGATCGGTCGCACCTCGAGATAAATACAGGGACGGCACGTTTTGGTTGGCATTTTATACAGAATGATACAAGATGAGTGTGAAACACGGAATTAACTGTTTTCGACAGTGGCAAGGAAAGACAACTGAACAAACCAACTCCGAAATACAAAAAGAGTTTTTAAAATATACTAAAAAGATCACTGATGAACAAAAAGAATTATTAGATGCACAGATCACTTTAGACGACATTACATCGGCAATAGATGCCATGCAGAAAAATAAATCACCTGGTCCAGATGGACTTACAGTGGAATTTTTATAAGCATTTTATGCCAATTTTAAACTATACCATGTTAAAAGTGTATCAAGAAGCATTCAGGAAACAACAGCTTCCGGAGAGTTGTAACTTGTCATACATTACTTTGATACCAAAAGGAGATGCCAACAGGAAATTGATAAGCAACTATAAGCCAATATCTTTATTAAATATTGATTACAAAATTTTAACAAAAATACTAACCAAAAAAATTACAGCCAGTGATGGAAAATTTGACACATATAAACCAACAGGGTGGGGTTAAAACTAGAAACATAAGTAATCATACACAATTTGTAAGAGATTTAATCACATTTACCCATCAGAAAGACTGTCAAACCTCTCTCCTGTCGATGGATCAGGAGAAAGCGTTTGACAGAATTTCTCATTCATATTTATTAAATGTACTGAATGAATGTAACATTGGCCCATATTTTGCATCCTGGGTTAAAATACTCTATACTCAACCCAAGAGTCAAGTTTTGGTCAACCATACTTTATCAGCCGAGTTTCATTTAACAAGATCAGTAAGACAAGGCTGTCCCCTATCACCTTTACTGTATGTGTTAGCCCTTGAACCTCTGCTGGAAAAGATCAGACAAGACGAAAACATTCAAGGTACTTTCATACCTGGAGCAGAAGTTTGCAAACTCATTGCTTACGCCGATGACACCGCACTCTTCCCCTCCAGTGATGAAAGTATAAGGAAAATAATAAACACTTTTACAGATTTTGGCAAAGGAAGTGGGGCGAGGATAAATATGAATAAATCTCACATCATGGGACTGGGCAAGTGGAGGAATAAAACTGATTTTCCCCCTGATCTTAAAGCATCCGAAACTGTTAAACTATATGGTATCACTTTTCCAAATCATCCTGACATATTTAACGACCACAATTGGACAGAGTTAGCCCAGTCTATCAAAAAGAAACTAACAAGATACAAATACTTCAGTTCCACAATATTCACAAGAAGTCAGATAGTAAATACGTTCATCATACCTAAAATCCTGTACATAACCACAGTTTTAGACCCACCAAGAGAAGTAATTAGCAAAATAAATACTGCCATTAGACAATTTGTCTTCAGATCATCCATCCCATGTATCAAACAAAATACACTAATTCAATCAAAAGAACAGGGAGGCATTGATTAACAAGACACCAAAACAAAAATAAAATCTTTAAGAATAAAACATGTAGCACAAATAATTAACTCCCCAGAAAAATATCCTCTAGCCATGTATTATATAGCAGTCAGACTAAATTATATAAAAAAGATAGATAATAGCAGTCCTCATTACTTTGGCAGTCTGCCCCCATATTACAAAACATGCATTCAAAGTATAAAAGGCAATGAGACTATAATACAAAATTCTACTAAACAGATATACAAACACTTGGTCACCAAACTAGCCCCCCCCCCCCGCCCCCCCCCATTATCAATCAGAATTACAAGGATTCAACAGTATAATGTAACAGACTTTTCTGAAATTTTCAAAAACTTACACAAACCACAAATTTCACCAACAGCAAAGGAAGTAACCTATAGATTGATATTTAACATGACACCAACTAGACACAAACTGGCAATTTTGGTACCATGTCAGCTGTGTCAACAAAACCTGCATGAGACAGAAGAACATATCTTTTTTACATGTCCAATAATACAAGCCACTCTCCAAACTCTACAGATCATTTTAGACACCTATACCAAACAAAACACTGATGTATACAAAGCAATATTTCTAAATATTATCCCTAAAACTAAAACTGACAAATTGGGAGAACTTTTAGCAGCAGTAGCAAACTATAGAGTACTAATATGGCAGTGCAGATGCAGAGCAGTCCATAGAAAAACTAGCTACACTAGTAACACAATTTCACACCAATACAATTCCATCATTGATAAGATTTTTCGATAACTAATTAAATGTCAATCTGAGTCTACAATTACAAATAAATGAAAAGTTGTACGCCTCATTTTATTTTATTTTATATTTGATTATGTCAAAATTGCATTTAAGTGTGTAACACACTTCAATTTACAGTAAGTAATTGTAAAGATTATTTTGTTAAATTGGTATGCATACAAAGTTATCTCAAATACAGTAAGAAACTGTAAAGTATGTTTGCATTTATAATGCCATGCATGTAAAAAGATTTTGCACAAACACACATTATACAAACAAACGGCAACATTTGTAATCAAACACGTACACAAATACCTACAAAGCAAAACATGCAAACACTACACTGAACACACACGATTTGGAAAAAAAAAATACGGGAAAGACAACTTAAATTGTAACTTTCAAGTATCTTCAGGCCTTCTAATAATATCACAATTTTTACCCGACTATTATCGATTTTCGCCACGGCACCCCTGAAATAAGCTCAAGGCACCCCAATCTCTGGTGTAGAGAGAATGCCTTTTTGATCATATGGCTGTATTATCTCCCCATGTGCGGATTGTACTTTAGTGCACTGTTCTTCAACCGATGAGCTACGTTAAAAATCCAATCTTGGCAGGGAAGTCGGTTTTCTTCTAACAGGATTGCAGTCGTCAGGATTACTGCCACCTCATGGGTGAAGACCAAAAGATGTGGCCTCAGCTGAAACTTGTCAGTTGATAACACCGTATTTAACAATAAACATTTACCTATATGTGTTTTGTTTTTGTGTTCTGTTAGTTGTCAGATGGGCCGGGGACAATTTCCCCTGATTTGATAACCCGTCGGATAATTACTACTCGTCCTTTTCAGTATGAATTTTTCGTTATTTGAAGCCCTACTCTGGCTCTTGCCAGGGGCCGCAATATAGCCTGGTCATAAATATGGCCTAAAGGCTGAACACGGTTTATGGGACCTCGCCACGGTGATCCTCACCCGCATGGTGGTACATTGTGTCATCGGGTGTTTATCGCTTGTGTGATGTCCTGCTGGGGTAGAAAGTCAGTCAATCCGTCGGTGTGAAACAAGTTGAGGAACACTACTTTAGAGCCTAGCTGGACTTTAACTTGCACAGTCCTGTGGTTTCATTTAATTTGTTTACCGTGTTCAAGACAGTGTAACAAGAATAAAATAGTTATACCATTGTGGAAGAACAAAGGAAGCAAACGAGAATGAGGTCAATACCGAGGTATCTCTCTTTTAAGCCATGTTGGCAAAATGTATGCCAAGATAATAGAAACAAGACTGAGACCAGTAATAGAACCACAGCTGGCAGAAGAACAGATGGGATTTAGGAGAAATAGAAGCTGCACAGATGCAATCTTCACACTTAAACAGTTAATAGAAAAGAACATTGAATACAATAAGAACTTATTTGTGGCATTCGTAGACCAAGAGAAGGCATTTGACAGAGTCGACAGACAATTATTATGGAAGGTAATGGCAAGATATGGAGTAAGCGAACACCTCATCGAAGTGTGCAAAAGTTTATGCAGGTACTGTAGAAGTGTAGTTAGAATAAATCAGGGAACATCTCATCCATTCACAGTAACATCTGGAGTAAGACAGGGTTGTGTCTTATCACCACTGCTGTTTATCACCTACATCGACAGGATATGCAACAATGCCAAGCCCATGAATGAAAATGTTAGTAAGATCAACGAATTACTCTTTGCACATGACCAGGCCTTGATAGCAGTTACATCCATGATATTGCAACAACATCTAAAACAAACAATATGAGAATCAACACTGAAAAGACAGAAGTAATGTCAATAGGAAAAAAGAAGACAGATCTAAACATAGCAATAGAGTACAAAGGCATTAAACAGGCATCTGAGTTTAAATATTTTGGAACTACATATAGTAGAGATGGGAAATTGGATAAAGAAATTAACATTAGATGCAGTAAAGCAAACCAAGTATTGGGACAGCTAGCTCCCCTCTTACAGCATAAGACAATCCCAATCAGCACAAAGAGACATCTTATTCAAAGCATAATTATTCTAACTCTGTGCTACCAGTGCCAAACATGGTCACTCACAACAAACCATAAAAGAAAATTAGTAACCATGGAAATGAGATGTCTGAGAAGGACTGTAGGAGTACCATAAGAGATAAGATCAAGAATGAGATCATAAGAGAAAAAGTCGGCACAGAACCAATTCTAAATTACATACAAAGACAGCAAGTGAAATGGTTTGCCCACTTAGAGAGAATGCCTTGTGACACCATACCATACAAAGCATACATGGAAAGAGAAGAAGGACGTAGAGCAAGAGGTAGACCAAGAACAAGATGGAAGGATAACATCAGAGAAACTCTACAACAGCACGATGTCCCTATGGTCGAGGCGGCCAGAAGAGCTAGAAACAGAACCTTATATCTCCCTCGACACCCACAGCGATAAAAGAGGAAGTGAAGAAGAAGAAGAAGAAGAAGAAGAAGAAGAAGAAGAAGAAGAAGAAGAAGAAGAAGAAGAAGAAGAAGAAGAAGAAGAAGAAGAAGAAGAAGAAGAAGAAGAAGAAGAAGAAGAAGAAGAAGAAGAAGAAGAACAACAACAACAACAACAACAACAACAACAACAACAACAACAACAACAACAACAAGAGTAGCACCGTTAAAGTGACTTGGGTCTCAAACCTAAATATACCCGCAGACAGCAGCGGTTACTGCAGCCAACCTTCATTGTGGCTCTGGTAGGGGTTCGACTGAACTCGTCACATTGCTATACTGACGTTCTAAGGTACACACAGTTTTTAAGAATACACCAGACGACGAACACTCAGTTATTGATCTTTATTCGCTGTTCCAACAACCGCCCTGTCCATGCGCTCCCGTGTTCTCGTGGTTGCTAGTTCGTGGCTGATTCCTGATGACACTGCCAACTATCTAACACGGTGATTCTCTCTGCCATTACCTTTCGGATCATACATCTGGATCATGCTAACATGTTGTAACTTGTACCTGTACACAATTGGAACTTGCAATCAGGAAACATTCATTTCTGCTTTCAAACAAATACATGTGGTCAGACGTTCTGCATTCCTTTCAGCTGTCCGACCGCAAACATCCAGGTCCAAACTTCAACTGACTTCCTATCCTCTATAGGTTCACATCTTGCGTTCAAGTCTCACGCTTTCCTCTTATTCATATTTACTCATCACGGGATACTCGAGACCTGCTTATCTCGCTTTCCTCTTGTTTTACTGATCCTCAGACCTTGTCCCACCAACCGAGACCTTTCTGGGATTTCCCCGGAAATTAACGTTACAACTCTCCCCCACCTCTAGTAAAAAATATAATCTTTAATTTTTTTTCTGTTACTTTCTCTTCAGGTTATAATTTTATAGGTTTGGGATCACTTTATTGTAATGATGTGGATTATCTAATAATAATTCTGGGTTTTTGTTATTACTTCCATTTTCCTAGGTTTCACATAATTGCCCTTTGTCACATCACCAGTCATTGTATCCAGTGAGCACTTTATGGCATAATGGGAGTCAACACTCTGGCACTCTCTTTCAAGTGCGGAAGACCATATAGGCTCTGCGCATTCCCCATCCCATCCCACAGTGCCTAAAGACAGAACAACAACCCAAGCACTCTCTTCCGAGTGCGGAAGTCCATAATGGCTATGGAACAGAAATGTAAAAACCCGCAAAATCCCACCCTAACCATTGGACTCACTGGCTACTGTCACTGGTTTCTGTTTCTATTAGAGTTTCATGTTTCCCCACCAAGGAGTTTGACCAAATTCCTCTGGATTTTGTAATACTAATTACCCATTATTTTTTTTCTTTTAAAGTATTACTATTCCCTTCCTATTGTCATTTTACAATCATTATTCCCCCCCCCCCCTCTTTCCCCCCCCCCATCCCCCCCCCCCAAATTTTTTTTATCTTATTATCTGTGTGAAAAACACTTACAATCATTATGAAAATCTTATATATTCAAAATGATGTACCATCATCATCATCATTATCGTCTTCTTCATCATCATCATCCTCTTGTTAGTTGCAAATAGAAAAATCCTCATTTATCCTTCATTAACATATTTGATAACATCAATTAATTCAACAGTACTGTTTCCTGTCACATGTAGTTCTGTGTTTTTCTGGCTAATGTATAAGTTATTACAGTAAGTACATTTATGCGACCTCAGTGTGGTTTTTTTTTTAATGGCCTGGTTTTTATCTGCATATCACGTCTGGTAGATGATTTTCAACGCCTTCGATGTTTTCTATTTTAAACTGAAACTGTGATATTAATAACGCCCATCTGTCTACCCTTGACTTACTAGTTGCATTCAATGTTAACAACTTGGTCAGGCCCAAATTGTCAGTCAGAATAATAAATTCCTTTTGTACTAGAAGCCAAACGGAGGGGATACCTTGTAATAGAGGAAAGAGAAGAGATAACTATGAAGGATAATATGAAAATCTACTCCTTGAAATCTTCTCGACTCTGAACGTACAAGAGTTCTATCAATGTGACGTGGCCGGTGGGAGCAAAAACCCAACCTTAAGCTGCCCCAGTAACAAGAAAAAAAAAGATAAAAAGTTCGTTTGGGTGGGGGTAAGATCAAAAGTATCTCACGCTGACAGGAAATCTTTTGTGTAAAGTCTAGATCAGCCAAGCAACAAATACTAAACTAGGCACACTAACTACAAGTCCTAATCTGAAAGAAAAACAACTGGAACTATGATTACCACATTAAACATCTGTTTATTTCACTTAACATAAAATCAGCGTAGTCAACAAATAACATTAACAACAACCAATGTGCTCGACCATAATCTAAAGAGATCATCAGCTAACAAGGACATGATAATGACACCGCGAGATTACCTCAACAATTGCAAAAAACAGAAACATTTATAACATGTACGATAAGCTTCGATATGCCACCAGATCAACAAATCACTTATAGCCACCTGCCATCAAACTATCTCCTAGCGATGATGCACAATGGAAATCAAATCTAACACCACCTAAACAAGTGAAATGTACATTATCGCGAACATGAGCCAGTCTAACAACCGGTCTTCCCCTGCAGTCGCCCATACCCATCTGGCTAGCCCAATGTGGAAAGCCGCAATAGCTGGGTTGGTCTCCACATGGTGCGTCCGGAAGTCAAATAGGACGCTAAAAGACTAAACAAGGTCTCTTATAAACTGATGGTTGGCCAGGTTTCTTCGCTTTACCGTCTAAGGCTAATAGCTGTTCCTGTGGCCTCTTTATTTTTAAACCAGATTGTACCAAATCGTTGAGCTGCTGTACAGTAGTCTTTGTTGTTTTCCAGCCTTTCCTATCAAGTAATTTTATAACTTTTTTTTTAGGCTGATCACCCGAGCTAAAGCGCCTTTTTCGAAGAGACTGTATTTCTGTTGAGTTGAATTAAGCTTCTGTGACCAACAAGGAACCAGAAGAAGAGTATCAGAATGTATCTGAGCTAGCATGTCAGCTATTGTATAACCACTAGCGTCAGTTTGTAAATAAACAGTTCTAGATATATCAGGTTGTCTCAAGACTGGTGGAGTTGCAAACAAAGACTTTAGTTTGTGTAAGATTATGTCATGAGTTTCTGTAACTTTTTTTAAAACTGGTCTTTCTTCAAGAGTTCAGATAAAAGAGCTGTGAGTTCAGCTAACTTTGGAATGAATTTGCAGTAATAATTTACAGGTCCTAATAGTGACTGCATGTGTTTTTTGGTCGTCGGTTTTTTAATTTTTTTTTAAATTCTAGAAACAATTCTTCTAAAAATTGAATACGAGTATAACAAAACTTTGATTTTACCGGGTTGACTGTCAGGTTTGCGTTTTCAATGTTGTAGAACACGTTTCTGAAGGTGTCTACGTGTTCCGGTAAAGTCTTTGTGTGCATTCAAATATCGTCCATACACGCAGTTACGTTATTAATACCTGTTAATAACTTTCTAATCATTTTTGTGAAGATTTTTGATGCGTTTAAAAATTTAAGAGGTAACCGTAACCATTGTTTTATACCGAGTTGAGTTTGAAAACTAGTGTACCGGCTGGCATTTAAGAGGTAACCGTAACCATTGTTTTAAACCGAGTTGAGTTTGAAAACTAGTGTACCGGCTGGCATTTAAGAGGTAACCGTAACCATTGTTTTAAACCGAGTTGAGTTTGAAAACTAGTGTACCGGCTGGCATTTAAGAGGTAACCGTAACCATTGTTTTAAACCGAGTTGAGTTGAAAACTAGTGTACCGGCTGGCATTTAAGAGGTAACCGTAACCATTGTTTTAAACCGAGTTGAGTTTGAAAACTAGTGTACCGGCTGGCATTTAGGGTCAGTGGAATTTGCCAGTAACCTTTGCAAAAAAAATCTAGTTTCGTGAACAATTTAGAATTGTACAAATTATGGATTATCTTCTCTGTTGAGGGAATGGGTTTTGATTTCAAATGGGTTATGTTACTTAGTTTTGTATAGTCTACACACTCTCTCAAGTTGCCATCCTTCTTTTTGACAATCAATATTGACGAACTGTACTCTGATGTTGAATCTTATATTACACCGCCTGCTTGCAGTTGTTTCAGTTCATTTACAACTTTATCAAAATAATGTATAGGAATAGCATAGTTTCTAGCTTACACTGGAATGGTTGAGTTCAACTGGATGTCAAACTGGATTAAATCTGTTTTCCCATGTTTATTTGTAAAAATACTTTTGTATTTTCGAATTACACCTTCGATTTTTAATTTATCTTCTGGTGATAATTCCGGGTTTATTTTCACAGACTTCCAGTCGATCTCATCCTTCACTGACGGTGTTGGTATTTCGTCATTAAATGCATCAGTCACTTGTTCATTAACCAGGTTGCAAGCACTGACATTTTCTATAGTATCATTAATAACATCTCTTGAAATGTATCTTTTCCTCATGTTAACATGAAAAATTTTCAGTTTCCTTTTATAGTCAATTTCATAATCAACAATTGAAATTTTTCTTACCACAATATAAGGACCACGCCATTCTATGCACAGTTTATCTGAATATTTGGTAGTAATATCAGCACTTCTTCACCAGGTTCGAATCCATCAATTTGCTATTTCTTTTAGCGTACTTTCTCTGTTTATGTGTTGCCTGGACATATGCTTTTTTGCCTTTTCATTAGCCCCCAATTATTATATGTCTGAGATTGATGACTGTTTCATAATCTTGTGCTTTCACCTCTGATTCATTTTTTCCTGTGATCATGTTTCTATATACTTCTAATGGCACTCTTGGATTAGCACCATATACTAGTTCAAATGGAGATATGCCAGTTGATCTATGTGGGATCTCACAGTAAGCAAAAAGGATTGCTAGTAGTAATGTGTCTCATCTCATGTGGATGGATTATCATAAGTGACTCTAGCTAACATCGTTTTTATGGATTTATTTAGGTTTTCCGCCAGACTATTTGCTTGGGCGTGATATGGTGACGTCAAGTTTTGGCACATGCCCAATAATTTGCTGACAGCTTTGGTTATCGCTGATGTGAATTGCGTACCCTTATCTGATACGATTATTTCAGGGAAGTCTATCTTTGAAAAAAATTAACAACAGTGCTTCTTGTATGTGGTCACTGGGAATACATTTTAGTTGTTTTGCTTTCAGCCATTTACTTCCTACGTCAATCGTGGTGAGAATAAATCTATTGCCTTTTGCCGATGTTATAGGCAAGGGGCCCATAATATCTACTGTAACCTGTTCTAATTGTCTGTTAGCAGTAAGGCCAGGTTGAACAGGGGCCTTTAAGTTCACCCCCTTTTTTTCAAACAGATGTCACATGATTTTACATATTTTCTTTTTATGTCCTTTGCAAAACCTGGCCCCAAAAAATGTAGATAGTATTCTCAATGTAGTTTCAGATATTCGCCTTTCCCCATCTTTGGTGTCGCATTCAGTAACTGGAAGCATTTACTGAGCGATTCATTATTTTTTTTTATCTTGCCGAAATCTCATGTTACTATTTAACTCTTCAACTTTGATAGATTTTAGTTGATTTTGACCTTCTTCTTCTTGTAAATTATGTCTACTTCCTGCTGTCATGCTTCTGCATACTGCTGCAGCCACCTGCATTTTTTTTCTCATAAGATTCATTAATGAGCATGTTGTTTCTGTTGTCTGGGTTTTCATTCTCCCTTCCACTATCCTTGCTCTCCCGGACACATTCTGCAGCATACAGGTGGTATTATCGTAAGGCATCTGTGGTTTTATATATATATATTTCCATCAGCTATGTTTTGAGAACTAAACCAAATCAGCCACACACATCTTCTAGCCACACATCTTCTAGCCACACATCTTCTAGCCACACATTCTCCCTTAGTCTGTTAACTTCATAGACAAATAATTTTCCAGAATCTCCTAAGGCATTTAAAATTACAAAATGTCGACTGAAAGACTCTAAAAACACTTTAAACATTTAATTACACTTTTCTGTCTGCTTAAAGTAAAGACTACCTTGAAAAAAATGGTTAAAGTAATATTCGTTTATGACATAAATCGTTTTAGACACAAAGATTATAACAACCACATTCACTGGGGAATGAATTCCCGCACAGATTCAATAGACATCAATGAAATGAGTCTTCTTACCTTCCAATCTATTAAATAAACAGTTTAAGCAAGTAAAGCTGTAAAATGGGTACTATCGTGACT
>CAJHNH020000040.1:177500-219240 GCA_905116865.2 Candidula unifasciata
CTCTCTCTCTGTCCCCCTCCCTTCTCTGTGTGTGTATCCGTGCGTGTTCCCCCTTCTCTCTCTCTCTCTCTCTCTCTCTCTGTCCCCCTTTCTCTCCCTCTCTCTCTGTCCCTCCTTCTCTCTGTGTGTGCCCCCTTCTCTCTCTGTCCCCCTCCGTCTCTCTCTCTGTCCTCCCCTTCTCTCTCTCTCTCTCTCTCTCTCTCTCTCTCTCTCTCTGTGTCCCCATTCTCATTCTCCCTCTCTGTGCCCCCTTCTCTCTCTCTCTCTCTCTCTCTCTCTCTCTCTCTCTCTCTCGGTGTCCCCTTCCACTTCTCTCTCTGTGTGCCCCCTTCTCTCTCTCTGCAACCACGCTACTCTCTCTCTCTCTCTCTGTTTCTTTGTCCCCCTTCTGTGTGTGTGTGTCCCCCCCCTCTCTCTCTCTCTCTCTCTCTCTCTCTCTCTGCCCCCTTCTCTCCCTCTCTCTATATATATATGTATAGATGTGTGTATGTGTGTGTATGTATGTATGTATGTATGTATGCATGCATGTGAGTGTAAGTATGTGGGTGTATGTGTGTGTATTTAGGTATGTTTGCAAGTATGTATGTGTGTAAAGATGTAGGTGTATGTATGCATGTATGTGTGTGTATCTATGTATGTATGCATGTGAGTGTAAATGTGTGGTTGTGGGGGTATGTGGGTGTCTGTACATGTGATTGTATGCGTGTGTATGCATACATGCATGTGTAGGTGTGTATATATCAAATTAATGTGTGTGTGCATGTATGTCAATATGTGTATGTGTGTGTCTTTTCTGTTTGTGTATGTATGTAGATGCGTGTATGTATGTATTACTTATGTTTGTATAGGAATGTGCATGTATGAGAATGTAAGAGTATATATAAGTGTGTGTGTGAGTGTTTAAGATTGTGTACACATGATGTGTGTATGCATTATTTTATAATGCATATTTCTTTATTATATCCATAACATGCATTATTGATAACAGGCATTGGTGCTCTGAAAAATGAGTACTTAGAAGGGCCGAATATCAGGCGGGCCCGCGTGCTCAATTTGAAACCCTCTGAAAAAGTGTGTTTGTTCGTTCATTCTCTCTCTCTCTCTCTCTCTCTCTCTCTCTCTCTCTCTCTCTCTCTCTCTCTCTCTCTCTCTCTCTCTGTCCCCCTCCTCTCTCTCTCTCTCTCTCTGTCCCCCTTCTCTCTCTCTCTGTCCCCACCCCCTTTTTTCTCTCTCTCTGTGTCTCCCCCTTCTGTGTGTATGCTCCCCCTTCTCTCTCTCTCTCTCTCTCTCTCTCTCTCTCTCTCTCTCTCTCTCTGTGTCCTCCCTTCTCTCTCGCTGTCCCCCCCCTTCTCTCTCTCTCTCTCTCTCTGTCTCCCTTTTCTCTCTCTCTGACCCCTTCTCTCTCTCTCTCTTTCTCTATGTTTTCCTCCTTCTCTCTCTCTCTCTCTCTCTCTCTCTCTGTGTCTCCCTCTCTCTGTCCCCCTTCTCTCTCTCTCTGACCCCCTCTCTCTCTCTCTCTCTTTCTCTCTGTTTTCCTCCTTCTCTCTCTCTCTCTCTCTCTCTCTCTCTCTCTCTCTCTCTCTCTCTCTCTGTGTCCCCTCCCTTTTCTCTCTCTCGCTGGTTCATCATGGTACACACCGGACTCATCACAAGTCACAATAAGAATGGAGAGAGGCCACTCCTTCACCAGCATGACGGTCCAAACGATCCTAACAAATCGTCTGCCTATTGGGCTTCTGTTCATCGGACAGCTGCCTTGGAACCCGTCTGCTTCACACTTCCATAGACCCAGTACTGTCACGAGACGACCTCAGTGGTTCCAGAAGTTAGTACTTGTAATAAGTTCTTCTGGTTCTAAAGAGAGAGGATTATATTTACTCTGCCCTTTACCCTTATATTACTTTAAACCAAATTGATTTAAATTGTTACCAGTCCTTCTCCGAGACCAAGCCACTGCGCTTTGTTTAAAATTACCTAACACTACGTAATACAGCCCGCTGGTTCAGACTAGGGATGTTAGGTTTGATTCTCACGGTAGTGTCAGAATGTTACCTAACACAGACTGAGGGGCTGCTTTGAAATTTCTAGATCAGAGGAACTGAGAGTGGGCTAGTAGACGTTGTGGCGACCAGAGGAAGGAGTTCGTACGTCAGTGTAATTCTCCGGAGAACAGGTGTTTGTCAATTAGGAATGTTTGATCTTGGTCAAGTAGGAAACACAATGGCTTCACTGACCGTCTTTTCACACCGGCCAGTTAGATTCGGTGTAAACTAGATTGGGTCACTTAAGAATATTCGCTCTAGGGATGTCAGTCCAGAATTGACTGACAGGCCACTTGTTAGCTAATTTGATCTGATAGGTACTTCAGAGGCGTGGCTTAAGTCATCGTCTTGAGGGTTGGGTAGAACCGAGAAAAGGGAGGAGTTTAATTTGGACAATTGTAGAGCATTGTAGATTTACCTCATAGTGCCGCCAGCAGGCCACAGACTCAGTCTTACCGTAGAAAAGTATTTTCTTACTGGTTGAGTCGTGTTTGGCATTTGATGGAAAGTTCCCAGGTGAATATTAATTTTAATCTTGTATACATAGGTTAGGGAGTTAAGCTTAGTCTATACTACCTTTTCCTAATTTGTCTGCACATTCTGCTTGAAATAGTTCTTTGTGAGTATTCAGTATCTCAAGTTAGGGAACTGCTAAACTATTCCTATTTCTTGTATGTTTGTGTCACATGTTTTTCAGTGTATGTTTTCATGTGAATAAAATAAGATGTGAATAATGACATTTGCTATAATGAAATGTAATTATAATGTTTCAACCTTCAACCAAAATATGAGTTTGGACTGGGGGAAATGATGCCAAAATATGTGCAGGGATGCTGCTACGTTTGTGCTCACTTAATGTGTTCACCTAAACAGGAGATTGATAACCCCAGGGGAAGAATGATGGGTGTATAGAATTCACGGTCACTGAAAGATAATATTCAGGACAGCGTGCACATATAAATTGTTTGCGTGTTCAGCACATAACCTGCCCCACATGTTTATGTCAAATCAATGTCAGCCAGTTGGAAGTCTGAATGATGACGGACAACAGACTTAGAAAGTCAACTATCATGACATAGCATGAGAGAGGAAGGCAGGATATGTGACGTCCATGTACGACAAAAGACCTTCAGACTAGACTGGAGAGGATGTGGAATATGAGGAGGAGTGATAGGATATATTTTATTATATGTTACAATAATTAACACATGTATTATTAGTGTAAGTCAAGATACTAGACGTATGTGTTTTGTTTCCATGATTACAGCGCCCATGTGACGACCAGTCCATGAAAGAGACTACTTTGTGTTAGACTCGGCCAACTGGGAACGAGGTGGAGAACGAGGTGGGGATGAAGTCGAGAATAAGCTGAAACAGGCAGAAAACAGGCAAGGAAGAGTTGGACAAGCTTGACAGTTCCTCACCACGGCTGTCAGAGGCTTATAAGCTAAGTTAACAAATTTTGACCTAACATATCAACATCATCACACCACTCTAAACTCCGGAGCTGTTCTCTCGCTGAAGCTATCACTATCATCACCCTAACCAGTCACTGTTTGTGTAAATCAACAAACTGGGAAGTTCATTGTTAGTAAATAAAGCTGTATGTCAAGTTTTATCCTGCATCAGTTTTTATAATTCCAAATGTCTGTTCTTACATGTTTAATTAAACTGTTAAGATAGAATACCATTTGGTGGGGGCTCAAATTATATGATAATAATTCTTTAATTATTCATAATAACACCGGGAGAAGGTAGATGACGGAGGAATCATTTGCCCTGTCTAATAATTCATTTAATATAATGCTATAGACATCTAAAATTCCTTTCCTTCTCTTGTGGGTACCAAGTGCAGCTAATGTTAAAGTACTTAACGAGCCAATATGGTTGTTTTCTTGGATATCCAGGGCTTTGTCTGAGAGCAACATAGCTCGGATTTTAGTTCCGGTAATCTGGTGGAGGGAATGTGTTGAGAGGAAAATCCCTACTCAACATTATAAACATTTAATCCACCTCGTCACGTCACAAGTACCCACAGTCGCCGTCAACAGTTGTGTGTGCAGCACCGCAACTAGTGTGGATGTCTAAATCAATGTTATCAATAGTGACTTGACTGTTGTCGCCGATTGTTCTGTCTGCTGTTTCACTGACTCAGTTGCCACGCTAACAGGGCTCCCACGCCGCTTGTCATCACTGACATTAACCATTCCCGTTTAGAATGTGTCCACCCAAACATACTCTTTCCTCACAAGCAACTGTCTCAGCTGCCACGCTAACAGGGCTCCCACATCGCTTGTCATCACTGACATTAACCCTTCCCGTTTAGAATGTGTCCACCCAAACATACTCTGTCCTCACAAACAACTGTCTTCGTTACTCTTCCAGGGTACATGTTATACGAGCCGTTGCGCGTGCGTACTTTAAGTATTGCAAAAGGGCCATTTTATATGCTGAAAAAAATAATGTTTCTTCAGTACATTTGTTCAAGCAGACTAGGAAACAGTTGCCTTGATGTGATGACCTCCACTGGTTTGTGATCTAGTGAATGTGTGTAGAGAATGCCTTCCTGATCCTATGGCTGTATTATCTCTCCATATGCGGATTGTACTTTAGAGCACTGTTCTTCAACCGATGGGCCACGGGAAAATCCCAAAAAGTAAAAGAAATAGTTTTCTTCTAACAGGATTGCAATAGTCAGGATTACTGCCACCTTAAGGATGAAGATCAAAATATGCTGCATCAGCCGAAACTTGTCATTTGTGACACCACGTGTCATCAGCTGAAACTTGTCTTTTGTGTTACTGCATGGCATTAGCTAAAACTTGTCATTTGTGTCACCGCGTGTCATCAGCTGAAACTTCTCATTTGTGTCACCGCGTGTCATCAGCTGAAACTTCTCATTTGTGTCACCGCGTGTCATCAGCTGAAACTTGTCATTTGTGTCACCGCGTTTAACAAATAAACATTTACCTACGTGTGTTTGGTTAGTTGTCAGGTGGGCTGCGAAACAATTCCCACCGTTTTGATAATCTGCGGGTGTAAAATGAGTTGAGTAACACTACTTTACTGGAGTTTTACTTGCACAGTCCGGTGGTTTTGTGGAATTTTTTTTTTTTTCAACCGTGTTCTGGTGGCAGTAGAACAATGGAACAAGAGACGCGCCGCTGAAGTGGCCAAGGCCTCAAAAATAAATATTCCAACAGACAGCAGCCGGTCACTGAAGCCAACCTTCATTGTGGATAGTGAAAACTGCTCATCAAGGTGTCGCCATGGTTCAACGGCTAGACGATTGCCTGCGGATCGGAAGATCGTGGGCTCGAGTCCTGACGGTGGCGAACTTTTTTTTTAGAAATGACCTTGGCTTCTAGGCCGACCGAGCCTTAAATAGGTACTAGGTATAGTCCTTGGAAGTAAAAGCGGTAGAATTTATTATTTTGTGACAGCAATCCAGTAAGAGGTACTGTTTTGTGACAGCTTTCAGGTAGAATGTACTGTTTTGTGACAGCAGTCAAGCAAAAAGGATTGTTTTGTGACAGTAGTCCCGAAGAAGGTATTGTTTTGTGGCAGCAATCCATAAAAAGGTATTGTATTGTAACGGCAGTCACTCAGAATGTACTGTTTTGTGACTCCATCGGTGAGTTAGGATCTGCCTATCTAAGCATGCACAGACTACTCGGCAGAGTGCGCGGAGAAAACCATATTTGGTTCAACGGGCGATACGGCGACACTAGCAAAGCGCTGTGGAGCGAGTGCATAGAGCATGGTCAGGCACGTAGAACGCTCTGGTCATCCACTGCACCTAGACATATCTCCAGTCGTCCTGACTCTGTCTTGCCACTGGACCCAGATATGACCTAGGCGAGAGAGTGAGGTCGACGACACAGCACAACTGCTGTGTGTGTATGGAATGTGTGTGTGCATGTATGTGAGTGTGCATGTATGAAAATGTAAGAGTATGTATACGTGTGTGTGTGTGTGTGTGTGTTTGAGTGTGTAAGATTGTGTACACATGATGTGTGTATGCATTATTCCATAATGTATTTTTCTTTTTTACATCCATAACCTGCATTATTGATAACAGGCCTTGGTACTCTGAAAATGAAAAATGAGGACTTAGAAGGGCCGAATGTCAGACGGCCTGCGTGCCCAATTTTAACCCTTTGAAAATAAAGTTTGTTCTTCATTCGTTCGTTCGTTCGTTCGTTCTTCTTCTTCTTCTTCTTCTTCTTCTTCTTCTTCTTCTTCTTCTTCTTCTTCTTCTTCTTCTTCTTCTTCTACTACTACTACTACTACTACTCCTCCTCTTCCTCCCCAGCAGCTTAAGTCGCGCCTACGCTACCGTTACATCATCATCATTATACTGTAACGCTACGTGTCGTTATGTCACCAGTTTCTGTTGACTGTCTGATCAGCTCTCTCCACCTTTAACGGTCAGTTGCGTTGGACTTCATGGTTGCATGCATGAAGCCTGTCTAGTCAGTCAGGTTCTGGTTGCCTCTTCTCTTTCTCTATACTGAGGTAGAGAATGACATGCAGCGATCTGGGACGCTACGGTTACAGCACATACATAACCTGCATAAGAAAGGCGTTGGAATCCTCTGCCTGCTTGCTGTCCAGGTGTGCCTTCCCCCTTCATTTCCCCAGTTAGGAAGTAAATGTCTAACTGAAAAGTATTTTATTAAAAGCATTGACCGGATCTCAGTCCCACAAAAGTAGCAGGGCCGCAGCCAGGCAGATTTCAGGCTAGGATAATCGTCCTCAACCGCAATTTTCTTTTTTAAATCATCACTGAATAATGTTATTCTGATAAAAATCGTGTATACACGGCAATTAAACGGCCAAACGTGCCGTCTGTTACAAAACTACAGAGAAAAGTTCTTTGACTCCGTATAATTACTATAGATGAATGGTTTTACAACCACTGTGTGATATTTCCATTAGATAACATGGAAATTTTTCAATTAGTGATTGTGAAACCATCTTTTCGTGTTTCTAGGAACTTTAAATCTGTTTGATAACTAATAATAACGTATTTATAACATCTCTCCGTGTATGCTGACAGAAATCCATGTTCGTGAAAATTAAATTTGACGATCTCCCGTACTTTAAAATCTGGCTCAATTAGAAGTTATTTATGAGCCGGTGGTAACGCAGTCGGTCTGTCGTAGTTTAATATCTCGTACAGCGCAACGTTGTGTGAGATCCGGTGACGCGCTGCTGAGATTGTAGGCTAAATTCCCATGTTTCATCTTCTGTATGATGATGTCTGATTTCTGATAAATTGGGTTTGTCTTTGAAATATGTCTACTAAGGCCACATTTTTTGTTCCGTTGGGTTTAATTCTCTGAGATTTAGGGATGATTTAAAACACAAAAATCAACTGCTGGTTCCATAATGGAGGTTATCTGCTGTGTATATGTGTATGTGTCTGAGGAAATATTACACGGTGAGGTTCCAGTCTCTTCTACGGTGTCACTCTCGTACCATTTTCGAAAGCTGCCAGAGCGGATGTGTACTAAACCGTCCGCCATGTGATTTGAACTTTGTCAAGTGTGCACCTACTGCTCTGT
The DNA here is from genome assembly GCA_905116865.2 of Candidula unifasciata. Lineage (NCBI taxonomy): Eukaryota > Metazoa > Mollusca > Gastropoda > Stylommatophora > Geomitridae > Candidula > Candidula unifasciata. The sequence continues at coordinate 185,113 of CAJHNH020000040.1, forward strand.
TAGCCTGGATAGTAGATACAAACATGACATGGCAACATCCTCTAACATCTATGATGATAGTAGATACAACCATGACATGGCAACATCCTCTAACATCTATGAGGATAGTAGATACAACCATGACATGGCAACATCCTCTAACATCTATGATGATAGTAGATACAACCATGACATGGCAACAACCTCTAACATCTATGATGATAGTAGATACAACCATGACATGGCAACATCCTCTAACATCTATGATTATAGTAGATACAACCATGACATGGCAACATCCTCTAACATCTATGATGATAGTAGATACAACCATGACATGGCAACATCCTCTAACATCTATGATTATAGTAGATACAACCATGACATGGCAACATCCTCTAACATCTATGATGATAGTAGATACAGCCCTGACATGGCAACATCCTCTAACATCTATGATGATAGTAGATACAGCCCTGACATGGCAACATCCTCTAACATCTATGATGATAGTAGATACAACCATGACATGGCAACATCCTCTAACATCTACGAATGAAAAAGTCAAGTTAAGTATTTCTCCTTAAGAACCAATAGCACTCTGAAATAATTATTGTGAGTCGTTGGCTCTTATTGGTCTAAGGGATGCCCCGTGGCCAATATACGCTCAACTTATTTCAGGAGTAGGGCAACTCAAGTTTTGGCACTACAAAATATATAATATTAGTAGGCACACTTGGCTGGACACCCCCACTACTATAAAAAGATAGCCCCCAGGTTATGAAAGTCTGCTATCATAACCATGTTAACACAGATAACACTTATTGCTCACACAAACATCAAAGCTAGACAGTTAGAAGGGTGAAATAGGGACAACCAAATCAGCCATGAAAATGTATGCATGTAATCAGTACAATATATACATAAAATAGTGAATAGGTAAACCAGATCTCAGTGGATGGAGCTTAGGAAACAATGACTCGACCCAGATATTGAAGCAGCCAGATTGCCTTGAGATGTACATGAGTTCATCACTGGAATCTCGCTGAGCTGTGGGAAGAGAGCACGATGATGATTAAACGATCACTTAGCCCAGTTCGTAGGTCGATGTTCCCCTAAGTCCATAGTGATTCGACTGTAGTTGACTCAGGTATCTCTGCCTCTAGTTGATCTGGTACCTGTTGATTTCCTCACCATCGAGGACACATAAACTGCATAGGGACTCAACAAGTCTCTCTCACAGGTCAGGTCACGAAACTGCCCCAGAGCTCAACCAAGCTCTTGAAGACTGGTTCACTAGATCGATGACACAAATGTCTGTAAATGTATACTCGTCCTGGGGCTCACAAACACGCTCTTGCCATGTTTAGGTAGTGGCACTAAGGGGAGGACTTTAGGTTATGCTTGGTGCATAGAATGGTATGGGTTGGTGGTTGTTGGCTGGACTGTGATTCGTCTGCCTGATCTCTACAGAGGTCTCATCATGTCAGGAAAGAACTCAGAATTAGTAATCACTTTAATCACACATCAGCTCATCCCACTTCTGCTCTCCTTCTCCATTCCTCAGAGTGTACTCTCAAGACCAGGAGACAATGCCTCCCTTCATTTATCTGTCTGTAAACTAGTGCAACAGATAGAAAACCAAATATATAGTGGAGATAGATAGACACTACCACACATAGATCATCCTCTCTCCACCCTCACATCTGCACTCGCAGAAATACCATATTTACAGTTGGCACCTATATATATATATATATATATATATATATATATATATATATATATATATATATATATATATATATATATATATATCCCGACTCCACAGGCCACTCGCTACACACCCACTGAATCTGTGTCAAAGACCTCGACGCAGAGCGCTTAGCCCTGACTGCCGGTTAACGATGACCTACATTCCCTGTTCCAGTTATGCGACACAAAACTTCGTTTGACTGGTCAGAGAATAAGTACTTGTAGGGTTTAATATCTTTACCAATGGCGTGGGTTATGTAGAGCACCAACTAACTAGTCTGTACAGGGGAAGGTCTAAAATTCGAATCCTGATCTCTAGACATCAAGAACTCTGTGCGATCACACAACTGACTCTGCCCTCTCTACAGCAGTGGTCAACTTTAAAAATTCATCACTTATGGTACTCGTAAACTATAATCAACTTACCCAAGCTTAGGAAATCTTCCAAGTTAGAACTGGAACTATGAATGCGCCAAATTCTACAAAGAATGGATATGCGTCTTGACACTTTGGGGTCAGGTGAAAGAATGCCTTTTTCAAAATCAAACGAGCGTCACCAGGAAAGAAGTTCCTTGTATTCATGAACAAGGAGTAAACCGGTTGACAGGAATTTCTAAATAAAATACCATAATTCGCCAACCTACAGTTGCAAGTTTGAAAATGAAGATATATCAAAGCAACTAGAAGGTCTAAAAATGACTATTTTACCAGATAAAGGTAAATATAAGGGACTATATATCTTTCCGGACGGGTCTAAGTTTGAAATTTTGCTGAGCGCGAGGGATATCAAGTCCCGACTCGTCCACTGTGTATGGTGGCTGTTCAACTCATGACACTGGGCATATAGGGCTAGATCCATATTTTATACAAAAAATCGGCACTCGGTGGGTGATGTGGTCAACATCGCGCCGGCCGCCTTTACTTCCCAGTACTCTACCTGGTTCCCCATTTAAGGCTGGGCCAACCTGGGAGATACAGTTATTTTTTTTAGTCAGGTACCGTCGGGACCCGAACCCACGACCTTCCCATCCGCAGGCCAGCGTCTAGCCACTACATCATGGCGACTTTCATCTATAAATGTTACATGTTTCAATAAAAAAAATGAGAATCAACATTGAACAGACAGAACCGGCGTCTCCAGAAATAACTAACTGAACTATAAACACATAAGTGGCGGGTGGGGGGGGGGGGGGGGGAGTCATGAAATAGACAAAATGAACATTGGACTAGACACTAAGTCTAATATCCAAGTACTATACACTAGACAATAGAAATATTAGAAAAGATACTAAGTGAGTTGTTCTCCCATCACGAGTGATGAAGGCCACTTGTCATCGAAAGTAGCAATGGTCAATGATTGTGAGTACACAGCTGGCTGATTAGTCCAATATCTTCTTCTTCTTCTTTCTTTCGCATGAAATAAATTATCTATATCTGCAATGCTGTCTCTTGTATGAATTTCACTGTCTTTTGTAATTCACCAATCGGCCCGTAAAGTTTGACTTCCACAAGTGTCTCTTTTGGCCAAAGGTTTTGCCTGAAAGCATTGCACCTGGAACAGTTTTGAAGGATGTGATCTGCTGTTTCAGGTGCCGGTCCACAAATACACAAGGCTGATTGGCCAATCTTAAATTTGTTGTACATGTGGCAGCGAAGTCGATTGTGCCCTGTTCTAAGGCGAAGGATAATGACTTGCTCTGGTCTTTCCATAATATGGTAATCGTCTTGTGCCAGTTTCGGTGGCATTCTGATTGATTTGATCATTCTCTTCTTCTGTTGATAAGAGGCTGGTATATCAGGTTGTTCTTCAGTTGCACTTTCCTTAGCTAGTTTATCAGCTCTTTCGTTTCCGGGAACTTAACAGTGGGAAGGTATCCACTTTATTACTAAATTACAACGGTTGCCTAGTTCGGATAATAGTGTCCGTATGCTTGGTAATTTTCCAGACTGGAGTGACTGAAGTATCGTTTTTGCATCTGTCAGGAATACTACTGGTTGTGAAAAAAAACCTGTATTTAGTAGTTTCTCTGCCGCTATCTTGATGGCTTGAACTTCTGCATCATAGTTGTGACAGTGCTTTCCTGTTGGTATTTTGGCTGTATCCCTTGTATTATTAGGATACTCAATGTACACTCCTGCACCTCCGTTTCTGACTGCGCTTTCTGCTGACCCATCTGTGTAAACACGGACCCAAAGGTTCTGCGGGTATTCATCATCAAGTAGACTGAGGGTGGCTGTTTTGCGCTGCACACTGTTTTGTTCTTCCTTGTCAAATACCCCTTTCACTTCAGTCTTGATGTGTATTGGAAACTTATACTCCTCTCTCCAGGGGTCCGTTCTGGGACAGCATTTAAGGATCTATCAGTTGCAGGTAAATCAGTGGTTTGTCTGCCGAGCCGTTTGGCCTGGTGGATAAAACTACTTCTCTTTAGTCGTCCCAAAGCTAAATTTTGAAATCTTTCATTCATGGGGTGACTGGGCATACTAAGAAACTTTTCTGCTTGTAAAAGCTTCTTGGTATTAGTCCAATATGAGCCCGGAATGTTCTTGAGCAGTGAAGACAACAGATGGAAGCCGCAGTAAGTGTGGGATTAGCGATTCTGTTCTTTCTAGTCTGCCTCTGTTTCTCTGCCTGCTCAACCTCCGCTGCCTGGCAGGCTAATGCACGATACCTGAGGGATGTGAGCCGCCCAGAACGGTCTTGTGCAGCAGCCTCCAATGTCGCTGTATTCATGACAAAAGAATTGAGAGCAATTTAAAGAGTGTCTTTATGACGCTTTTTCTGTCCTCCCTGGGATCTCTTTCCTTGCTGGAGCTCGTCATAGAATACTTTCTTCAGAAGGCGATAGTCAGGCATGCGGGCTAGGTGACCAGCCCAACGCAGCTGAAAATTCTTCAGTATCATGAGTTTGCCCTATCAAGAACCACAATATTTGGGATCTTATCTTGTCATTTGATTTTGAGCAGCTTTCTGAGACAGGTTATACGAATCTGATTCAAGTTGTTAGCATGACACTGATACACAGTCCACGTTTTGCAAGTGTAGAACAGTACTGGCAGAATTACAGCTCTGTAAACCTTTAGCTTGGTCAACAGGGAGATACCACTTCTGTTATAGACACTGGTGTAAAGTCTGTCAAAACTGCTGCTAGCCTTTGAGATTCTAGCCCTGATCTCGTCGTCGATGTTGACTTTCTGAGACAGGTTACTGCCAAGAAAAGTGAATCTGTCGACTACACTTAGCAAATACATGAAAGTGACTTGCGCAAGGACTTGGATTTCAGTGAGTAAGAGCTGCGCTATTCGCCGACCTGACTCTCTCGCCTGTGTCCATCTTTATCCAATGGCAGGACAATGTCGAGGCGATTGGAAATAGAAATAGGAGATGTGGATGACCAAGGCGTCTTAAGTTCCCTGCCTTGCTCGAGCCTCTCCACAGAGCCTATTGGTAACCGCCTTCTTGTCCGTTGAACCAATAAGAGGTTGCATCCGCCGAGTCCAGTCTTTGCCTACAGGGTAGGCATATCCCAATCACAATCCGCCGAGTCCAGTCTTTGCCTGCAGGGTAGGCATATCCCAATCAAAATCCGCCGAGTCGTCTCTGCATGCAGGGTAGGCATATCCCAATCACAATCCGCCGAGTCCAGTCTTTGCATGCAGGGTAGGCATATCCCAATCACCGAATGGTTTAGAACCAGGCAGGCTACCCTCTCCTGGTTTAGCAACCTCGTCCAAGCTGTTGCCCGGGGGGTGCCCGCTGTCGCATGCTGACAGCTGCTGGGAGCCACAGGAGAAAGCTGAGTGTCAGACCTAGCCCGTGGTGGTGAAAGGCCCTAAGAAGGAGATGATGGTCACCTTGCCCGAGGTACTAATAGTATCTGACACCCCAGACACTAAGTCAAACATCTAAGGACGATAACAAAACAATTAGAATAGACACTAAGTCTATCTTCTAGGTTCAAAGCATTAGGTCTCAACACATATACTGACTGGGATCAGCAAAGCACACACTAACTGGTTGGAAAAACGACAGCACACATAGACTGGTTGGGAAAACGACAGCACACATAGACTACTCGGCGAAAAACAGCACACACATAGACGGGTTGGGATAAGGACAGCACACATAGACTGTTTGGTAAAAAGACAGCACACATAGACTGTTTGGTAAAAGGACAGCACACATAGACTGGTTGGTAAAAGGACAGCACACATAGATGGGTTGGGATAAGGACAGCACACATAGACTTTTTGGTAAAAGGACAGCACACATAGACTGGTTGGGAAAAGGACAGCACACATAGACGGGTTGGGATAAGGACAGCACACAAAGAATGGTTGGGAAAACAGACAGCACACATAGACTGGTTGGGAAAACAGACAGCACACATAGACTGGTTGGGAAAACAGACAGCACACATAGACTGGTTGGGAAAATAGACAGCACACATAGACTGGTTGGGAAAACAGACAGCACACATAGACTGGTTGGGAAAACAGACAGCACATATAGACTTGTTGGGAAAACAGACAGTACACATAGACTGGTTGGGAAAACAGACAGCACACATAGACTGGTTGGGAAAACAGACAGCACACATAGACTGGTTGGGAAAACAGACAGCACACATAGACTGGTTGGGAAAACAGACAGCACATATAGACTGGTTGGGAAAACAGACAGCACACATAGACTGGTTGGGAAAACAGACAGCACACATAGACTGGTTGGGAAAACAGACAGCACACATAGACGGGTAAAGAAAGGGAAGCACACACAGACTGGTTGGGATCAGGACAGCACACACAGACTGGCTGGGATAAGGACAGCACACACAGATTAGCTATTTTAAGGATAGCACACATAAAATTTATACCATAAGGACAGCACACACAGACTGGTTGGGCGAAAGACAGCACACACTGATTTATTGGGATAAGGAGACTGATTCGGATTAATGTAAATGTAAGCTAGAATGTTTTTTCTCTGTGATGTCAATGTCTCCATCCCGGTGCATAGAGAGAGTCATTAATTATACATGCTAGGGATTCTGGCAGCTGAGAACGTATGTCTGGCTCTGTGCCTGGGAGTCTTCCATGTGGATTGTTCTATATAAACTTCATTAGATCGGGTTCAACTGCAGCAAGCAGCTGTGTCAACATTTCCATAATCAAGTTATCAATGAAGTCGTCGCAGGCTCTGTCCTGTATGAAGAGACTTCGGCCTGTAGGTTTATCACCAGAGAACCCTGGCAAGGTGTTGCCCAAGTGCAGACGCCACAGTGCGAATACTACAGAACACAATCAGAGACAGTAAAACGCTACTGTCAGTATTGTTTTTATATGATATCCTGAGTTTGGAAACTGATAGCGGCATCAAACAGACAGAACAAACAAATAGCTGATGTTTCCAAACACAGTAACCAGCTTTTTTTTTTATCTCAGCCTTATGACGAAGCAGACATCAGAAGTTTGTGTGCTGTGAAAAACACAGAAGAATGGTTTACGTTTCGACAACACAAAAATGTGGCAGTTGAGTTGAGCTGAGTTGAGCCAAGTATTGACATCACAGCACTCAGAGTATTTCCATGCATGCTCCGTCCTCATCTTCAGCAGCCAGCGCATAGTTCCAATACCGAGGGTACCGGTCACAATCTGGTTATATCTCCGTGTTGCCTTTCCTTTGAGTGTAGTGAGCCGGCAAAACCCTCTGGTTACACCAAGGTGCCTCATTCTCTCCAGGTCAAAATAATTTTGTTCCTCTTCTGATTCCGTTGCTTGTTTCCAGAGGGCCTTGACCACATCTGCCTTGTCATGTATCAATTCTCCAGGCAGCTGCTGATACATGTGCCAAGAAAGCTAGAAGAGACCATTTCGACATTATAAAAAATCTGCCAACAAAACCAGAAGAAATATGAGAAATTAAGAGACCACGAGAAGTTTTGGAATGATATCCAGTTTAATATCCAGGAATGATATCCAGTGTAATATCCACTGGTAAATGTTTGCGAAACACCGACTAAATTAGTTAGGTGACCAGGTGAAATTGAATCCAATAATTCCGGCATCTAGAGCAGACAACAAGAAGATGGACAGATAAGCCTTTGACACATTACAGCCTACCTCACATCACAGCCTACCTCACATCACAGCCTACATCACATCACAGCCTACCTCACATCTCAGCCTACATCACATCACAAACTACCTCACATCACAACCTACCTCACATCACAGCCTACATCACATCACAACCTACCTCACATCTCAGCCTACATCACATCACAACCTTCCTCAAATCACAGCCTACCTCACATCACATCCTACCTCACATCACTGTCTACCTCACATCACAGCCTACCTCACGTCACAGCCTACCTCACATCACAGCCTACATCACATCACAACCTACCTCACATCTCAGCCTACATCACATCACAACCTACCTCAAATCACAGCCTACTTCACATCACAGCCTACATCACAGCCTACCTCACATCACAACCTACCTCACATCACTGTCTACCTCACATCACAGCCTACCTCACGTCACAGCCTACCTCACATCAGAGCCTATCTCACATCACTGTCTACTTCACATCACAACCTACCTCACATCACAGCCTACCTCACATCTCAGCCTACATCACATCACAACCTACCTCAAATCACAGCCTACTTCACATCACAGCCTACATCACAGCCTACCTCACATCACAGCCTACCTCACATCACAGCCTACCTCACATCACAGCCTACCTCACATCACTGTCTAACTCACATCACAGCCTACCTCACATCACAGCCTACCTCAAATAACAGCCTACCTCACATCACAGCCTACATCACAGCCTACCAAGCATTCAAACGTCCCTTGACTGGGCTACATTTCACCTGTGGAACTGCAAGGCCCAATGGCACAAAGCAGATGTGGACAGAAGTCAAAAAGGATATTATGATACCTACAACATCAGAGACGCCCATGCTCCACAGGCTTCCAGCAGAATCATCTGATTTAATATCTGATTCATCTGTATACTGGATCAAAATTAGCCTGGGACTCGTCATCCAGTTCGTTCTCCTGCCCATCGCCTTGACCACAAACGTCACCACCATGATTGTATTTGCCAAGATCGGGATTAAAGATGGCATCTCTGTTGCCTTTTTCTCCTTATCCACTGCCCAGTTTGGATTTACCTTCTTTTTCTCCATTCAAAGGTTTTGTTATGCTTATCAATACCAGTTCCCTCAACCGTCTTATACGTATTTCGGGGCTTTAGGATACATGGTTAGTTTTTATTCCACCATGTTTGAGGATGTAGCAAGCGGGATTATTGTCTTCACGGCTGTTCAACAATGTTGCTGTGTGGCAGTTCCATTTCACTTTAAAAACACATTCACGTTTTCAAGAAGTGTGTTTATCGTCACAGCCATTTATCTGTGTGCGCTTCTGTACTATCTACCCCTGTTTTCGTGGCATGGAATAGGTCCTGTTTTTAGTATTGTTAACACATCTGTAGTCTCCCACACACACCTTCCTAAAATCCTCACCCATTTATCCATATCCCAGATCCTTAGTGGTCTTATTATGCCCGTTGTGACTCAGACAACAATTATTGTATGTCTAATCATTCTCACTGTTAAATTAACACAAGCTTACAGATTCCGAAAATCTGGTATGATTGTTGCCAGGCAACAACAAACAAATTTTGTTCTGAAACCAAAAAGAAATTTTGATTCCAATAAAACTAGTACAAGGAAGCAAAAACAAGCTGAGCAGTTAAATAATATATCAGTCAAAGAAAAACCTAAACCGAATATAAGAAAAGAACTAAAAGTGATTAGCGCGGTCTATGCAACAGCCTTTGTATTTATTGTCAGCAACATTGGCAACATTCCCTTAAAGTTTACAGGTTTCTTTGTTGGCGGGTTTCAGGGCAATTATGGTGAGAAATATTTTAATACTTACATTTCTGTCAACATTATCCAAGGTATCTTGTCCCACGTGGCTGTGGTGTTTCAAATTTGTATTTACGTAAATTTCAATACCAAATTCAGGACACAGCTGATTAGTACGTGGAGATGTTTCAAATAAATATACAACACGTTTATTTAAGTGTTCTATGCGTTTCATTACCTTTTTGAAAAATATTGAACAATACTTGTTTAAAGGAATCAATCAACTTTGACACCACAAGTTTGTTTAGGCCAGCATAAAAGTTGGTGTATTGGAAGCTAAAAGCCCCAAGTACCAAGAAAAATAAAAAAAAAATAAAGAAAAAGAGGCGGGGGCTAGAAACAGAAATATTCTAGCCCAAACATGAAATCTTTTGTGTAAAATCTAATCAGCAGTAACAAGAAATAAACTAGGCACACTAACCACAAGATCTAATCTGAATCAAACAACTGGAACTATGATCGCCACATTAAATATCTGTTTATTTCACTGAACATAAGACCTTTCTAAGCGCTGTTCACAAATAATACAACATTAAAAATCCTCAACGTGCCAAGCACTTCATCTCCTGGTGATGATACGCACTGAAATATCTACCCACACACCTTAACTACTAGAGACAAATTTAGGGCTAACTATAATAAACGTACCACCATCATAAAATCAGCCAGGCAGCCGACATTCCCCTGTAGTCGCCTGTGCCCACGCTTTCTAGCCCAATGTGCAGAGCGAGCCACAACAGCTGGGTGGGTCTCCTGCAGGTTCGGTCAGGAAGCAAAAAATGAGTCTAATTTTGAGTAAGCTGGCCTTTTTATACACAGTGGCCATGTATTTTTCACAAGTGAGCTCAAACCAAATCAAGGTATTCATCGTCACACGATTACATTGGTTTAGAGTAGTAGGTTTTTTGAAACTACAGGATAGCATAAAGAGCCCATCCCATTTTAAGGTCAACTTTTGATAATATCTTCTTGTCTTTCCTGATTTAAATCCTTTTTGGTTTTAACCAAGGCTTTCTCCATCTTGGGCCACGGTGCACTTTTATTTTTAAGTGACCTCCAAGTGGGACTCTGATTTTTACCTGTGTAGATACTTTGTTTTATATTTAAATTTCCGAAATAGATTGTTCTTAAATATTAGGTGTTATTAACCATGCCTGCAAAATGTTCTCTTCCTGAATGTAGCTCGAATTACGATCCTTTAAGGGGATATGTGAGTGTGTTTAAATTTTCTGCAGATTCTCTTTTAAGAAAAAGATAGTTGAATAAAATTGGGCTCACGGGAAAACCAGTATTGTATAAGTGACACATTTCCCTATATCTGATATTAGTGTATCAGATAAAAACACAGACAGATCTGGAGTTGAGCATGTACTTGCGCTTTAAGAAAAGATGCTTATCAAACTCTCTTTCCAGATCTTCCATCCTATTTATCGGTGAAAGTACCAGAATCTCTCGAAACTTCAGAGGAATGTGTACCACATACTAATAGTAATCACGGTCAAAAAATAAATGAATGGCTGTCCTCAGATATGTTACAGATTTCCTGGAGTCACAGATTGGAAACAAACTGAAAGGACAGTTTTTAAAGAAAAACTGGAAACACACTTCTGTGGATGGATCGTTAGCATGTATTGTTTTGTATGTCATTACCATACAGTCAGGCTCTGTACCATTCATATGTGTCGGCATAAAGGTGTTATTTGATATGACTATACAAGCCTTTGTTCAAAATAAAGAGGTTTATAAAAGAGACCTTAAACGGACTGTATACAAGAATAAACTTGTTGGACGGTCACAGCCTGAATTTCGTGTAATCCACAACAATGCTCGGGTTTGTAGTAACATTCAATGTCCAAATAGATTTACTGATTTAATGGGAAAAGCAGAAGGTAATTTAAGCAGTGCTGCAGACAACAAAGAATTTTTAATGGGACAGCTAAGGGCTTAACTGACACACACAAAATTGGCTATGTGGATGATGTCAGTAGTACATCAGATACACAGTCTTAGCTCAGTGGATGATGTCAGTAGTACATCATATAGACAGTCTTGTCTCAGTGGATGATGTCAGTAGTACATCAGATACACAAGCTTAGCCCAGTGAATGATGTAAGTAATGCACCAGGTACACTGTCGTGGCTCAGGGATGATGTCAGTAATACACCGGGTACACTGTCTTGTCTCAGTGGATGATGTAAGTAATGCACCAGGTACACTGTCTTGTCTCAGAGGATGATGTAAGTAATACACCGGGTACACTGTCTTGTCTCAGAGGATGATGACAGTAATACACCTGGTACACTGTCTTGTCCCAGAGGATGATGACAGTAATACACCGGGTACACTGTCTTGTCTCAGTGGATGATGTAAGTAATGCACCAGGTACACTATCTTGGCTCAATGGATGATGTACATAATACACCAGATACACTGTCTTGGCTCAGTGGATGATGTCAGTAATACACCAGGTACACTGTCTTGGCTCAGTAGATGATGTCAGTAATACACCAGGTACACTGTCTTGGCTCAGTAGATGATGTCAGTAATACACCAGGTACACTGTCTTGGCTCAGTAGATGATGTCAGTAATGCACCAGGTACACTGTCTTGGCTCAGTAGATGATGTCAGTAATACACCAGGTACACTGTCTTGGCTCATTGCATGATGTAAGTAATACACTGGTTACACAGTCTTAGCTCAGTGGATGATGTCAGTAGTACACCAGTTACACAGTCTTGTCTTATGATGTCAGTAGTATACTGGTTATAGTCTTGCCCCTCTGAATGATGTCAGTAGTGCACTGATTACATAGTCTTGTCTTAGTGGATGTTGTCAGTAGTACACTGGTAACAGTCCTGCCTTTGATTGATTGATTGATTGATTGATTGATTGATTGATTGATTGATTGATTGGTGATTCCCATGTTGCCAGACCATAAGACAACTAATCAAATTGACCACATATGTATTAACAAAAAGTTTAGATCATCAATTTACGATGTTAGGGCTTTCAGGGTGCCGATGTATTTACTGACCATTTCCTGGTGATAAGTAAAATCAAGTTGAAACTAAAAAGATATATAACATCTTATAATCATATAAACCAATATAATGTAGGCTTTCTCAGAGATAAAGAAATTAAGGAACAGTTCTCAGTTACGGTCTCTAATAAGTACCAGGTGTTGCAGCAGTTAGCTGAAGATGTCAACACAGAAGTCTGCTGGGATCAGATCAAAGGAATCTGGAATGAATCTTGCGTAGAAGTTCTTGGCAAGAAAGAAAGGAAACATAAAGCATGGATAACACCAGAAACCATTAAACTGATTGAAGATAGGAAAAGTAAAAAGGCAGAATTAAACAATAGCAAAACTAGAGCTGCTAAAGCTAGAGCTCGGGAGAATTACACAGAAGCCAACAAGAAAGTTAGGAGGCATATAAGGGCAGATAAAGTGAAATATCTAAATGATCTAGCACAAGAAGCGGAGACAGCAGCAGCAAAAGGAAACCTCAGAGAACTTTACAGTAACACACGAAAATTAGTAGGTAAATATAGTCAGCCAACTGGATCAATCAAAAATAGTCAAGGAAAGGTACTTACTAACACTAAAGATCAAATGGACAGATGGGTTGAATATTTTGAAATGCTTCTAAATAGACCAGGCCCAGAGGTTCCCCCAGATATCCAGCCTTTAGAAATGGAACTGGATATCAACTGTGAGATACCATCCAAAGAGGAAATTAGAAAAGCTATAAATCTTCGTAAGGAAGGAAAGGCGTCAGGCCCAGATGGTATCCCAGCTGAAGCCATCAGGACCAACAGAAACACATCAACAGAATTGCTACATAGATTATTCAGTAAAGTCTGGGAGACCGAAGAAATACCAGCAGACTGGAGAGAAGGATATCTTGTGAAACTACCCAAAAAAAGGTGATCTACAGGAGTGTGAAAACTATAGAGGAATTATGTTGCTGTCAGTTCCTGGAAAAATATTAAGTAGAGTTATTTTGGAAAGATTAAAAGATGCTATTGATAAAATGCTAAGAGATGAGCAGGCAGGTTTTCGGTCAAACAGATCCTGTACTGATCAGATAGCCACATTACGTATTATAATAGAGCAAAGCATTGAACTGAACTCACCACTTTACATTGGATTTATAGACTATGAAAAAGCATTTGACAGCATTGATAGGGAATCTCTCTGGAAATTGATGGGGCACTATGGAATCCCACAGAAAATTATCAACTTAGTAAAGGCAACATATAAAGACATGAAATGTCGTGTTCTTCATGAGGGAAAGCTAACAGATGCATTTGAAATAAAAACAGGTGTGCGACAGGGATGTCTTTTGTCGCCTCTCTTATTTTTACTGGCTATAGGCTGGACTATGAAAACAGTAACTGCTAACACCAATAATGGAATTCAGTGGACCCCTACAAAACAGCCTGATGATCTGGACTTCGCTGATGATATTGCCCTTCTGTCCCATACACGGAATCAGATACAAGATAAATTAAATATACTTAATGCGAGATCACAGCAGCTTGGTCTGAAAATCCATAAAGGAAAGACAAAGATAATGAGAATAAATCAGGCAAATTGTAATGTGGTTTCTCTTAATGGCACCCCACTCCAAGACGTGGAGTCGTACACCTATTTGGGCAGTAATGTAGATAAAGATGGAGGAACTGATAGAGATATTTAAAAAAGAATACAAAAGGCAAGAGGGGCTTTCATAGCACTAGGTAATTTGTGGAGGTCAAAAGAAATTAAAAATTTTTAATTTTAATGTCAAATCAGTACTATTGTATGGGGCGGAAACATGGAGAACAACGAAGGCAATTACTAATAAATTACAGACATTCATTAACTGGTGCCTGCGCAGAATAGAGGGAATACAATGGTATGATAGAATAACTAATGTAGAACTTTGGGAGAGAACTAAACAGGCTCCAGTGGATCAGGAGGTGAGGAAAAGACGCTGGCGTTGGATAGGGCACACACTGAGAAAACAGGAGAACAGCATAACTAGAATGTCTTTGCATTAGAACCCACAGGGGCATAGGAATAAAGGAAGGCCAAAAAACACATGGAAAAGAGAGCTGGAGAATGAGGTTAGAAAGATTGGGAGGACATGGGGAGAGCTCCATGTAATGGCGAAGGATAGAGCGACTTGGCGTGAGTTGGTTGAGGGCCTATGCTCCATAGGGGAATAGAAAGGCAGAAGAAGAAGAAGAACAGTCCTGCCTTAGTGGATAATGTCATTAGTACACCGGTTACAGTCTTGCCTTAGTGGATGACAACAGTGGTCCACTGGTTACATAGTCTTGCCTTTGAGGATTATGTCAGTAGTACACCGGTTACAGTCTTGCCTCTGTGGATAATGTCAGTAGAACACCGGTTACAGTCTTGCCTCTGTGGATGATGTCAGTAGTACACTGGTTACATAGTTTTGCCTTAGTGGATAATGTCAGTAGTACACCGGTTACAGTATTGCCTTAGTGGATGACGTCAGTAGTACACCGGTTACATAGTCTTGCATTAGTGGGTAATGTCAGTAGTACACCAGATATATTTTTGCCCTAGTGGATGATGTCAGTAGTACACCGGTTACTGTCTTGCCTCTGTGGATGATGTCAGTAGTACACCGGCTACATAGTCTGGCTTTAGTGTATGATGTCAGTAGAACACCAGTTACATAGTCTTCCCTTAGTGGATGATGTCATTAGTCACCGGTTACAGTCTTGCTTCTGTGGATGATGTCAGTAGTACACCGGTTACAGTCTTGCTTCTGTGGATGATGTCAGTAGTACACCGGTTACAGTCTTGCCTCTGTAGATGATGTCAGTAGTACACCGGTTACTGTCTTGCCTTAGTGGATGACGTCAGTAGTACACCGGTTACTGTCTTGCCTTAGTGGATGACGTCAGTAGTACACCGATTACAGTCTTGCCTTAGTGGATGATATCAGTAGTACACCGGTTACAGTCTTGCCTTAGTGGATGATGTCAGTAGTACACCGGTTACAGTCTTGCCTTAGTGGATGATGTCAGTAGTACACTGGTTACAGTCTTGCCTCTGTGGATGATGTCAGTAGTACACCGGTTACAGTCTTGCCTTAGTGGATGATGACTGTTGTACACCGGTTACAGTCTTGCCTCTGTAGATGACGTCAGTAGTACACTGGTTACACAGTCTTGCCTCAGCAGATGATGTCAGTAGTACACCGGTTACAGTCTTGCCTTAGTGGATGATGTCAGTAGTACACTGGTTACAGTCTTGCCTCAGCAGATTATGTCAGTAGTACACCGGTTACATTCTTTCCTTAGTAGAATATGTCAGTAGTACACCGGTTACAGTCTTGCCTTAGTGGATGATGTCAGTAGTACACCGGTGACAGTCTTGCCTTAGTGGATGATGTCAGTTGTACACCGGTTACAGTCTTGCCTCACTGGATGATGTCAGTAGTACACTGGTTACAGTCTTGCTTTAGTGGATGATGTCAGTAGTACACCAGTTACAGTCTTGCCTTAGTGGATGATGTCAGTAGTACACCGGTTACAGTCTTGCCTTACTGGATGATGTCAGTAGTACACCGGTTACAGTCTTGCCTTAGTGGATGATGTCTGTTGTACACCGGTTACAGTCTGTTGTACACCGGTTACAGTCTTGCCTCACTGGATGATGTCAGTAGTACACTGGATTGATAATCTTGCCTCAGTGGATGGCGTCAGTAGTACACCGGTTACATAGTCTTGCATTAGTTGTTAATGTCAGTAGTACACCAGATACATTTTTGCCTTAGTGGATGATGTCAGTAGTACACCGGTTACATAGTCTTCCCTTAGTGGATGATGTCATTAGTCACCGGTTACAGTCTTGCTTCTGTGGATGATGTCATTAGTCACCGGTTACAGTCTTGCTTCTGTGGATGATGTCAGTTTTACACTGGTTACAGTCTTGCCTATGAATATGATGTCAGTAGTACACCTGTTACTGTCTTGCCTTAGTGGGTTACCAAGTTGAAGTTGAAAAAAAAAAAATCATAAATCTTTTCAGGAGCAACTTATGGATGTGAGACATGGACTAGTCGTTAAGCACTGAAAAAGAAGAAAAAATCGCGTTTGAATTAAAATGCTACAAAAACATTCCACTTTTTGAACATCGTGGACGAAAAACAAAGCAGCAGTACCGACATCAAACATTATCTGTTTTGGCTATGCTAAACGTCATGGTGACCTGGGGAGACCTGGGAGTGACCTGGGGGTGACCAGGGGGAGACCTAGGGGTGACCTGGGGGTGACCTTGAGGTGACCTGGGGGTGACCTGGGGTTGACCTGAGGGAGATCTGGGGGTGACCTGGGGGGGGGGGGTGACCTGAGAAAGCCTTGTGTGTGACCTAGGGGCGAACGGTGACAGAGCGTACCTTTTCTGGAGAACAAGGCAGACGCGGAACTTAGCAAAACTGGACACAAGACACTGAAGTTACGTTAGCTATGAAAGCACATACGGCTGGAGAATGGAAGAGAGAACGTGAGATTTTCAGGAGTGCCGTGAAGAGAGGGATGTTTTGTCAGACCTCCTGATTAATGACGATGATTACGTTATAGGCAGGGTTTCATACTTTGTCGGCGAATGTGGCTTAGGCGTTGCGAACCCGCTTCGTAATGCTGGGGTGCCGGTTTCGATCCAAAGTGCGGCAAACTAATGAACGTAAAATGTGCCTAGTAAAAACCACAACAGCCACACGGGTTTCTCCTACAACGTTCTGTAATGGATATGCAACTAACTATTTTTTTTAATGCCTTATCAAGTTTCAGTGTTCTTTTTTTTTTTTTTTAAATACTTCTGGGAACGATTTATTCAAAATGTTTCTAATGTGTTTGCAGTGGTTTTCCGTACTCATCGCGCTTGCTGCAGGTTTTTAATTGAATATGTCAACAAGCTGTTTCTTGATATCTTGATCTATGATATATTCTACCTTGTATTGAACGCAATGGTAGATGTCTCGTCGCTCACAGGCCCGGTGAACACAGAAGTTAGCAACCACGTTAAAGTAACACATAGGCTGAGATTGTAAACGTTCTAGAGTGATTAATTCAGCTGTCGACGTTTTCACATTTGGAGAGGTGTCTCTGAATGGCAATTGTTCACTTGTGTTACACATTTATTTCAATTATATTTTTTTGTTTTGGAAGTTTTCAAGATTCGGACCACCTTTTCCCCACGATTATGTGATATTTCCTCTTGCCTGTATACCTGTATCACATTTACAACATTGTAGTCATTTATTCTTGCACGAACTGGTTGAATCTCTGACTGATAACTTGGTTCTATCCCGTCAATCAGGCAACATCGTCGGCATTTTTGTGGCTCTCAAGTACCGAATACGTAAGCTACGATCATCCAATGCTGTGAGGGGATAGTGCAGACGCTCGTCCAACTTTGTATTGTGCAAAGATTTTGCTTTTCCTCAGATATTATTTAAAGCTCAATTCCTACTTCGTTATCCAGTGAGGTATTTTTCTACAGGGTGTCCATGTGGAAAAGCCAAACCTCCTTTCTGTAACTTCATCGCTGCTGCATAAACGTGTTCGTAGCCAAGTCTGTGGCGACCTGATTTTCCAACCAGTCCATTGACAGCCAGCAGTTAAACAACAAAATGCCTTCTGCTGTTTGTAGAAGCCAAACAGTCCTACTGTCACCCACAGAATCAATTGATTCGATCTCCGACGAATCAGCTGATTTTATTCGTTTAACTTTAGGATTCCTATTAGATTTTCCAATTCTTTTATTTGGAATGTCGGCAAATATTATAAACATGGATGTTTATTTAAAAATCGGCATTTGTGACACTGTGTCGGTTTCATTTTTTGCTCTGTCATTAGTTCATTTTGGGTGCACCTTTTTCTACTTCGCTGGTCGGGTGTTCTTTGTTTTAAAACGGATATTTAACGTTGAATCATACATAGATTTGGGAGCTGTATTTTATTTGGTTGCATACTACAACTACTTATTTGAAGATGTGGCTAATGGGATTATTGTTTTCATAGCCGTTCAAAAATGTTGTTGTGTTGCCATTCCTTTCCGTTTCAAGAACACATTTACATATGCCAGGAGTGTGTCAGCAATAGTGATCATTTTTCTGGCAGCTTTGGCATACTATTTGCCAACATTTACTGGCCAATGGTTGGGGCCTGTCGTAGACTCTTTCACCAACACAACCCGACTGGTTTATACTTACCATCCAAGGATCTTAACTTTCATAAGAATATCCAAAGTTTTGAATGGGTTAATTTTGCCTGTTTTATCACATTCTTTAGTGACTCTTTGCTCTATGGTCCTGGCAGTGAAGTTAAAACAAGCGGTTAGCTTTCGAAATTCGAGTTTTGCAAATAAAATAATCGACACCAAGGATACTAAATTAATGTTTTCGAAAGAAATTATAAATCCTGTTCTGACCTTTCACAAACTTGATCCATTACACCAAGAGAGTAGAAACCTGGATTTTAGTAAGAGGCGTCTGCAGAAATTGAAAGGAAAAGAGCTAAAAGTCGTGCAGGCAGTGTATTTTACGGCCATTTTGTTTATTGTTTCCAACATCGGGAACGTTCCTGTCGAATTTGTCGGATTCTTTGTCCCAGATTTTCAAGACATTTGTGGCTCCAGATATTACAACACATATGTTCTAGTGACCTCTGTCCAGGCTCTGCTGGACCATCTCGGCACTGCATTGCACATCTTCATTTACGTGAAATTCAATCAGACGTACCGAAGGAAGTTGAAAGCCTTGTTCTGTAGCGATAAACCCACCACCTCAGACGCAAGGACACGACTAGAAAGGGTCTTACAATAATGTGGACATTAGCGTTACATTCCACAATTATTAACTGGCATATTCCGAAATCTCGTGTGAGTTCTGTAATATTGAATTCATTGCTACATATGTGTGTACACACACGCACACATGCGGGCATACAACCCAACACACACGCGGACACACAACCACACGCACACATGCGGGCACACAACCCAACACACACGCGGACACACAACCACACGCACACACACACACACACACACACACACACACACACACACACACACACACACACACAACCATAAAGTGATTCATACTAAAATGGTTTTGATGTTATATTTGATAAAAGCAGCGGTAGTCAGTCAATCATTGCTGCTGAACACAATGTACGAAACTATGATTACCCAGCCATAGTCATGACGAGACAATTCAATGTCAAATGATGCTCGGGACGCTGGATGTGGTTACAATGTTTTGGGTGCAAGAGGACAATGCAGAGAAGGGAATAGATCATCTCGGTCAGGGAAGGATTGTGCAGCGGGAGGTGGGAATGAGTTCCAGCAGAGTTCAACACTCAGAGGAAAGGCAAGACATGTGTTTTACTCAGATTGCTACTATCGTAATTGGAACTCTTTGCTGACTCCTGCCGATGAGACAGGACACATGTGGGAATGTAGATCACCTGTAGGTCCGGAAATGTAGATCACCTGTAGGTCAGGGAATGTAGATCACCTGTAGGTCTGGTAATGTAAATCACCTACAGGTCAGGTAATGTAGATTACCTGTAGGTCAGGTAATGTAGATCACCTGTAGGTCAGGTAATGTAGATCACCTGTAGGTCAGGGAATGTAGATCACCTGTAGGTCATGGAATGTAGATCACCTATAGTTCAGGTAATGTAGATCACCTATAGGTCAGGTAATGTAGATCACCTGTAGGTCAGGGAATGTAAATCACTTGTAGGTCAGGTAATTTCGATCACCTGTAGGTTAGGTAATGTAGATCACCTGTAGGTCAGGGAATGTAGATCACCTGTTGGTCCGGAAATGTAAATCACCTGTAGGTCAGGGAATGTAGATCACCTGTAGGTCAGGGAATGTAGATCACCTGTAGGTCCGGAAATGTAGATCACCTGTAGGTCAGGGAATGTAGATCACCTGTTGGTCCGGAAATGTAAATCACCTGTAGGTCAGGGAATGTAGATCACCTGTAGGTCAGGGAATGTAGATCACCTGTAGGTCCGGAAATGTAGATCACCTGTAGGTCAGGGAATGTAGATCACCTGTAGGTCTGGTAATGTAAATCACCTACAGGTCAGGTAATGTAGATTACCTGTAGGTCAGGTAATGTAGATCACCTGTAGGTCAGGTAATGTAGATCACCTGTAGGTCAGGGAATGTAGATCACCTGTAGGTCATGGAATGTAGATCACCTATAGGTCAGGTAATGTAGATCACCTATAGGTCAGGTAATGTAGATCACCTGTGGGTCAGGGAATGTAAATCACTTGTAGGTCAGGTAATTTCGATCACCTGTAGGTTAGGTAATGTAGATCACCTGTAGGTCAGGGAATGTAGATCACCTGTTGGTCCGGAAATGTAAATCACCTGTAGGTCAGGGAATGTAGATCACCTGTAGGTCAGGGAATGTAGATCACCTGTAGGTCAGGGAATGTAAATCACCTGTAGGTGAGAGAATGTATATCACCTGTAGGTCAGGGAATGTAGATCACCTTGTAGATCAGGGATTGTAGATCAATTGTAGGTCAGGGAATGTAGATCACCTTGTAGGTCAGGGAATGTAGATCACCTGTAGGTCAGGGAATGTAGATCACCTGAAGGTCAGGGAATGTAGATCACCTGTAGGTAAGGGATTGTAGATCACCTGTAGGTCAGGGAATGTAGTTCACCTTGTAGGTCAGGGATTGTAGATAACCTGTAGGTCAGGTAATTTCGATCACATGTAGGTCAGGGAATGTAGATCACCTTGTAGGTCGGGGAATGTAGATCACCTTGTAGGTCAGGGAATGTAGATCACCTTGTAGGTCGGGGAATGTAGATCACTTGTAGGTCAGGGATTGTAGATCACCTGTAGGTCAGGGAATGTAGATCACCTGTAGGTCAGGGAATGTAGATCACCTTGTAGGTCGGGGAATGTAGATCACTTGTAGGTCAGGGATTGTAGATCACCTGTAGGTCAGGGAATGTAGATCACCTTGTAGGTCGGGGAATGTAGATCACCTGTAGGTCAGGGCTTGTAGATCACCTGTAAGTCAGGGAATGTAGATCACCTTGTAGGTCGGGGAATGTAGATCACCTTGTAGGTCAGGGATTGTAGATCACCTGTAGGTCAGGGAATGTAGATCACCTATAGGTCAGGGAATGTAGATCACCTCTAGGTCAGGGAATGAAGAAGTGTGTAACGTATTTCAATGTGCCGGGAAACTAAGCACAAAAATAAATGCTTCATGATGTCGGATGTGTGCGGTCGACAGGTGCAAATATCGCAGCTATGCTGTGAACAACCTCAAAAGAAGTACGTCATTCTGACAAACAGCGAAACAGATAGCATGGACTTGGGATAACACACTTCTGGAAGGTATATAATCTACAGGCAGAAAATACTGTTCTGCGACAAAAATGAGACGGAAGTACTGTTTTGTTGCAGCAATATTACTTTAATTAGACTTATTTGGACTTTCAACAGTTGACAGTATCGTGTTTAAAACAGTCTGTAAAACAAATTTGAAAATAAAAATTTTGCATCGACCGGGAATCAAACCCGGGTCACCCGCGTGGCAGGCGAGTATTCTACCACTAGACCACCGATGCCTACACGTAACAAGTATTCTAAATAAGTATAAGAAAAATTCTGAAAATAATAATAGTTATTTGATCGGTTGTTTTAGTCTTTTCTCGTTTCGATTTCAGATTACTTTGGAGCTCAGGGCGGTCCAAGGGGGACTCACCTTTAGCTTTTTTCAATTAGTGATATTTGGACATTTACATTTGCTTATCTGTTTGATATTGTAGATTCGTTCATTCCTTCATTTTCCTGTTGTACCTTTAACTGCCACAAAACATTTTGTAATGAGAATCTTCACCATTTCACTCAGGACACTTCCATAGGCGCTCCGTCCCCATCTTCAGCAGCAAGTGAATTGTTCTAATTCCGATGGTACTAGCAACTGTCTGATTGTACATCTGTCTCGCATTTTCCTTGAGAGTCTCAGCCAGATGCCCTGGCCACTCCCCAGCAGCGTCAGGGAATGTAGATGACCTTGTAGGTCAGGGAATATAGATCACCTATAGGTCAGGTAATGTAGATCACCTGTAGGTCAGGTAATGTAGATCACCTGTAGGTCAGGTAATGTAGATCACCTGTAGGTCAGGTCATGTAGATCACCTGTAGGTAGGGAATGTAGATCTCCTGTAGGTCAGGTAATGTAGATCACCGGTAGGAAAGGGAATGTAGATCACCTGTAGGTCAGGGAATGTAGATCACCTGTAGGTCAGGGAATGTAGATCACCTGTAGGTCAGGTAATGTAGATCACCTGTAGGTCAGGGAATGTAGATCACCTGCAGGTCAGGTAATGTAGATCACCTGTCGGAAAGGGAATGTAGATCACCTGTAGGTCAGGGAATGTAGATCACCTTGTAGGTCAGGGAATGTAGATCACCTGTAGGTCAGGGAATGTAGATCACCTGTAGGTCAGGGAATATAGATCACCTGTAGGTCAGGGAATGTAGATCACCTGTAGGTCAGAGAATATAGATCACCTGTAGGTCAGGTAATGTAGATCACCTGTAGGAAAGGGAATGTAGATCACCTGTAGGTCAGGGAATGTAGATCACCTGTAGGTCAGGGAATGTAGATCACCTGTAGGTCAGGTAATGTAGATCACCAGTAGGAAAGGGAATGTAGATCACCTGTAGGTCAGGTAATGTAGATCACCTGTAGGTCAGGGAATGTGGATCACCTGTAGGTCAGGGAATGTAGATCACCTTGTAGGTAAGGGAATGTAGATCACCTGTAGGTCAGGGAATGTAGATCACCTGTAGGTCAGGGAATGTAGATCACCTGTAGGTCAGGTAATGTCTATCACCTTTAGGTCAGGAAATGTAGATCACCTGTAGGTCAGGTAATGTAGATCACCTGTAGCTCCGGAAATGTAGATCACCTGTAGGAAAGGGAATGTAGATCACCTGTAGGTGAGAGAATGTAGATCACCTGTAGGTCAGGGAATGTAGATCACCTTGTAGGTCAGGGAATATAAATCACCTGTAGGTCAGGGAATGTAGATCACTTGTAGGTCAGGTAATTTTGATCACCTGTAGGTCAGGGAATGTAGATCACCTGTAGGTCAGGGAATGTAGATCACCTGTAGGTCAGGAAATGTAGATCACCTGTAGGCGTGGAAATGTAGATCACCTGTAGGTGGGGGAATTTAGATCACCTGTAGGTGAGAGTATGTAGATCATCTGTAGGTCAGGTAATGTAGATCACCTATAGGTCAGGTAATGTAGATCACCTTAGGTCAGGTAATGTAGATCACCTATAGTTAAGGGAATGTAGATCACCTGTAGGTCAGGTAATAAAGATCACCTATAGGTCAGGGATTGTAGATCACCTGTAGGTCAGGGAATGTAGATCACCTGTAGGTCAGGTAATGTAGATAAGCCATAGGTCAGGTAATGTAGATCACCCATAGGTCAGGGAATGTAGATCACCTGTAGGTCATGGAGTGTATATCACCTATATGTCAGGTAATGTAGATCACCTGTAGGTCAGGGAATGTAGATCACCTGTAGGTCAGGGAATGTAGATCACTTGAATTTCAGGGAATGTAGATCACCTGTAGGTCAGGTAATGTCGATCACCTGTAGGTCAGGGAATGTAGATCACCTGTAGGTCAGGGAATGTAGATCACCTGTAGGTCTGGAAATGTAGATCACCTGTAGGTTAGGTAATGTAGATCACCTGTAGGTGAGAGAATGTAGATCACCTGTAGGTCAGGGAATGTAGATCACCTTGTAGGTCAGGGAATGTAAACCACCTGTAGGTCAGGGAATGTAGATCACTTGTAGGTCAGGTAATTTCGATCACCTGTAGGTCAGGAAATGTAGATCACCTGTAGGTCAGGGAATGTAGATCACCTGTAGGTCAGGAAATTTAGATCACGTGTAGGTGAGAGAATGTAGATCACCTGTAAGTCAGGTAATGAAGATCACCTTGTAGGTCAGGTAATGTAGATCACCTTTTAGGTCATGGAATGTAGATCACCTATAGGTCAGGGAATGTAGATCACCTATAGGTCAGGGAATGTAGATCATCTGTAGGTCAGGGAATATAGATCACCTGTAGGTCAAGGAATGTAGATTACCTGTAGGTCAGGTAATGTAGATCACCTCTAGGTCAGGGAATGAAGAAATGTTAACGTATTACAATGTGCCGGGAAACTAAGCACAATAAAAAATGCTTCATGAAGTCGGATGTGTGCGGTCGACAGGTGCAAATATCGCAGCTGTAAACAACCTCAAAAGAAGTACGTCATTCTGACAAACAGCGAAACAGATAGCATGGACTTGGGATAACACACTTCTGGAAGGTATATAATCTACAGGCAGAAAATACTGTTCTGCGACAAAAATGAGACGGAAGTACTGTTTTGTTGCAGCAATATTACTTTAATTAGACTTTTTTGGACTTCCAACAGTTGACAGTATCGTGTTTGTTTTAGTATCCAGAAGCCATGAGTTGTTAACCCTTAGGCTCGGTATTATGGATATCGCAACCTTTCGGCCTTGATTCCATTGTAAATACCGTAAATCTGGAAGAAAATGTGGCTTTCCTGCCTACCCCCGGGATTCAACCCGGACCACAAGGAGTACGTCACCCGGTATCCGCGAAATCCGGTTTTAGCCAATTCCCCTAGAGAGCCGGGCACAGTATCGTGTTTAAAACAGTGTGCCAACAAATTTGAAAATAAAAAATTTGCATCGACCGGGAATCGAACCCGGGTCACCCGCGTGGCAGGCGAGTATTCTACCACTAGACCACCGATGCCTACACGTAACAAGTATTCTAAATAAGTATAAGAAAAATTCTGAAAATAATAAAAGTTATTTGATCAGTTGTTTTAGTCTTTTCTCGTTTCGATTTCAGATTACTTTGGAGCTCAGGGCGGTCCAAGGGGGACTCACCTTTAGCTTTTTTCAATTAGTGATATTTGGACATTTACATTTGCTTATCTGTTTGATATTGTAGATTCGTTCATTCCTTCATTTTTCTGTTGTACCTTTAACTGCCACAAAACATTTTGTAATGAGAATCTACACCATAGCACTCAGGACACTTCCATAAGCGCTCCGTCCCCATCTTCAGCAGCAAGTGAATTGTTCTAATTCCGATGGTACCAGCAACTGTCTGTTAACTAGTAAATCTACAGATTATCCACACTGCACATTGGGCAAGTCTACAAGCACTCTGGTACCATCTTCAGTATATATCTCAGCCTATCGACTGATAACACTAGTTCTGTGTCGGTTTACATGTTTTCTTTTGGCTATGTAAATTAGTCTTCATGTCTTTCAGTTCCTCGTTTGATCTAAGTTCTTGTAGTCTGGTACTTTTCTGTTTAGCGTCCACAACACACGAGTGATTTAGGGACATCCCGTATTATAGAAGGGTTAGGGTTCTGTAGTCTTTCGAATGTTACCGACTCAGCGTCGTCTCCTGAATCATTTACCGACCCCCCCCCCTTTTTTTTCCCCTCCCCCCCCCCCGCCCCCCTATTGAGAGCTTCGGCGAGAACATCGGCCCGGAGCATCGCTGATCTAGTACCTACCGTGGCCCTGCCAGCAAGCCAATCCATTCTCTTTGACTCCAGAGCGTCCTGGCACAGTAAGGAAACAGATTCCTGTCAGATTCGATTTCTTCAGTGATTTCAACGATTGTATTCGAACCCAACCAATTTCAATCTTCTAAAGCACGCTCATGGAATCACTCAGAGCACACACGGGAAGAATCAGGACCGTGTCTTACTATGATACAGACATGCGGCCACAATAGGGAGCATCGCAAGGGTGACGGCGTAAGCAGCGAAATCAAAATACAACTTGAACTTTTGATCTGGCAACGCCAACTATTGGAAGCGGCATTTGGAAGGCTTGCATCATACTAAGAACATCTACCTCACGGAACTAGCAAGAATGCTGTCTCAATATTTCAAGTGTTCTTGGGCACCCTTATTCGTCTAAAAATAGAACTTTACAAAGAGTGGATGAGGCTTCATTCAACTGTAAAGGAGAGGAGAAAGTATTTCAACGCGAGAATGGAGGTGGAAGCAGTAACGGCAGCTTCCCGATGGCTGGAGAGACACACAGCCAGACATGTTGTAACCAAAACCAGGAGCGTAGCAAGAGACTGCGTGTCACGACAGGGTGTCATTACTGGGGAAGGGAGGGGGTGGCAAAAACTTGTGTTGTAATATAAAAATGTGTGTGTGTGAAGGGATGACAAGAGATTGTCTCCACTGTGTAACACTTGAGCTTGCAATCTCACTGAAGGTGACACGACATTTTCCGCACCGGTACCACATGACCTTGCTACGCCACTGATCATAATCGACTCACAGAGCGTGCCTCGGATACTCGAGATTGGCATCTTGCGCTCTGGGAGGCTGGCATCTTGCGCTCTGGGAGGCTGGCATCTTGCGCTCTGGGAGGCTGGCATCTTGCGTTCTGAGAGGTTGGCATCTTGCGCTCTGGGAGGCTGGCATCTGGCGCTCTGGGAGGCTGGCATCTGGCGCTCTGGGAGGCTGGCATCTTGCGCTCTGGGAGGCTGGCATCTTGCGCTCTGGGAGGCTGGTATCTTGCGCTCAGGGAGGCTGGCATCTTGCGCTCTGGGAGGCTGGCATCTTGCGCTCAGGGAGGCTTGTATCTTTATGCTCTGGGAGGCTGGCATTTTGCGCTCTGGGAGGCTGGCATCTTGCGCTCAGGGAGGCTGGCATCTTGCGCTCTGGGAGGCTGGCATCGTTTGATACAACTCAAAGGAGGAGCACATCCTGTATTTCTCACCTAGGATATTAATCTTGCATGGTAATGAAAAGGCTGATAGATTGGCTGCTGGCAGTCATCTGAGCGGTGAGCTACTTAAAGACGTGTGGCGAAGTCATTTGGGATCAGGTAAAGAGTGCAGCAGAACAGACAGAGCATCCATGTCTAGAGAAGATGATTCACCTAGGACCAGAGGATCAGGGCGATCTTCTGTCTCTAAGGGTTAAAACGGGCGATGTTTGTAACTAGCCCAATCGACATGGACAGTCTTCGTTGGTTACTGAGGAGAGGGCCGGAGCAGATATGAGGATGTCCCGATTGTTGCGACATCAATTCTTTAGTTCACTCCTTCATTTATGTTTTAAGATATACACCCACTTGTAAACTTTCATCTTTGTTGGGCACAGTTCACTCATTTCCTGGAGCCATCTAGGAAAAAGGAAAAAAACTGAAAACGGCAAGCTACAGATACTTTAGATGGGGATGTTAGGGGACGTAATCCATTGTTCGGTAAGTTCACATACTATACTTTAATATCATTTGAGATTAGGGTTTAGAATGAGGTTAGCCCTAACTCTAATCCTAACCTGAAGCAATATTAAAAATTAGAGAACATTATTATGTGAATGTAAACAAAGCATAGATTGTGTCCTGCACCTGTTCACGTTTCCAGGCCCATCTACACACTTTCTCTGTCTGATCTAGGTCGGAGGGGTGTCACGTTGTACTGCTTTTTTTCCGAAAACAATCTCTCGTGTGACCTAGGTTGAGGCTGTGGGTAGGGGGGCGGGGAGTTGGGTTAGGGCCAGTTCTAGATGTTCTGGGGTCGTTGAAAGCCGTGTCGTCGTGTAGTATAGAACACGCTATATCGATGCTAATGTATTCGGAGGGAAGACAACGTGATACCCCTCCGACGTAGACAAGTCTGAGAAAGTATGAATGAAAGGTTAGGTTGTGTGTACATGGGCCTGGAAACGTAAACAGGACCTGTGTCACTTATAGTCGCTGTAAGCAGACAATAGATTGCGTCCCCTAGGGTCGCCGTTTTCAGTTTTGCTGTCATCTAACGCTATATGGAGTGCGCACCGACCGCACCAAGATGGTGTCGAATCTTTTCTTGACCTTCCCTTCAGAATGAAATGGAAAAAAGAAAACATCATTCCTTTTTTTTTTTTTTTTTTTTTGAAATTTGGTATCTGTACAAATATCGATGTGTCAATGTGGTTTGTGATGCTGTTGGACAGTGTAGGATTGTGTGAACGACATACTTACTGGTAGAATAATACAGCACACATTTGACTGCGTCATCAACAGGTGTGTAATTAGATAATTGTTAACCACCACTTCTTTGTGGGAAGTTCCCGTAAGAACGAAGGCTAGGGCAACAAAGCCCGACAGAAAATGTGGGTAGGCAGAGCTCAATGCGTCTGTAAAGAAAGTCTCTAATCCAGGCAAACATCTGTCCTTTTATCCAGCCGTGTGCTTGTTTCAGCAACAAGCCTTTCTTCCAGACTTGGTCAAGGGTTTTGGTCAGGTCGAAGACAGTAGCTAGCAGTTCCTATGTTTTTTCTTGAAAGTATTTTTGATATTTGGTCATTAGCGCTTCTGGTTAGTGCTTTTGACTAGGCAGATGTGGTCACGGCTCTTTGGGAACAAGCAACGAAATCAGTAGAGAAACATCATTGTAAAGGGTTTCGGGAGCCCTATTATAGGGAAAACAAGAATAGACCCACTGCTTACCCAAAAGCATGTCGTAAGAGTCGACTAATTAGGAGCTTCCTTCAAAGTCGAAGTGTATCTGCCTGAGAGGCAAGGAACCAACAGTCTGCTTACAATTAGTCAAATCTGTCAAACGGATGCATACACAACACTCAAGTTCTGGAACAGGACTGTAGTCCAGAAGTGGACAAAAAACCAGAACTTTCCGCTAGAGTTTACAACTGGTGAAGGCGAAGAAGAAGAAAAAAGTAGAGAAACAAGATTATTTTGACCTGGAGAGAATGAGACACCTGGGTGTAACCAGAGGGTCTGGCCGGCTCACTACACTCAGAGGAAAGGCAAGATGGAGATATGACCAGATTGTGACCGGTACCATCAGTATTGGGACTCTGCGCTGGCTGCTGTGGATGAGGACGGAGCATGCATGGGAATGCCCCGAGTGCTGTGATGTCAATTCTTGACTCTTGTCTTCAAGGAAATTCAACAAGCTAGTGTCACATCCATAGATCAACTCTTCTGATGCACATTGTCAATAGCAGTCATTTAAATAAAGTTTTCTATTTCAGTAATGGATATTGATGCCTCCTATGTCATGTTTGGTGATTCAATATCGCTGCATAGCTTTGATATTATTTGTATCAGAGTTTAAGTATAGATTTTTGCATTGTTTGGTTACCAGTAGGGCTGTACCGAATATTCGCTTCGGGGCCGAATAGTGGACCTAATAACTATTCGGTATTCGGCCGAATAGTTGCGGTCGGGCCGAATACGAATAGTGGTTACCTTACACCCGTTTCTGGACTAGTGGCAAATGAACATATCAAGATTTCCCACCTTGGTTCATTCTGTCAATCGTTATCTTTGTGCACCACCTACGAGTGTACCAAGTGAACGTCTGTTTAGTACAGCTGAATCCTTCAGTGAGACAAGAAGCTGCCTAATGCTGACAACATGGAACGATTTTTTGTTTCTCGAAAGCTAATGCCGCTTTCATGGATTAACTAGCTGTCAGTGACAATTTACAAGTTTAGTTAGTTGTTATAAAACTATGAATACTTTCATTCCTAGGTATTAGTTAACACTGACTGACTGAAGGATGCAAAACATGAAATGTTTTCAAATGTTTACTATTCTGTAGTACATTTTGTGAATACCTGTGCCTCAGGCGTTTATTTGTACATTTTCCTGTATTGTCACACTCAACAGGCGATGTAGGGAAGAGAATCCTGTTGCTGTTAATGCAGAGGTCAACGCTCTCATCGGTGAAAATTCAGACGAAGCAGATGCAATAATTTATACAGACGGATCCGTTATACGCCAAAGAAGAAGCGCGTGGGCATTTACAGCACGCTCAGCGGGCAGAACAGTCAAAGAAGCCAACGGCGCCTTCTCCATGACAACCAGCAGCATGACGATGGAGGTGATGGCAGTGACACAAGCGCTTGCCTGGCTTGAAACACAAAAATACACCCGCGTGTGTATACTCAGTGATTCAATGAGTATGATCCGGAGGGTTCAGGCAGGTTCAGTGCGAAGACAATGGCTTGAATCATTACAGAAGTCCACTGTCTGTGGAGTCACCTTTATTTTTGTTCCGGGACACGCAGGCGTCGATGGAAATGAAAGAGCTGACAGGTTGGCTGGATCCGCTATCACTACCGACGGTCAGCCTATGGATCATGCTGATATCAATGCCCTCAGAGAAATGGGAAGGATAGAGGACTTTGGTGGCAGTGAATCCACATCACTCGCCAGAATGGCAGACTTGGGAATTAAGATCGGCACAGCAAAAAACGAGACGCACACAAGCTACGCCAGAAGACTTGTTAATCAACATAGAACTGGTACTATTAGCCATCGGACGTTGGGGTTCATACTGAGGGGAGGATCTGAGCACCTATGGACATGTCCGGAGTGCAATGAGGATAACCCAACTAACTAACTAACTAACTAACATTTTGTGAAGTAAAATTTCAGCGTACATTTGACATTATGGATGTCTTTTTTGTTTAGATCTATTTTATACACTATTCGAAAATGGAAGAATGGGCCTCAGTTTGAATAGTGGGAAGACAGAAGTAATGGCGGTATCAAAGAAAATAATTATTCCTAAAGGTGTAATAAAAGTCAATGGTTTTATTTTTGGACAAGAACAGAAATTTAAGTACCTGGGCACATGGATAACATCAGATGGAAGATGCATAACTGAGATAAGAAACAGAATAGGACAGGCAAAAACTGCATTTTATAAAATGAAGAACATCTTGTGCAATATAACCTTGTCAATGAAGTTTAGAAAAATAATTCTTGCTTGCCACATACATCCAGTTTTAACATATGGCTGTGAGTGCTGCACAATCGGTAGGCCTCAGAGATGTGGTTTTATAGAACAATGCGTAAAATACCTTGGACAGAAAAAAAAAAAAAACAGTTAAGAGGTTTTGATAGAGGCGGGAGCCCGAAGACAACTACTCACAGTTGCATCGCATGGAGGTGTGTCAGCACACGAACTAACACATGCTGCAGGAAATCGCACTGTGGCGAGGCATAATCGCCCATGCCAGTGGGCAAAACACCTGGTGATGATGATTCACTATTCGTATTCGGCCGAATAGTTGGTCCAGCTATTCGTATTCGGCCGAATAGTGAAAATCACTATTCGGTTCAGCCCTAGTTACCAGTGAGGAGAATTATTCCCATGTCTTTTGTGAGATCGTTTAGGCTGGTGTGTGCTTTATTGTTTTGTGTCCTTTCTTGTCAGTTTTGGCTTGTTTGACGTCCTTTTTTGTTTGCTTGTTTGTTTTGTGATCAACACATAAAACTGCATTTGTCCTCATCCTTTCTTCTAATGGTTGGTGCTGGCTGCCTTTTACTTGTCTATAATAGGTGTAGATTTTATCTAACATAGAATTTTGTGCAGCTCTTGCGGGTTGTCCAGTAGCTATCTAGATTGAAACCAGTATGATCAAACATGCAGGGAGCAGCAGTCAGGGGGAGACAATAGGACATAATGTACTCCCCCTTCTTTCAGACTCCACACAGAAGAGAACAGCAGCACTTGTTCTGTAATTAAAGACTGAAAACACTGATAACTGTGGAACTAGTCAAAGAACAACTAAACATAAAACAGAAGCGAGTCCAACACCAGCATAGACAACTATTCTGGCCAACACCTGGTCCATTTGAAGAAAAGGTGAAGTGCATGTTTTGTGGAGAGTAGCATGCACCTGTTCAATGTGTAAAAACTGGGCCTGGAGCGGAGTTAACAGTGACCATGTCCCTGTAGTGGACAAATACAAGTCAGAATAAGGGGGGACAGAGGCTAAAAATGTTATGATGAAAAAATATATTTTAAGAATGGATAAAGAGATTCAAGATGATACAGATTGACTGTGAGAAACAGATAATGCAACAGGTAAGGTTTGAAGTTTCAACAACGGATCAACATCATATCACACAGGTAGTAACCCATAAGTGCTCCAATCTTCTTCTAACTCAAGTCTGAGTCCAAAGAAAACCAGCACAGTGCACAGGCTCTGCAGCACCAGCGAGGATCCTGAAAAACTTTTGGTAGAATTTAACTTTAAATTTTGCCCGGCAGCACCATTAGGCTACTCTTTTCGATTTCCAACTGCCAAGGGATGTTTTTATGTGCGCAACAATGCACACAGACGTCCGATCTGACTACCCAGAGACCAGAGGGGAATTACTAAAAGTCCAAGCCCACATGAAAATATCCCAGCCATTACGGGGGATTGAACCTGAAACCTCTATCACTCAAGGCAGACACAATGCCTCAAGACCATGCAGATGAATAATGGGAAATGCTAAAGGAATCTAGCCATCGAACAAGCACATAGCTATTACCAGAAAGAAGATATAAAGACAAACAGATCTGGATAAACGAAGAAATTTTACAGTTGAAGTACAAAAGAAAACAAGTAGAATAAGGTTTTAAAAAAAGAAATAAGACACAAATATGTTAACGCAAAAGAAAATTGGTTAAATGAACAATGCAACAACATTGAGTCAAATGATATAAGGAATACAAATATCTTGCCCAAACGCATCAAAGAGTTAACAGGAAGAAAGTAAGAATAAATACAGGGTGTTTGAAATAAAAAAAAACAGGAGAGGTTTTATTTGAACAGAAGATCTTCAAGCGTTGGGATAAATATATAAGAGAGTTATTTGACAGAGAAAGAGAAGAATTATTGAGGAAAGTAGCATAAACCTAGAGAGACCATCAGTATTGAAAGAGCAAGTCAGTGATGCCATCAAACATATGAAGAAAGGCAAATCAGCCGGACCAGATGAAATAACAGTAGAAGAATTAGAACATCTGAATTAAAATGTTGATGTCTACCTGCAGATGTGCTTAAGTCTGTTTTTATAACTTTACCCAAGAGGTCGGAAGCTATGGACTGTGAGGATTTTCGAACATTCAATCTTACAAACATTACCAAACCACTGCTAAAAAGTGTAATGAGAAGAAGAAGAAAAAAAAAACAGATGGAAATTAGTCAAGAAAAGGGAACAAATAATTCAAAATATATCCTGAGAGAATTACATGAATTACATGAGGACATACAGAGACGCGAAAGCACGAGGTATTTAAACAGTGCTAGAATGATAGCACAAGGAACCCAGAACGAGGGTTTGAAGGAAGAGACAAAGGTCTCGTCAGTCAGTGTTTCGCAGCCAGAGTAAAAGGTTGTGTTTGAGGGGAGCGTGAAAGTGATATTGTATAACTGACATGTAGAGGAAAGTTTGAACTGACAAGATGACAGCCTAGCCAGAGTTTAATCAAGTCGACACCTAATCTGACGGTGAAACTTA
>CAJHNH020000041.1:0-217500 GCA_905116865.2 Candidula unifasciata
ACATATGACAGACCTCATGATGCTGGAGCAGAAAGTTTCCTACTTCCACAGACACATATTGACAGACCCTCATGATGCATGCGTGCAGAAAGTTTTCTACTTCACAGACAATGACACATATTGACAGACATCATGATCACATGGAGCTGCAAAAGTTTCCCTACTTTTCACAGACACATATTGACAACATCATGGATGCATGGAGCAGAAAGTTTTCTACAGACTTTACATTACAGACACATCTTGACAAACTATCATGATACATGGAAGCAGAAAGTTTTCTACTTTACAGACACATCTTGACTAGAAACATCATGACATCATGGAGCATGAAGTTTCCATACTTCACAGCTATTGCATTTTTGACAGACATCAGACCTCTCTTTTGCATGGAGCAGAGCAGAAAGAAATCAACAACCTGGTCCTTGTACTGGTCAGCACTGCGTCGTTTCATCTTCCACCTGCAACTGCAACTCTTTCAGCCTTTTCTCCATTTTACGATTTGTTCTAGCCAGAGCCGCCCTCTCTCTATAGAAAGACAGTTGAAAAGGATAAATAATTTTTTTTTAATGAGTATGAAAAAGGAAATACCATAACAGAATAGTTTTGTCCTATCTTACTGAAGCAGAGAAGTTTTGTGTCACCCATTTTACTGTAGCAGAGAGGTTATATTTCCCTCGACACCCACAGCGGTAAAAGAGGAAGTGAAGAAGAAGAAGAAGAAGAGAGGTTTTGATCTCTCGCTCCCCCACTTAACAGAGAAGTTTTATGTCACCCATCTTATTTAGCAGAGAAGTTTTGTGTCACCCATCTTATTTAGCAGAAAAGTTTTGTGTCACCCATCTTACTTAACAGAACAGGATCCCTTTCCCCCCTCCCCCCCCCCCCCTCCCCCATCTTATACTATGATAGTTTTTTCTTTTAAACACCATGGCTCCAAGATCTTTGTTGACACAGTAACAAATGGCAGGGTGCCCAAGCCATTTTGTTCTATGTTTATAACTAATCTAACAGGCAGAAGTCTGTCGTCCTTCAAGTTAGCTGGGGACAGATAAAGGCTACTAGGAAAGGGACATTTTCCCCAGTATATTTACAGCACAGCTCTTGAGAAGTCAACAAGTCCTTCTGTAACACTGATGAAGCTGATGTATCAATTATATTCAGATTTATCTCTTTCAGTCCCAAGCAATTTGTCATGCACTTGTCAGTTTCCTATTTTATTTCTTTAACTCCTTATGCCCTAGGCAGTCATTGCACCAATTAAATCTGTACCTGCTGCTATTTTAAACCCTTCTGTCACACAGTGGTTAGGTTTTAGTACATCAGATACACTATTTATAAGATAAATAAACAATTTCATATCTGATTTAAAATAATTTTTTTACTCAACTACTGCATTAAAACCAAAATGTGATGAGATAACAGCTGAACTAATTATAGCAGGAGGGGAAGAAAGCATACAAATCTATCAGGCATCAAGGGTTGATTGGTCTAGCCTCACATATCTGATGCGCAACTGGCGTATTAAGGGACCTTTACTTTACTTACTGCACCATAAAATATTCAACATTCTGCCTCTCTCAAGTAAGAACAACAACTCACTTTGCTTCTTGGTCGAGCTGTTCCTCCAGGTTAGAAACTTTGCCTTCCAGGGCTGCAATGGTAGCTTTAGTGCGTGCTCTATTTTGTCCCTCTAATTCAGCCAGCTTGTCTCTCATTTCCTTGTTCTGCCTCTCCAAAGTTAAGCGCTGATTCTCCAACTTCTGTGAAACAGATCTTTCTGAGGCCAGATCTGTCTGCAGCTGTTCCAGCTGTTGAGACATAGTTGATTATGTAAAAATCTGTATCTGATGTATTCAACTAATAACATATCAAAGTGATGATGAGATGCAAGTGTGAATTAAAACACAATACAGCTTGCTTATTTTTGTCTTTTCTTTTGTAAATCATTAAAAACAAGGTGTTAATACAGCAAACTAATGACAGGTTTTACAACAAATGTTGTCTAGTAACACTGTAAAACACAACAGTGAGTGCACATGGTATAAATGGACAACCGGAAAATAAGATACCTGACTGAATTTACACAAAACAAATAAAAGAAAGACTGAGGGTAGAACTACTCATGTATTTACTTCCACATGAAATAATATTGTAATGATGAAAGTTTGATGTAAATAAAAAATAATAATAATAATAAAATGTTTCTTTAATTACTGCCACATGTTCCCTGTGTGGGTTCTGGGGTCCTATTAAAGAGAAAACAAAAAAAGACCCACTGCTTACCCAAAAGCATGTAGTAAGAGTCGACTAATTGGGAGCTTCCTTCAAAGTTGTAGTGCATATGCCTGAGAGGCAAGGAACCAACATTCTGTATACAAATTAGTCAGATTTGTCAAACGGATGCACACCCAACACTCAGGTTCTGGAACAGGACTGCAGTCCAGAAGTAGATGAACAACAGAACTTTCCGCTGGAGTTTACAGCTGGTAAATGCGAAGAAGAAGAAGAACTGCCACATGTGTGTATGTAATTACTATGAAAGCCACCAAAGAAAATGCACACGAAACGAAACAGCCAATGAAGAAAGAAACTAATGGTCTTAAGGAAAATATAGGTGATGACATGAATGAAGGAAAACAAGTTACCAACAACAACAAAACATACCTGAAGTTGGGCTTTGCGTGCCTTATCCGAGTTCAACTCAGCACTGTTGTGTTCATCTTCAAGCTCGTCTTCTAACTCAGAAATTCGGGCCTCCAAGCGCCGTTTCTCATCTACAAGTGCCTGCCTGTGGAACAAATATAAAGCTGTTAGCGTAGTAACAATACCATTTAAAAATCAGTGTTATTTTTTTCCCATTCGCAGAAACAGAGTCCTTTAAATCAATCATCCACCTCGTGCTTAAGGAGATTTTTTTGGGGCAAAGTTTCCGTGAGGTGACCAAGGATTCCATGTGAGACAGTGACAGGTAAACAGAATCAAAATATGACCATCTACCTAGCAGACCATGTAAGGATTCTTCCCAGAAAGGTGTCTAAGTCACTCTCTCCCTCTGTGGGTTCAGGGGCTCCACTATGTGGAAAAAACAAGAACAGACCCGCTGTGTCTCCAGGAAGTATGCTGTGGTGGCTTTCTTTAGAGTGCACCTGCCAGTGAGGCAAGGAACCAACAATCTGCATACAAATAAGTCATATATGTAAAACGGGTGTGCATGCAACACTCAGGTTCTGGAATGGAACAGGAGTTCAGAGATGAATAACCAAAGCTTTTCATCTGAGTTTACATCCCATGAGTGGGAAGGCGAAAAGATTTATTATTATTTCCCCCCTCCGCCCAAATGGGAAGAGGAACCTACACGGGGAAAGATGCAAATATGACAGAGCAGTGCATTTCTAGACTTACTTTGCACTGTTACTGCTGCTAATTTCATCAGCCATCTCATCTCTCTCAGATTCAGCATTTCGTTTAGCCCGTTCAGCAGCTGCCAGCTCCTCTTGTAGTCTCAGCAGCTCGGCCTCCAAATTTTTTGCCTGGTTATTTCAGAGAAAATATAAAGACCAGGGAATTCATTTGCAGTAAACAATAATAGGCAATATTCGCCAAATCAGTTTACATGTACCATGTCTGCAATCATATTTCCATGTGTTATATAATTTGTTTCTTAAAAAAAATAACAATCACAAAGAAAATGCCATATTCTACCATGTTATGCCAGATCACAGGCTCTAAAAAAAACGTTACCAAGGCGGGCAAAAAAAGTGCTTTAAGGACACCTTGAAGTCAAGCATTTGGGATGAATGACACCAATTGGGAGGCTGCCTCTCAAGACCAAAATGCATGGCGTGCAAACTCTACACAAGGGCGAGGCTACATGTGAAGCAAACAGAGCAGCAAGACTGATTAAGAAAAGAATGTACAAAAAGGTGACTGCAGGAGATCCCCTCCCTGGCACAACCCTCATTCCCTGTCCTTACCGTTCAAGAACTTTTCGGGCTCGCATCAGCCATCTTCATACTCATACTTGATGAAAAAGAGTGGTTATCACCATCTTGATGGACAACACACATATTGTGCATATGGCTATATGTGTTAGGACACAGGGTGATCTAAATGATGAGAACACCAAAAACAAATCACACAAGAATATGATATCCTTGTTGTTGTTGGAGAAGCAGCTGGCCAAACAGTTAGAATGCTGGGCTTTCATGCGGGAGACCCAGGTTCGAATCCTCGGTAAGGCTGGGGATTTCTTTTTTTTTTTTTTTTGGGGGGGGGGGGGGGGGGCAAAAATAAATCCTCACCTGCACTAGCCATGTGGCCCAAAAGCCTAAGGCTATACCCCCCCCCCCCCCCCCCCAAGGCAGTAATTGACAGGCTTTTTCTTATAACAGTTGTGGTTCCTCAATCACAAGTGATGAGGACCACTCTTTCTTTCATCCATCATGAAACTCTAGTTTAGTTCAGTCAGAGGTGACTTACAAGACCAATACGGCCCCAGAAAGATCTCGGATAGTGAGGGCAGGCAAAACTGTAGGTAAAGGGCCTGTTACACGGGTCTTTTTTGCCTGCCTGCACTGTTCAGCTACCCTTTTTTTCTTGAAACCTCACAGGTCGCTGTCCCTCTTTGATTTCCTTAATCATTCAACCACAGTGCTTGTTCCTCTTTGATTTCCTTAATCATTCAATCACAGTGCTACCTCCACAATGACAGCTGATTGCAATGATCTCCAACATACTGTCTTTCACGCTGGATATACACTGTCTCTGACTGCCATTTGTCTCTTTCTTGATGTTGTCCTCCCACTTGTATCAGTGTCTACCTCTTGCTCACTTGCTTTCAACTTTCATCTCCGGTATGGTTTTATTTAAGAGTCGTACAGCTTTTGATATGGCCAAAATTCTTCATCTCTCTTTAATTTCTAGTCTCTTAAGAATCTCTGCCTTTGATCTCCTCCCCCCATATGAAATTCAACCTGATCTTCAGTACTACCACATCTCCAGAGAGACCATATAATTTTGAAGCAAGATGATTTTATAACTGCCTGTTTGCTTTCCAGGTTTCTGCACCATTCAGCAAGGCTGAAAATACATAGCATATGACAATTCTCATTTTAACGACTAGCTTATCTCTTTATTTATCAGTAATGTTTGGATGCTGTTGAAAATATTTTGGGCCTTTCCTATATATGAAGAAAAAAAAAAACAGCAGCAAATACAATATCCCGTCTATTGGGGCGGAAGGATATGCCAGATAACAAAAAAGCTATATATGCCAGAGTCTATAAAGACATTAATAAACACTTATTAGGGAAAAAGAAAGTGCAAAAAACAAAAACTATAAAAAAAATAATTAATCAGTATGATTAAAATAAACAAAATATTAACGTAAAATGGCTTAGTTACAAAAATTATAGACATTTTTTAATGTTAATGGACAGGTAATTATACAAATTGGAAAAGGTCGTCCAGAGATGAAAGAATCAAAACTCAGTTTTTAGTTTTTGAAATTTGTTGACAGATGATTGCTTCATGCCTTTTGCCCTCTCCCCCTTTTTCATCATTAAAAACTATTTTTTTTTTTTCAACAGACGCCGAATAATAGAGAGTCTGGATAACCGAGGGCCAGATAATCAAGGATCTACTGAATATGGATTATTGCCGTTCCTCCCTCATGATTGATGTAGTTATGATCAATGATTATGAGTACAAAGGTAGCTGGTTAGTCCAATATGAGGCTGGAAAGTCCTTGAGCAGTGAGGACAACAGGTGGAAGCGGCAGTAAATGTGGAATTAGCACCTCGGCCTTCTAAATATCTCTGTATATGGATTATTTACTTTGTAAATATGAGCTAAATATCAGCTAAATATGATTTGTAGACTAGACAGAGCACCATTCACAAGATGCCTCCCCCCCCCCTTAAGGATATCTGAAAATATGTTAAATGAAAATCATGAGAGAATGTGGACACTATCTAGTTTTTTGACCAAATGGTTTCCGCAAAAGTTGAATGTTGATATCTATGACCACTGTTCAGTCTAACATGAGTTAATTATGCCAACAGTTATGACTAAGATGAAGCTTCATACCCTGCTGAAAACATTATATGTACTAACCTTCTTCTCATTCTCCTTAGCAGCCGCAGCCATCTCCTCTCTGGCCAACCGGGCCTCATCCAGCTCTCGCTGGTAATCCTTTAGCTGAGCTGCCACCTTCTTGTACTGTTTAACAGCATCCTCTTTAATTTTGTTGGCCATCTCCACCTGTTGTTCCAGGCCGGTGAGGTCACCCTGCAGCTTGTTGCGGGCGTTGACGGCCAATGCCCTCTGCTTGCGCTCATCTTCAAGTTCTGATTCCATCTCCCGCAGCTAAACCCAAAATAAAATATAGTCCAGAATGATTGTTTCAATATATGGTTTTAATTTTGCAGCAACTTGGAAAAATAATTTTACCTTGCAAATCATGATCACGCCTAGGAATTTGCATGCATATAATTATTATACAAACACGTCATAAATTAATATAAATATGCATATACACTCATATACTTAGAAGGTCCACAGCTTAGGATCCAGTCTTCTATCATGCATGCTGTCAATAACCCCCTCCACACCCTTTAGGCAACCACTAGATGTAAA
The DNA here is from genome assembly GCA_905116865.2 of Candidula unifasciata. NCBI lineage: Eukaryota > Metazoa > Mollusca > Gastropoda > Stylommatophora > Geomitridae > Candidula > Candidula unifasciata. The sequence continues at coordinate 6,640 of CAJHNH020000041.1, forward strand.
ATAATAAACCAGATAACAGCCAGTATTTAATACACACACAAAATGAGAAAATTCAAAACTACAGAATGGCAGAAACTCTCTCAGAACACTGATTATTGGAAGAAAAGATAGCAGTGAAAGAAAGGCTATGTGAAATATGCAGGTTTATCAAGATTAGGAAATAAAGACAACTGCTGTATTCCCCTAAATAAATTGGTCACAACAGACAATCTTCTGAGAATCGAATGAAAAATGCAGTAAATATTTAACATTCACAGAGTTCACACAGTATCCTGCCACATACTGTAGTCAAGGCCTCCTGCAATATTTCACATGCAATCAAACACCAAGTCATCCCCTACCCCCCCCCCCCCTCTCTCTCTCTCTCTCTCTCTCTCTCTCTCTCTCTCTCTCTCTCTCTCTCGCGCACGCACACACACACGCAAACAGATGTCTAAGAAAGGTGACAAGACTGTAAAGATGAAATCATAAATACGGTCATGGGATAACAGGTGGTAACAGAACCAACACTGAATTACACACCAACATCAAACACTTAGAAAGAATGCCTGGCAATGCCACATCATAATACATGTCATACATTACAAGAGGAGCGGTGCACAAAGCCCAAGTTAGACCAAGAATAAAGTGGAAAGATAATACAAGAATAAACACCACAACAGCAGTACTTGTCTGATCGAGAAGACTAAACAAGTGAGAACCAGATTACATTTCTCCTGACACTCAAAGCAGTAACAGAGAAAGTGTATAAGAAGAATGAAATGCAAAAGAACATTTTCTGAACTAGTATAATCAGAAAAGAATATATTTATCTGGTAGAATCAATGGCAGGATAGACAGAGAGTGACAGGGAGGCAATATACTAAACAATTTTGACAGACAGCATAAGATGCAGAACCACACACAGATGGTGGTGCCTGAGCACTAGGACTCCTACTGGTCAAGAACTATTGATGCCTCTACTTGCTTATCCTATAAACAGGTTCCTACTACCAGTAAGCCTGACCAGCGTGGACAGGATCAACGTTTCTTTGATGTCGGAGTGCATCTGCCTGGGAGGTCAGGAACAACAATCCAAAGTCCTGAGGTCAACAAACAACTAGAACTTTCTGTCAGAATTTGCAGCCAGTGAAAATGAAGAAGACAGACATACACAAATAAACAAGTGTAGATAAACATAACTGCCCATATAAGAAGGTACGCTTTGGAAGACAATGATTCATGTCGAGTTTACTGATATATCTATTTCTTATTGTAGAGAGCTCCTTAATCAACTGTACTGTACCTGTTTGAGCAAAGACTTTCTGGACTCCTCCTCTTGGTCCTCTCGTCCAGCCTGTTCTCTTTCATACTGTGCTTTCAGCGCCTGCATGTTCACTTCCAGCCTCAGCTTGGCGTCTTCTGCTGCCTGCAGTTCATCCTCCAGGTCTTCTATCTGCTGCCTCTGCTCCGCTACAGTGGCTTCCAATGATCGCTTGGCCTTTTCCAAGTCATGGATCTGAAGACATTTGAAAACATACAGTAAAATCTGCTGTTCGTAACACTTTACTGCTAAAATGTGAAGACTGACAACATCATGCATCACAGAACTAAACATTTCAAATTTATTCAACATAATGACTTATTTAAATCTGTACCATATCAACACATTTAAACAAAATATTTAACATAACGACATTTAAACATCTGCGCAAGTTTAACTTCAAACAGTAGATAAGGGATGCAGAAATGCATCACCACAAGTGGTGGTGGAGTGCTCTTCTTTTTCTTCTTCTTCGTGTTCTCCGGCTGTAAACTCTGGCGGGAAGTTTTGGTTGTTTGTCCACTTCTGAGCTTTCCAGAACTTGAGTGTTGCGTGTGCATTTGTTTTACAGATATAACTCATTTGCATGCAGCTGCTAGTTCCTTAGCTTTCAGGCAAGTGCGCTTTCAAGGAAGCTCCCAATTAGTCGACTCTTACGACACGCTTTTGGGTATTCAGTGGGTCTATTCTTCTTTTCCCTACAATAGGGCCCTGGAACCCACACAGGAAAACAAGGTGTGTGCTAAGACCAGGGTCAAACTATCTTAAGACCTATTCACACCTCTACAATGGTGATCCTGGGGATGACACATGACTGATAGAGCAATCTTACATTTTTTACACATGCAGCTGTGTTCTGTTCTGAGACACAGTGTTTAGACTTGTTCTGATCTGTCCATAGTAAGGTGGTCGTCGTGTGCCAGTATTAGTAGTTTTCTAAACGATTTACCGATCTTGTTTTTTTTTTTTTTTTTTAATTTGTAGTTTGTTACTGGCAGCTGTTTTGACGCACTTTTCCCGGCCATTGATAAGCTCTCCCATTTCTGAGCACTCCACAATGAGACAGTACACACTGTTCTGCGACTCTATGCTGACAGCCACATTTAGGCTAGCTGTGTTCATAATACTGGAAGTTTTCCAGACTGCATAAACACAATAAGTGATCAGATGGTCCCCTTAGCTGAGTGGTTACTGATTGCATCGTGCTCAGAAGGTTGTGGGTTTCGTTTCATGAACTGAGCCATTTGTTTCAAGGGTGCATCTCTCTTCCCCCTTCCCTCCCATAAACTGGCAACTTCGCTGGAGCTACAGAGTTTATCGGTTGTGTTGTGTGACAATCTCACATGGTGTGTGTGCACGCACTCGTGTGCATGACAGTTCTGGGGAGAGTTGGCAGGGGGCATAAAAACCTGGCCAAAATAAAGTCAGTCCTGTTGAATTTAAACCTTATAGAGTGGTCAGTACATTACAGATACAGAACAAGTGCAAATTGTGTTTTTCATCATTAAAGATGGGGTCTTTTTTCTTTGTTTTTGTTTTTAAATAATTTCCAAAAACTGGTCAAACCTACATTTTTGCCAACATCATCCTCTTTGGAGACAAGGTCTTCCAATTCACGGGCCTGCTGTATTCTGATTCGGTCCAGCTGTTCCACCTTCTCCTTGAGTTCATCATATTGTCTCTGTAGGTTGAGGTACTTGGTCTCTTTATCTCTGCTCTCTTTCTCCACCTGATCCCGTTCTGCTGCCAATCTGGAAGATCATAGCAGTGTTTTTTTTTTTTAGTACATTCAATTCTACAAATGATTCTTTTAAACATTCTAGTTCCGCATTTACGAAAATCTTTACCCAATTTCTGTTCATGATTATCAATCAGAATGACAGAATTTAAAGCTATATTTAATTTTTTTTTTTTTTTTTTTTTTTTTTTTTTTTTTTTAAATAATGAACTGCTTCACAATGTTACAGAAAATTCTACTTTACAATTACCGACTGAGATGGCAATAATTAAACAAAAATAAAACACAATAATGTTTGCTTCTTAAAGGCACTCTCATGAAAACACGTCAGAAGCTGAAAACTCTGCAAGTCATCTAAGAAACAGTATAATTACTTTATTCTAAGAAGCCATTTAATAAAGACTTTTTTTGTTCCAAGAAACTAGAAGACAATACTGTCTGTATAACTCAGTGTCAATAAAACTGTCAAGTGCAAACAACAAACCTCTCGGAAACTGCCTTTTCTTCAGCCAGCAACTGATCAAACTTGCGCTGCTTCTTCTCTGCATTTGACACGTTTGCACGCTGGGACTCCAGCTCCACAGTCAAGTCATCCAGCTATGAAGACAACAGTTCAAACCAATGTCATTAGTAATTGGGCTCCTCAACAGGGAAGTTTAATCAAAGTAATTAAGTAACACAGCCCTTCAATGGAAAACTTCAATCAGTCAAAGTCATACAGTAGTAGAGCCCCTCAATCAAAAAGTTTGATCAGTCAAAGTCACACAGTAATAGGGCTCCTTAATGGAAAACAAAGTCAACAGTAAGTGGGCTCCTCAATAAATACTTCAATATGAACGAACATTCAATAAAGTGCATACAGTGACCAGACTTCTCAATGAAACAGTCCAGTCAGCAAAATTCATACAGTGACCAGACTTCTCAATGAAACAGTCCAGTCAGCAAAATTCATACAGTGACCAGACTTCTCAATGGAACAGTCCAAACAGCACAATTCGTACAGTAACTGGACTCCTCAATAGAAATGTTCAAACAGTCAAAGTCATTCATTACCTGGACTCCCCCAACAGAACAGTCCAGTCAGTCAAAGTCATAAAGTAATTGGATTGCTCAACACTCACTCATTCGTTCACACACAGTGCTGACCCAAGGCAACTTGAGAAAAATTCAGACTGAAATGGTGAAGTCAGAACCAACATTTAAAGACTAATGCCAAGAGATCTTTTCACTGTCACTTCATTCAGAGAAAACATTTAGAGATCTTGCTGTTACTCAATTGGGAGAAAACATGGAGAGAGATCTTATGGCTGTCACTTCATTCAGAGAAAACATGCAGAGAGATCTTAACACTGTTAATTCATTCAGAGAAAACATGTAGGGAGATCTTATTGCTATGACTTCATTCAGAGAAAACAAGTAGAAAGCTGTCATTTCATTTTTTTTTTTTTTTAACATGTAGAGAAATGTCACTGCTGTCACTTCATTCAGGAAACACACATAGATCTCAGTGCCATGACTTCATTCAGGGAACATGCATAGATCACAGTGCTGTCACTTCAATTAGGGAACATGCATAGACCTCAGTGCCACCACTTCATTCAGGAAACACGCATAGATCTTAGTGCCGTCACTTCATTCAGGAAACACACATAGATCTCAGTGCCATGACTTCATTCAGAGAAAACAAGTAGAAAGCTGTCATTTAAAATTTTTTTTTTTAAAACATGTAGAGAAATGTCACTGCTGTCACTTCATTCAAGAAACACACATAGATCTCAGTGCCATGACTTCATTCAGGAAACACACATAGATCTCAGTGCCATGACTTCATTCAGAGAAAACAAGTAGAAAGCTGTCATTTCATTTTTTTTTTTTTTTAAACAAGTAGAGAAATGTCACTGCTGTCACTTCATTCAGGAAACACACATAGACCTCAGTGCCATGACTTCATTCAGGGAACATGCCTAGATCTCAGTGCTGTCACTTCAATTAGGGAACATGCATAGACCTCAGTGCCATGACTTCATTCAGGGAACATGCCTAGATCTCAGTGCTGTCACTTCAATTAGGGAACATGCATAGACCTCAGTGCCATGACTTCATTCAGGGAACATGCATAGATCTCAGTGCTGTCACTTCAATTAGGGAACATGCATAGATCTCAGTGCCATGACTTCATTCAGGGAACATGCATAGATCTCAGTGCTGTCACTTCAATTAGGGAACATGCATAGACCTCAGTGCCGTCACTTCATTCAGGAAACACGCATAGATCTTAGTGCCGTCACTTCATTCAGGGAACACGCATAGATCTAAGTGCCGTCACTTCATTCAGGGATCATGCATAGACCTCAGTGCCATCACTTCATTCAGGAAACATGCATAGATCTCAGTGCTGTTACTTCATTCAGGGAACACGCATAGATCTTAGTGCTGTCATTCATTCAGGGAACACGCATAGATCTTAGTGCTGTCACTTCATTCAGGTAACACGCATAGATAGTGATGTCACTTCATTCAGGGATCATGCATAGATCTCAGTGCTTTCACTTCATTAAGAGAAAACATGTACACAGACCCAAAAATGTATGTATAACTATAGTCAGAGAGAACATGTTTTATCAAAACATGAAGCAAATAAAAAAAACTGCAGCCAGACAGTGAAATGCAAAATCAAATTATTCCCCTAAAACGAGTGATACAAGATTTTCCGAGCTTACCTCAGCCTGCAGTTTGCGTCGTGACTTTTCTAGCTTATCATTCTGTGCACTCATTTCTTCAAGCTGATGCACCAGTTGCTCCATATCCCTGGAAGTTTTCTTCTTGTACTCCTCCAAGGCTTCATTGTTAGCAAGGTCTTCTTCGGCTTTCTTCTTGATTTCAATAATCTGAAATGTTACAATTTACAACCACAAATGTGAAATTTGCATTTGTGAGCTGTGTGTGTAACTAAAGCAACACAAGAGACAGAAATTTAAAAACAATGAAACAGCTTTGTTTTAAACTTTGTGCTTATAGTCTGCTAGAGAGGAGTGAGCTTGTAAACATTTAGAATGTTGTCTCTTATGCAGGAAATCTGGGTTCAAATCCTCAGTAAGACCCCCCGTTTTTTTTTTAAACCAAGGGAAAAATCTTGCTCTTTTTTTTCTATCGAGGAAAAAATCCTGACAGCTCATGGCAAATACACTAATAATGAGGCCCTGAATTCTCAGGATCGAGACCTACATTTCCACATTGCCCTAAAAGTGCTAAATACTGGCATTAAAGAGAGATGGTGCTCACTTTAAATAAGCAGGTTTGAGAATTGTGTCATTTAATCATGCCAACTTCTTCCTTCACACACATCAAGAAAAATCATGAATAAAGTGACTTTGATGATGTATCCTTAGGAGACAGAAAAAAGAAGCTGAAAACAGTAAAATTATAAGGTAAATCAAACATAAGCAATGATGATTTTCTGGACATGTTATCAGAAGGAAAACCTGAAAAACTTTATGACTGGAAAAGAGACAGGGGAAGATAAAAAGAAAAGAAAATGCATGTTTGGGATAAGAACACTGACCTGATCCATATTTATGAATATTATGTGAGACGGCAAATGGCAAACTATAATTGCCTGTGCTTACTGGCAAAGTACATGATGTATGGCATGAGGAAGCCCAAAAACAAAATGGAAAGATAACATCAGAGAAACTCTACAACAATACGATGTAGCTATACTCGAGGCGGTTAGAAGAGCGAGAGGCAGAACCTTAAATCTCTCTCAACACCTGAAGTGGTAAATGAGAAAGTGGAGAAGAAAAACATGACGATCAATCACTTAGAAGAAACAGATTTCGTAGACTAAGTGCCTAGAAAAAAACCACAACAGCCAAAAAATGCTCTGGTTAGTTTCTGCAACCTCCTGTAAAAATACACAATCATTTAGTAAATTACATTCTCTGAGAGCTCTACAAACCTAGTTTCATATACCAAGTACAATATTTTCCATGCTGAAGTAAAATTCTCCAGATCACAGATTTTCCTTCGTCATATCAATCAATTTGGTGTGGTATGTATTTAAGTTTTTCTCTTTTCATAATGTGATCCAAAAAAAAGATTACTGCCTCTTTCCGATGTTTGTGATAGGTTGTCTTCAGGACTCAGTTTCTTAAAACACATGGATTACTTATTTCTGGCTGTCCGGGGAACTATATGCATTCATCAGTAAAACCCTTTTAAGGAATGTGTTCTTCTTCACGTTTACCGGCTGTAAACTCCGGCAGAAAGTTCTGGTTGTTCGTCCACTTCTGGACTCTAGTCCTGTTAAAGAACCTGTGTGTTGCGTGCACATCTGTTTCACAGGATCACAGTTCTGATCATTTGCATGCATTCTTTTGGATCCCTGCCTCTCAGGCACATATACTCTGGCTTTAAAGCAACTCCCTAATTAGTCGACTCTTACCAAATGCTGGGCAGGAAGTGGGTCTATTCTTGTTTTCCCCACAACAGGGCCACAAATTAATCCACATGGGTAGAACAATGATAGAACTATATAAAAGAATTCATAAAATAACTTTTTTTTTTTTTAGTCAAGCTTGTCCAAAAACCAAGATCAAGATTCACAACTTTAAATTAACACTGTTTTAATCTAGCATGGTAAAATTCAGTTTAGATTTTACTTCTTTTTCTGTGCCTTCACCAGCTGTGAACTCCAGCTGAAAGTTCAAGTTGCTCTTCCGGTTCTGGGCCTTGGTCTTATTCTAGAACGTGAGTACTGCAGGAACATCCATTTTAAAGATATGGCTTGTTTGTAGGCACAATGCTGGTTGCTGGTCTTTCAGGCATTGGCATTCTGACTTCAAAGGAAACAACTCTAGTCGCCTGTTTTTTGGAAGGAATGGGTCCCTGGAACCCACATGAAGAGTTCCTATCATCCACAGGCAGGGGTTTGTTTAGACCCATGATCTTCAACATGCAGTCTACTGACTGGTACTGCCCCAAAGAAATTTCCTAATGCTTTGCCAAAAATGTCCAACCAATTATGATTTGATAAATTTTCTCTCCACGCCTGTTTTTGTTCAAGCCGCCAGCCACTCCGCAAAGTATTTCTATTTTCTCCAATCCTCAGGTGTAAAAATGGTTGATGAAGGCTTACTTAGACAACAGAATTTCAAAATCATCAATACTTGCCTGTATGTCTGTCAGCTGAGCCTCCAGAGAGGATACTTTCTGTGCACCCTGCAGGGCTTTGGTCTCTGCTACCACCAGCTGGTTAGTGACCTGCTCCAGTTCAGTCTAAGGAGTGACAACAGCAGCAACAGTTAATGGCTAGCAACACTTACCTACAACCAATCCACCTTAAATTTAATCAACTATGTTTTAAAACATTTTATAGTCTGCAACATTTATCTACAAAAGCTTATCTTACTTTATCTTTAATCAGCTGTTTTCTCAAACATTTTATAGCTTACAACACTTATCTTGAACTGGTATACCTTACTCTTTTAACTTTAATCAGCTGTTTTTCACAAACATTTAAAATCTTGCAACACTTATCTAGAAGTAGTACAACTTCCTATTTTAACTTTCATCAAATGTGTTCACAAACAATTAATAATTTGCAACACTCATCTAGAACTAGTTCCTTTGACCTTTCAACTCTTATCAAATGTGCTAAAAAGAAACCAACCTGCAGTTTCTTGGCCCGCTCTCCACTGTCTCCAGATGAACGCTCTAACTCGGCAAACTTGACACTCAGTTCTGCAAACTGGGTTTCAATTTGCTTGCGCTTACGCTCAGACTCCTGTTTGGCCATCTGGACACTCTTGAGGTCATTTGCAAGGTCAGTGTTCTCAGCTTCTACAGTTGCTTTTACTTTCTCTAAATTGGCTTTAACCTGAAAGAAAATTAAATCAGTTAATGAAATACAGAAGATTGATAAGAGATTATTGATAATAAAAGTTGCAAGTATGCAATGCTAGTGTCAAACTTGAGCACTAACAAAATCTCTACATACAATAAAACAATTCTTGTGAGATGTGATAACTGATAAAAGCTATTAACTAAATCACCACTATCCATGTGAGGGTTCTGAGGTCCCATATTTTGTTAAGGGAAAAAAATAATAAACCCACTATCGACGTCTGTGGCTTAGTCGTTGCAAACGCGCTTCAGGATGCCGGGTTAGATTCCCAGCTGCGGGCCAGTTGACCAGGTAAAGGTTTATTTTAAAACACACACAAAAATGGGTGATTACAAGTAAAAAATAGCCATTTACAAATAAAAACGTATATACAAAACAAAAAACATGCATGCAAAAAATATAAACAGGCATGTACAAACGCTGGTATTTACTGACACAAGAGGGTACACACAAACAAATACAAGCATGTACAAACGCTGGTATTTACTTACACAAGAGGGTACACACAAACAAATACAAGCATGTGCGAACACAAATAAGTATGCAGAGACAAAGACAGGTTGGTACCCAAAAAAAAAAACGTTAAGCACACACACAGTTGGACGTGTACAAACAAAAATGGGTAGGCAGAAACACAAAAACAGGCATGCACAAACAAAAATAGGTATGTACAACCGAAAACAAGTGTGCATAAACAAAATTGGTAAGTACAAACAAAAACGGGTATGTACAAACAAAAACGGGTATGCACAAACAAAAATAGGCAGGCACAAACAAAAACAGGCGTGCATTAATAAAAAAAATAAAAATCAAAACAGGCACACACAAACAAAAAGGCATGCACAGAACAAAATAGGGCATATACAAATAAAACCAGGAATATTTTTTTTGTTGTTGAAATGTTAAAAAAGCATGTAGTGTGTAAATCGTGAACTTGTTACCTTCTTCACATTTTCTAGCTCATCAGTCAATTGCTCCACTTGTTGTGTAAACTTCTGCTTCACCTCCTGCAACACCTGTTCATGAATCTTTTGAGATTCATCAACAGCTTTCTTCAGTTCTGCTACTTCTTGTTCCCTCTTGGTCCTCAGTTCCTGCACAGCTGCTGTTGTGTCCAAGGAGTCCTCTACTTCAGCCCTCAGAGCTTCACACTCCTGTGGACACAAATATATTGATTACTGAACAACATGTGCAGTTTCAAAGTAAATAATATGTCAAGGTATTAAGGTATACAAGAAAAAAGGCATGCTATGCCCTGTAACTGAGCTATCTATTCAAGTGGCAGGCCCACTGGACAAACTTGGCCATCAGAGGCACAGCAAGTGGTCCACAGATCACTTGCTAATTATATTGTATTAATGATTTCCTATGCTGGTGGCCTATGGCCCACAACGATCCCCATTTCCTATCATTTTGGCCCTTGCGTAAACTGGAGCTGAATGGCTCTGGCCTACAACATCTGCTGATATCAAATGCTTAATTCTGTAAGATCAAGATGATAATGTATAAAACAATCATTAGACCACATGTCTTATCCGGCTCATTTAACCGTGCGACGCTGATGAATATGTTGAGAGGGGACTCTGAGCGCCTATGGATGTGTCCGGAGTGAAGATAATCCAACTCCTAACTCATTCTGCTTAAATGAGGGAACTTGAGACCATAACCCCCAAATTATCTGACAGCTGCTCTCAAGTTCAAGCCACCACCAAAACATAAGTTTCATCATGCCGTGGTAGAGCAGCAAAACCTGTTAAATCAACAACATAATCATCAAGACAATGTGAGCAGCTTCCTCACCTCATTGAGGTCCCTCTTCTGTTTCTCAGCTTTGTTACGAGCTTCTCTTTCTGCATCCAAATCCTCCTGCATCTCTTGAAGCTGAGTAGACAACTCCCTCAGTTGTTTCTGCAGAGTGGTCTTTGCAACTTGTTCTTCATCAGCTCTATAGTTTAAAAAAGGAGGAAACAAAAAAGAGTAAAGGATATTATATTTCCAAATGTGGCAACAGTTAAATCAATACACATAAAAGACAAATAATCAGACACATTTCAGTAGAAGGTCTTGGGCATGAATCAACATCAAGCTAGATTTGTTTAAACATGATCTTGGCTATCTGGTCGGCTTTTATAAACAGCAATTATCTACAAACAGAAAGAGAAAGTCAGCTGTTGGGCGATATACTGCCTAACAAAATTATTGTATTGATAAATACTTACTTCTGTAGAGCGGCCTGAACTTCTTCCTCTCGCTTGGCCAGCTGAGCCTGTATATCCTCCACCTGCTGTCTCTTTTCATTGAGTTGATCCCTCAGATCTGCTAGTTCTGTTTCCAGTCTTCTGCGAATCTTCTCCAGCTCTTGTCGTGCCTAAACAATAACACAATTGTGAAAAATGCAATCCTTGTGAATATAATCACATTCACATGCTAAATTCCCAGTGTGGGACCTGGGGTTCCATTGCGGGTGGAGTGGGGGAGGGGGGGTCATTTTCCTGCCCCTTAACATATAGGTCATAAAAGGTTATTAATTAAGGATATATGTTAGAAGGAGCAGCTGGCCTAACGGTTAAGAGCGCAGGGTTCTCATGCGGCTGAACGGGGTTTAAAACCTCTGTAAGGCTAGAGATTTTTCTTCTGCTGGGGGCAAAAATAAAATCCTAACCTGAACAGTTTGTAGCGACAGCACTGTTATGTGGGCTTAAATCTTCACGTTAACAGACACTCCCTACCCCTAGCCTACAAAAGTGATGAACACAGGCAGTAATGGCAGTGTGTGCCTGTGTGTGTGTGTGTGTGTGTGTGTGGGGGGGGGGGTGTTGCTGAAATCGAACTAGCTGGGCCAAAAAGGTTCAGACATCACCCGCTTAGATGTAAACCACAATGCAACATGTCAATCAGTTCATTAAGGGTGAACTCAAAAGAAAAAGAAGACATGCCACAATTACCAGGTTTTTTTTTTTTTTTTTTTTTTTTTCCTTCTGAAAGGGTTGGGGGAAGGGGGAGTTAACTACAATAGAGAAAAGCCTATATTTGCTTCACATCACCCACCAAGTGCTGTTTGGTCTATAAAATATAGGTCTAGCCCTATATACCCAATACACCTGAAAGGCAAGAAAAAAAAGGGTCCTTTACTTTACTTTTACTATATTTGCTTCATACATTATCTACCTAACCACTATCATCAATGCAAAGTGGCTAACTGTGTCAGTTCTGTGTTGATTTGTTTTCTGTTTGAATGTGTGTAAGTTTAAGCTGCGTGATGACTGTTAACAGACGCTTGTGGCTCCCATATCGACCAGAAGAAAATGATGAACGCCATCCTGGCAAAACGGCTTGAGTTAGGCTATAGCTAAAGGTTCAAAATCTGAAGCATTAGGTCCATGAACCAATGTGGGTTCCAAATACTAATTTTGTGTGTGTTTTGTGTGTGTGGGTGGGAAAAGACCTGCTGCTCCATAACAAGCATGTCATAACAGGCGACTCATTAAGGATTTGCAGATGTCAAATGTGTTGAGCTGAAAAGCACAGATATCAAGCCTAGCTGTAAATCACAACACAATGTACCAACAGTATTTTTCAGGGTGAGCAATGAAGAGACATTGCATAAATTACAAAAACATCCATTATGGAAAAATGTAGAACTCTAATTCCTACAAAAATACAAACTTTCTGTAGAACAAACAAAATCCTAAATGTATTAACACCCTAGAAATTAGACATAAGAGCACTGGAACACAGACTCACCTGCTGTTCTTTTCTCAATCTCTCTTCCAGATCAGCAATAATAGCTTCATATTTGCTCTTTAATTTGCCAAGCTGTTTGGACTTTTCTTCCTCCTCTGCCATGTTCAGCTGAGCCTCAGCCAGTCTCTCTTCCATCAGCTTCCTCTCTTTGAGGAGCTTCTGGTTGGCATCATCCAGAGCAGCTGCCTCTTCCTCTAGCTTTTTGATCTTTCCATCAGCAGTCACCTTCTCCAACTGCAGTTTCTGACGGGTCTGCTCTTCTTCTTCCAGCCTGACAAAGGTCAAATGTCACACATCAGGGAACATGCACAAGTTTATGAATATTTTTGTCTGCACATGTGAAAAATAGACAATGTTTAGATAACTGAATGAATGCAACCAAACTTCAAGGAAAATAGGGTAAAACGACCTAGTAACTCCATTATCAAGTTCTCACTATTATCAAGTGCCATCCTAATTACTACAAGTTACTCAGGTCATTAACTGAATATTAATCACTGATTTCTGTTAATCTTCACATCATGTCTTCATAAAGCTTTCTATACCTTGTTCTTATCATCAGTCCTCAGTGTATGATCCAATGAAGATTAATTGAAATGTCACTTCATCTTATCATTCCTTAAAATGTAAAAGTCAAACTAATACAGCCTCAAGACAGCATCAGTATTTGCCCATTTGATTACAAGAATCAGCAGAAGAAAAAAACTAAATAGATACAGACATATTTTAAGACAGTTGCAGTCCTACCTCACGAAACAAAACTGCAGGATGAAATTCTATAATTACCAAATGAGAATTTGGTCTAGCAGCAAACTCAAGGAAAACAATGCTTTCATGACTTCTCTCAGTCATTTATTATCTACATTTTGTGTACAGCACACCTTTTTAACTAAGTTTATACAAGGGCCAACATTCTGTGAACTGCAATCTTCATGGGTCAGAGGCCTGAGCCCCAGCGCAGAATAATCATTAGTACAATACAACTGGCAATGATCCGTGGATCACTTGCTAAGCCTCCATGGGCCACCAGTTAAATAGCCCCGCTGAAAGCTATAATAATGAAGCCCTCATGAACTCAGCACATCTCAGAAAATATGGTGTGATGAACAAAGAAATAAATGAGTAAAGTAGAGATGAACAGGTTTTAAAATTCAAAATAAACCCACAAGAAAAATGAACTTACTGTTCTTCAAGATCTTTGATTTGTTGCTGCATAGCTTTCTTCTCCTCCTGTATAACGGCATATCTCTCCTCCTCGTCTTCAATCCTTAGCTCCAGCTCATGGAGGATGTCTTCAAGTTCCTCCTTGCGCTTGTTCAAGCGTGCCCGAGACTAGAAGAATGATATATTTACAACAATTACACGCAATATTTATGACTATTCTATCTTTAACAATTAAAGCCAACCTTCACTGACTAATATAATAGCATACACAGCAATTACATTTATAATTTATTACTTACTGCCTGAAACAATTCATGCAGCTCAGACATAGAACGATGCACTGACAATAATATATACATTATTTATAACTGTTCTGTTGGTAACAATTCAACATAATTATTAAGCCTGATATTGGTAATATGCTAAGTTCACAAGAACTGAATGTTTATTATTTTTCCTAGTCTGCTGAAGTTCATATGACTTCAAATTACTATTCCTGACACTTGTCAATTAAAGCCATTCTGAGATTCATAGTGCAAAACCTGCATTTGGTGATTAATAAACAACAAATTATTTTTTATCAATACTGACTAATAAATATACAACAAAATTAACATTTATTATCACAACTTAAATTTAAGTGAGACTGAGACAGATAGACAGACAGACAAGACTCATTTTTAGTAAAAATCTAAAACAATTTTACTGTTACCATTTCTTTTCGATAAGCAGATAACTGTAAATTATGGACCTAAACTGACAAGATCATTCTTCTTTTCTTCTTCTCCTCTACCTCATCAAAGTGTTGGGGGAGATGTAAGGGTCTTCTGCGTGCTCTTTCTAATACACTGATAAAGTGATCGTCATTTCTTGAGGGCTGTTCTCATGCCGCTGCACCATCTTGCTTTTTTTTTTTTTTTTTTTTGGTCTTTCTTATTAGCTTTGCGCATCGTATGCTGATTTCTCTATACAAATTCTTTTTAATCTTAAGTGAAAATTGGCCCATTAACAAAATTCACTTGTTCATGTCTGTGCTTTTTACTTTTATTTATATGGTTTTTGGTTGTTTCCCCATCACCACTGTCTCTGTCTATGTGACGCTCATTTTCACATGATAATCCTCACATTTGGTATTGATTTGACTGAGATTTCCCTGGAGACCTTCTTCTGCTAATGCTATTAATACTTGTTATCTGTAAGTAACAATTTTGTAATATCTTCCTCTTCGCTGCTTCTTTGTACACACTGATGCAAGATCATTACAATTCTTATTCAATTAAGCAAATGAATCAAGACAACAGTGAACCCAACAACTAACCTCCTCTGCCTCAGCGCACAGTTCAGTCTCAGCCTGAAGTTGTTCTGCCAGGATGTTCTTCTCCTCAATAATCTGGGCATACCGTCGCTCCAACTCTTCCGTCTCCTGCTTCTGTTTTTCATAGTTGTCTTTCAACTTCTTCAGCTCCTCCTCTTTTGAATGTAGTTTCTCCTCGTGTTCAGCAACCGTCAACAATGGTTTGACCTGTGGAATCAATATTGTTCTTGGTAATTACACCATACAAAATAACTGCTTAGATCAATGATGGGTGTGTTAAAATGTAATTTACTTAGAATATATTGTGATCAATCAGCAATAACCCCTACACATAATTTACAACAACTTACGACTGGTTAACAATTACTGATAATCTTTACATGTAATTACATTATCAAATGAATCCCTGTATGGGTTCCGAGGCCCCACTGTGAGGAAAATAAGAATATATTCACTGCCTCCCCAACACGCGTGTCATAAGAGTCGACTAATTGTGGGCTTCCTTCTGAGTCGGCTTGCATCTGCCCGAGAGGCAAAGAGCCAACAATGTGCATACAAGTAAGTCGGATCTGTAAAACAGATGTGCATGTAACACTCAGGTTTATGAACAAGACTAATGACCAGAGGTGGACAAACAACCAGAACTTTCCGCCAGAATTTACAGCCGGTGAACACGAACTGCTGATTCAGTTAACATTTCAAAATTTGAACACATGAGAAATTAAATTCTTATTCTGCCTTTTATCCCCCAGTGGAGCATAGGCTTTAGCCAGATCATCAAGCTGTTCTATAGGGGTCCACTGAATTCCATCCACACACTGATAGATGTCAGAAAAGTTAGTTAACTTCAGCATTTGTTGGCTATTTTGTGATCTCACTGGGAATTTTACATTTAGTAGTTTGACATTGCTTTCTGAATAGATAGTACTACATTACACTGTTGAATGCAAATCAATCTGCTGCCAAATGATCTGCAACTGAATCGAACTGGGTAATTTGAAATTATGAAGTTTTTTTCACATCACCTAAGCCCTCAGATTAGCCTGCAAGAAAATAGAAGCACAACAGTTTCCCCTTGATGGTAACAGACAGTGCCGCCAGATTGCACAGACCATTTGGTGAGCTTTGAAGCTTAGAATGAAGATTATTGCTTGCCTGAGGTGATGAATCCACAGACAGAATTCACCATTCCACTAGTGAACAACTTGATGTTGTTAAGGATGGCACACAAAGAAATTACATTAAACATTGAGTTTAGTATGATAAAAGACAACTTTTGCTGTGCCTTCGTGATAGTACAGATGACATGATAAACACTGACATTATGACACTAGTTGACCAATGCTGTTTTTTTTTTTTTTTTTTAAACTTTCCTTACGATTTAAAAAAATGGGAGCATTAATTTTAGGCTGTTAATTGCAGGGACTGTACCGATTATTCTCGGACTACTGAGTAAATTACCCCTAAATCATTGCGTTCGTAAGCTAGTACACTAGGCCCAATGCCACAAGGCACCTCTAAAATCCAAGATGTGAGATCATATCAAGATTTTCATTGACCTACCTTAGTGAAAAGTCTCCACCACTGCCAGTTTCTCAATTTGAGGTAGGCGGCACAGTTTCTCTGGATCACACGAATTGCATTGATCTGTTGAAGGCGCTTCTGGTAGTTTCTGAATAGAGACAAAACTGCTGTTTACTATCAGGGCAAGATATGAAAGGAAACTTGTTATAAATTAAAACTGTACTCAGATTTGATTTAAAATGTCATTAAAACATTACCAACAATGGTCTCTATCAGGATTTTTTCTGAAAGCTGGTGTCTTCTAATTTTTTTTTTTGTTCACTTGAAATAGATTACCTATATTTGCAATGTTGTCTCCAGTATGAACTTCACTGTCTTTTTTAATTCACCCAGCGACCTGGTAAAGTTTGACTTGCACCGATGTTTCTCTAGTCCAAAAGTTTCGCCATGATATGTATTTGGGACAGTCTTTGAGGACATGGTCTGTTGTCTTAGGTGCCAATCCACATGTGCAAAAGCTGATGTCAGAAGAGATTAATCATTTGCGTGGAGCATGGGCAGAGATTATCCTGATAACTCCATGTGTGGATTTAAGGGGATGTGGATTAAACCTATTCCCCGTCCCCATAAAGCAATTTGCAAAAGGTGATAAATAATTGCTACTCCTTCATAATCAGAGTGCGACTGAGCGACAAGGAACCAATAGTCTGCATTCAAATAAGCCATAAATGTAAACCTGATAAGTATGTAAATCTCAAGATCTGTTACAAGCCTAACGTCTAGAAGTGGATGAACAATATACAATTTTGCCAAAATTTACAGCTGTTGAATGCAAATTTAAAAAAAAAAAACAACAGCAGCAGACATAGTTTCCGTAGAGCAGGCCAAAAACCAAGGGAGGTCAGAAAATGGATGTTTTGCTTCATGAAGCACATGGAAACTGTCCAATGACGAGAAAAATTAAACACAACACAGTCCAAATTTTGTTGGGCATCTTATGAAGAGAAATGAACTTGAAAATGTAATGAAACTTAGTAAATTTCAAGGGGAAGCAGCAAGAGGAAGACAAAAAGATACTTAGACAGCTTAGCCACTAAGTACAATCAGGATACAAAATATTTGCTTCATCTAAAACTGGTGACTGTGTGAGATAATGAACCATAATGCTAACTGTCTTAGCACTCAGTGATACATATACACACACACACCACTGTCAAAACCAACGCAAGGTGGTCTGCTGCCAGATCACCAGCATCTGGGATAAAACCCAGCTCCTTGCAATCAAGAAGCGTGTTTACCACCATTAAGCCTCAGACGTGATGCAGGCGCACATACACATATATTAAATGACACAGAACAACTGCTACTGTTAACACACCTTCTGGCCAGAAGACCCCTAGCCAATGCCTGAAACTGCACAATGATATCTGTCAACTTGAGGTCTCGTTCCTCCTCAAGATGTGCTAGCACGCCAGCGCGGAAAAAGATCTTACTCTGCCCAATGCGGTACAGGTTGGCATCCAATTCCAGTACAGAAATCTGTGGGAGAAAACACCCAATGAAAACAGTCACGTTTGCCCTGTAACATGATTTCCACTCCTTATAAATAAGGTAATCAATAAGTGACACAGGAACAACCTAAAATTGGCATTAAGGCAAGCAGAGACATCTGTGTTTGTGTATCAAATATGCTAAATAGACATGTCCTCCTCATCTTTTCAAACACATTCTCTAATTATCTTTACCGTGTGGTTTTTTTTGTCTACCTTTATTCCTGTGACTGTGGATTCCAGTGCAAAGACATTCTAGTTATATTATCAGGTGACTGATATTATCACCAGCGACTTTTCCTTACCTTTTGACTCAATGGAATTTATTGTATAGTTTTTTTATTCTTCTCCCAAAAATCCACATCAGTGATTTTGTTATAGCATATTCTGTGCAGACAACTTACATAACAAATTTATGTGCCAAAAAAAAAAAAACTGTCGTTCATGAGTCAATAAACAAACAGTATACTGTAGGTTAAAATAATCACAACAACACTCAGCGATCAAGAATAAATATATTTACCATCTTCTCCACAGCTTTCTTGCCATCCATGAAGCCTCGTGGGATGGCCCCGGGCACGAGAATCTCATAGCGCTGACGGAACTCTTGGAACAGAATCCTGTTGGGGAAACCTTGTCGGCAAATCCTGATACCTTCCAACACACCATTGCACCTCAGCTGGTCCAGCACCAGGCCTGACTCAATCTTGTTAGCCTGGAACACGTGCAACGTATTGTCATCAAACATACTTCAGTGTATATATGGGTGTGTGTGTGTGTGCTCGCGGGCATCCAGCATTAGGACAAGCATTTTTCTAAATTTTGTACTGCTTGTTCGTCAATTTAAGAAAAAAAAAAATTATTGCTAGTGTTAGCTTGCTCGACTTATAACTCTGTGAACTTTTCAGTTCAATCTCTGAGTGTTAGGGTCATGAAATGGTGCAACCATAAGACAGCCGAAACTACAGTTAACTGTCTGGATAAACTTGATTATTGTAACAATGGAACAAAGGAAATTCAGAAACAGACATCATCTATAATGTAAGCAATGCATGTACAGTGAGTTGTCTGGTACTGAAATAGTTAAAGATTAGTTTTCCATTTCAGTATACCATTAAAATATACAATTCATTCGTTTAACTTTTCTAGACTACTTCAATATAATATGCCACACACTAAAAATTAACAGGTTATATTAAACAAAGAAAAATTCCAACGAAAGGTTTATTTTCTATAAATGCATGTAGTTAGTTCTTGTGGAGTTATATTAACAAATGTCACAACCCCAGTAACTGTGGCAGCATAGGGGCTAGACAGTTACCTGCCCACCTGAAGTTCTAGGGTTCAAGTGTGCACAGAGGCCATATTTTTTTCACAGAACTGATCGTGACTCCCAGATTGATCCTGTCTAAACTGGGTAACATTTAATCTTCTTCTTCTTCTTCTTCTTCGCATTCACCAGCTGTAAACTCCAGAGAAAAGTTCTGGTTGCTCATCCACTTATGGACTGTATTCCTAGTCTAGAGCCTGAGTGTTGTGTGTGCATCCATTTTACAGATCTGACTCACTTGTATGCAGACTGTTGGACCTGGCCTCTCAGGCAGATACACTCTGACTCGGAAGGAAGATCCAATTAATTGACTCTTATTACATACTTTTAGATAGTCAGTGGGTCTAATTTTGTTTTCCCTATAAACAGGGCAGGGAACCCACATGGAGAACAACAGGTAATGTAATAGTGACCATCATTATGCTGACTTCATCATCAGCCGACAGCAGACAGATCAATAAATTTATAGACCTAGCAATATACATGCCTGATATGTCAAAAGGTGTGAAAAGGGTCCTTTACTCACAACCACAGAAAACTGGGCCTGTAAATAGTGAGGCTAAAATCTCCAGAACCTAATGTTATGAAAAGCATATTAAGGATACTTTTTTTTTTTTAAATAAACAACCATAGACAGTATGGAGTCAGTATGAGAGTTCAGCATGAGAAGTTAACATTCAACGATTAGATTTTAAATACAATGAAGGTATATACAAACTTTCAAAAATATCTGTACAACTTCTGTTATGAAGAGAAAGAAAATGGCAACATCTGGCACATCCTGAGAATTGCCAGACAAGCCTTTAAAGTGGAAATAACTGGATTTAGGAAATAAAGATATCCAAGAGGAACCCTCAGGCAAACACTGGTGAAAAAAGCCAATGGTGTTGGACTGGATTCTATCCATGGTATTAAAAGGACTGCACAGGGCAGAATAAAGAAACAGACTAAACCCTAATTACATATCTTTCAGTATCAGCTCTATTAAGCTGTTTCAACAAGAAAGTTATCTGCTGTTTTGGCATCACCAATACTTAACTATAACAAGTTAACAGGTCCTGTTCCATCCCTGTTAACTTAATTATCATCATCATCCTTTGAGTGTCTTTAGATTAAGCTTGTGTTCAATTCCTCCATTCCATTCTATTGCATGCAACTCTTGATTTCTGCTTCGGAGTTCAGCCCAGCATGTAATAATGTTCTTCTTAATGTTTTTCTTGGATGTCCTCTTTTTCTCAGACTGTTGTGGTTCCCATTTCACAACTTGTTTTGTAATTTTTTGATTATTTCGTCTCAGTGTGCCCATTATATCTCCACCTTCTTTGTCTGACTGCAATGGATACCGGTATTTCTCATTCTTTTTTTAATTCATTCCATTTTATGTTCATGATTTTTTTCTCAGACATTTATTATCAAAAGCATTTAACCCCCCCCCCCCCCCCCCCCCCCCCCCCCCCCCCCCCCCCCCCCCCCCCCCCCCCCCCCTGTGGGTTCCGGGGCCCCATTGTGGGGAAAACAAGAATAGACCCACTGCCTCCCAAAAAGCATGTCGTAAGAGTCGACTAATTGGGGAGCTTCCTTTGAAGTCGGAGTGCATCTGCCGGAGAGGCAAGGAACCAACAGTCTGTATTCAAGAGAATGAGATCTGTAAAACTGATGCACACGCAACACTCAGGTTCTGGAGCAGGACTGCAGTTCAGTAGTGGATGAGCAACCAGAACCTTCCGCCAGAGTTTACAGCTGGTGAACGCGAAGAAGAAAAAAAAAAGATTTAACTTTCATTTAATATCTTTGGTGGTTCTCCAACTGTCGCTGGCGTGTGTTAGAATATCAACTTGGAAAGGTGAGTTTCAACCACTTGAAACTGAAAGGTTGCACAGCTCATACATTATTTATTTCTGGCACTTTCTGTAATAAACTGACCTTCTTCTCATGATTGGGTATGATGCACCTGACGAAATTCGGGTTGGTGTTTCTCAATGTGGCCATCAGCTTGCCTAGCTGCTCTTTGTACAGCTGGCTGACAGTTCGGAACATACCCTTACGGGTGCGGGATCCGAAAGCAGTCTCTGCAGCTGCCACAGCTCCCATGCCCACAATTTCAGCTGCAGAAAGACAGCAAGTATTTTTCATTAAAATATTACTAAACTTTTTTAAAACAACTTGTTTACTTGATAGTGTTGTTGACATTAAAAAAAAAACAGGATAAACAATACAGTATAACTTTACGCAGTTTTTGTTTGTTCATTTGATTTTTGTTTGTCTAAATATTGTGCTGTCTTACAATGCCTCTTCAGCAGGTATGTGCATCCACTGTAGTTTTTAGGATGCATTGCTCACTGAGGCCTTAATATCTTGCACAATTTTTACTTTTGTGGCACTGCTGGAATGCCAGAAGAACAGTCTTTTTCTAAGTATTCCACCATCGACATCAAACTCTGGTATACTGAGAACTATGAAAACATACACTAACGTCTAAAGCACAGATAATGACTTTTCAATGGCCACCTATATGATATGGCAACCACTTTTAACTCCAACTATAAGGCTACTGTTTTAACTCCAACTTTAAGGCTACTGTTTTAACTCCAACTATAAGGCTACTGTTTTAACTCCAACTATAAGGCTACTGTTTTAACTCCAACTATAAGGCTACTGTTTTAACTCCAACTATAAGGCTACTGTTTTAACTCCAACTATAAGGCTACTGTTTTAACTTCAACTATAAGGCTACTGTTTTAACTCCAACTATAAGGCTACTGTATTAACTCCAACTATAAGGCTACTGTTTTAACTCCAACTATAAGGCTACTGTTTTAACTCCAACTATAAGGCTACTGTTTTAACTCCAATTATAAGGCTACTGTTTTAACTCCAACTATAAGGCTACTGTTTTAACTCCAACTATAAGGCTACTGTTTTAACTCCAACTATAAGGCTACTGTTTTAACTCCAACTATAAGGCTACTGTTTTAACTCCAATTATAAGGCTACTGTTTTAACTCCAACTATAAGGCTACTGTTTTAACTCCAACTATAAGGCTACTGTTTTAACTCCAACTATAAGGCTACTGTTTTAACTCCAACTATAAGGCTACTGTTTTAACTCCAACTATAAGGCTACTGTTTTAACTCCAACTATAAGGCTACTGTTTTAACTCCAACTATAAGGCTACTGTTTTAACTCCAACTATAAGGCTACTGTTTTAACTCCAACTATAAGGCAACTGTTTTAACTCCAACTATAAGGCAACTGTTTTAACTCCAACTATAAGGCTACTGTTTTAACTCCAACTATAAGGCAACTGTTTTAACTCCTATAAGGCAACTGTTTTAACTCCAACTATAAGGCAACTGTTTTAACTCCAACTATAAGGCTACTGTTTTAACTCCAACTATAAGGCTACTGTTTTTAACTCCAACTATAAGGCTACTGTTTTAACTCCAACTATAAGGCTACTGTTTTTAACTCCAACTATAGGGCAACTGTTTTAACTCCAACTATAAGGCTACTGTTTTAACTCCAACTATAAGGCAACTGTTTTAACTCCAACTATAAGGCAACTGTTTTAACTCCAACTATAAGGCAACTGTTTTAACTCCAACTATAAGGCAACTGTTTTAACTCCAACTATAAGGCTACTGTTTTAACTCCAACTATAAGGCTACTGTTTTAACTCCAACTATAAGGCTACTGTTTTAACTCCAACTATAAGGCTACTGTTTTAACTCCAACTATAAGGCTACTGTTTTAACTCCAACTATAAGGCTACTGTTTTAACTCCAACTATAAGGCTACTGTTTTAACTCCAACTATAAGGCTACTGTTTTAACTCCAACTATAAGGCTACTGTTTTAACTCCAACTATAAGGCAACTGTTTTAACTCCAACTATAAGGCAACTGTTTTAACTCCAACTATAAGGCAACTGTTTTAACTCCAACTATAAGGCTACTGTTTTAACTCCAACTATAAGGCAACTGTTTTAACTCCAACTATAAGGCTACTGTTTTAACTCCAACTATAAGGCTACTGTTTTAACTCCAACTATAAGGCTACTGTTTTAACTCCAACTATAAGGCTACTGTTTTAACTCCAACTATAAGGCTACTGTTTTAACTCCAACTATAAGGCTACTGTTTTAACTCCAACTATAAGGCTACTGTTTTAACTCCAACTATAAGGCTACTGTTTTAACTCCAACTATAAGGCTACTGTTTTAACTCCAACTATAAGGCTACTGTTTTTAACTCCAACTATAAGGCTACTGTTTTTAACTCCAACTATAAGGCTACTGTTTTAACTCCAACTATAAGGCAACTGTTTTAACTCCAACTATAAGGCAACTGTTTTAACTCCAACTATAAGGCTACTGTTTTAACTCCAACTATAAGGCTACTGTTTTAACTCCAACTATAAGGCTACTGTTTAACTCCAACTAAAAGGCTACTGTTTTAACTCCAACTATAAGGCTACTGTTTTAACTCCAACTATAAGGCTACTGTTTTAACTCCAACTATAAGGCTACTGTTTTAACTCCAACTATAAGGCTACTGTTTTTAACTCCAACTATAAGGCTACTGTTTTAACTCCAACTATAAGGCAACTGTTTTAACTCCAACTATAAGGCTACTGTTTTAACTCCAACTATAAGGCTACTGTTTTAACTCCAACTATAAGGCTACTGTTTTAACTCCAACTATAAGGCTACTGTTTTAACTCCAACTATAAGGCAACTGTTTTAACTCCAACTATAAGGCTACTGTTTTAACTCCAACTATAAGGCTACTGTTTTAACTCCAACTATAAGGCTACTGTTTTAACTCCAACTATAAGGCTACTACTGTTTTAACTCCAACTATAAGGCTACTGTTTTAACTCCAACTATAAGGCTACTGTTTTAACTCCAACTATAAGGCTACTGTTTTAACTCCAACTATAAGGCTACTGTTTAGTAACTACATAACAGATAATGCTATTGGAGTGTGAAATGTCTTCAGGCGTTTACATATTCAAAACCGTGACCTAAGAAATCGGGGGTCCAGTATTACTTCTCGTTGTCTTTCCCTTGCAGACATGTCATAGAACATTCTGAAAATGTTGTGGTACCCATGTGTAAATTTAAAAGTCTCCCATTTGAATGGCATACAAGGGATTTGATGCTAGGTTTATATTTCACTAGCCATTTGAATGTGATGCTGTTAGCATCACCACCTGCCACTTTAACTTAGACACATTTTTATACCCCTTTCAGCGGGCAGCACTGCGCCCGTAGTTTAGGCTGAGTCCGACTGGTAATTCCAACGTACTGCCATCAAAACCCACTGCTGGCTGCATGAGTTTTATCATGATATGAGGCGTCGCTGGTCAACCCAGCCTAAAATGGGTACCAGGGTGGTTGTCCTTGGGAAGTAAAGATAGCCGGGGTAATGCTGACCACATTACCCACCTAGTGCCGGTTAGTCTGTAAAAATAATGGATGCTCTTCCCATTTGCCCGATGCCTGAAAAGGGATCTTTACTTACTTTCAGTGGGCAGAGTTGACCAAGCAGTGAAGACCAGTATTAAAGGTTGCCACAGACAAGAATCATCTATGCTATGGTAGAAAAGAAATCAGGAGATCTTTCATGATGCAGTGAAGATGTTCAAACACACAGACAACTTTATTTAAGGGACTGCTGCATCACACAAGTAAGTCATACCATCTTTCCACATGTTGACAAGGAAGGGATCAGTTGACTGAGAGAGGATGGAAACCACATTCTCGTTGAGGGGATCCATGTTCTTCATCAGCCACTGATCAGCTGAATAGTCCACCTGGAAAAGAAGAAAAAAACAGGACACAGTTGCATGTCTGACATTTTCATACATGAACCATCCCAAACTCAGAACATAACAGCAGTCTTTAACTCTGATTTCATGATAACTTCGGGGTCTGTGGCTTAGGCATTGCAAACGCACTTCGTAATGTTGCGGTGCCGGATTCGTTCGTAGCTGCAAATGGTTTGTCTCATGGTGGTTTCAACAATGGTACCAAGAGCTGACTTTTCAGAAGCAATGGCAAACTATTTAATATAACATTTGCCCAGAAAAACCACAACAGCTCAAAAATGCTGGAGTTGGTTCTGCAACTTCCTGTAAAGGACTAACTTTCATGTTATCAGTTAATACAGCTTTGAGCAGTTTCAATTATGTGTGTGTGAGTGACAACTGGTACCTCCACACAACAAATGGTGTACAGGCCCAGAATGGTCTGGTCAGCCACCTCTGCATGTAGCCTGGATCCTGGACATACCAATGGCTCTCTTTGGTAACAAAGCCATAACAGTCCAACCCAAACTATTTACAAAATATAATGTAACCAGTATAAGGATAAAAGAAACTGAGGAACATTTTAAAGCATACAATGATAATTAAACTGTTATGATATAGCAGCTGCAGAAGAAATTTAACAGAAAGAGTGCCTGATGTGAGCTAGGCAAGGGTGTATGACTATTAGGAAAGGGGGACAGAGAGGGGAAAGAGATGTAAACACAAATGGAAGAAAATAGAGACCTGAAAGGTAAATTTACACCTGGAGGGAGTGAGAAAGAAGAGAAATGTATGCAAATGTACATACACACTTGAGACATGAATACAGATGAAGTGAGTGAAATAATAACAAAAAGAGAGGTGTGCATATAAATACACAGACATGGGGAGATGGAGATGTGAACAACGATATATTACAAAAAAAGGAGTAAAGCAAGGGAAAGAAAGACTGCAGCAATATCAGCAAACCAAAATTTAAAAACAAGGTAACCCATAAATTATTGACTACCTATCCACCAAACCGGGGCCTCAATAATTTTAGACTGAGCTTTGAGAAGCGAACTCACCTCCTCCAACTCCAGCATGCTGATAACTGGCAGAGCATTGATACACATGGCCACTATGCCCATAGAGTGCATATATTCCTGGCGTCCTCCACTTTTTCGGAAGCTGCATGCTGCTAGTGTTGACAAGTCCACCCCCATAGCTAAACCAACCCTTGATGTTTACCTGCCCCACTCATCAGCAACCCAGCCCAACAACTCAAGTTGAGTGGTACCGTTGCCTTGACTCTCACATCTCCCTGTTGTTTACGCCTTCACTTCTGACCACAAAACTGGGCCATTCTCTACATTTGCCAGCTCATCCTTGTGGTGATGTCATATCCTGTGACATCACCTGCTTCTGTCTGGTAACAGCCTGTACACTAGAGTGCCATGATGGATGTACATAGGGAATTCCCTATCTTCTTTCTGTCTTTGTCCAAAAGCATGTGCAACTTTTGAGAACAGTCCTACCAGGAATGAAGAGAATTCATCAGACTGCAATAGTTAACTCTCTTAGTCCTAGGGGGTTTAGCATCCGAGGCCCAGGGGGTAGTAAAGACGTAGAATTGGCATCATCTTGCATTCTCTTGGCTTCTAGGTATAAACCTATGAATGTATGATGCATTTCTTGGCATTAAAAGAGTTAAGAGTATACAGAAATAACTGCAGAAAACAGAAAAAACTGAGCAAATTTAAAAAAAAAAACTGAATAACAGTAGTCCTTGAGGTAGGCAAAGAAGGATGAGTGCGTGCGTGTGTGTGTGTGTGCAGTTGCATGTATATACCATGTAGTGCTTTCTTACCTTGTCTGCATAGTGAATCAGGCTAAAGTCTGCATCTGCCCTGAAATCTGGCTTCTCAAACTTGGGATGCCCTGAATGCTGTGCAATCAGTTTTTCCACAAAAGTTTTGTCAGTGGCTTTTGGAAACAAACACTCTTCATCCAGCAGAGCCAGTATGCCCATGGGCTAGAAATGAAGAGACATAGAGGGAACACTTCAAATAGATAACCAGGAAACTGTTCAATCCGAAACAAAACTGCTCCCAATCTCCATCGCTCTTACATTGTAAAGATGTTTCTTGAAATCTGGGACGGGGGGGGGGGGGGGGGGGAAGGAGTGTGGCACAGAGCTGGTCACCACACCGTGTTTGGCCATGATTATTTTTTTTTAATGTTGAAAGAACCAATAGTTCACACATGTCTGCACCGAATTATCTTTTACAAGGAACAGATGCAACTTTAAGAAATAAAGGTAGTGCCATAAACAATTTTACCATTCAAGCATGAGACTATCACTGATACTAGGCCACAACACGTGTCATATTACCTCTACAGAGATAATCCTACCTTTAAAAAAATTACACACACCATCATCCTCATGTAACCCAAAGGTTATCATGTTTCACCATCTCAAACAATTACCAGAATCCCAAATCAGGTCACTGCTCTTGTCTCGCCCCATGCATATGGCCAAGCAAGCAATCATGGTATATATCTCTTTGCCATCCCCTTGCAGCTTTTCCATCAAGCTTGATACGAGTCCATTACTTCTCAAAATGTGTCCAAAAAACACTAACAGTCAAATCTCTCTAATCAGTTTACAATGTTCATCTGTCTCGACAGGATTTTTATCCATCCTATTTCCATTGCAAGTCTGACACTGACCCACTGTGCACTCTCCCTACTGAATACTAAAGACAGGCTGCTAGATATAATCAGTGAGTTCTTGTGTAAGGACATTTTAGTTATATTTTTATCAAGCTTTCTCAATGCATGTTCTATTCCAACACCATCATCCTTTCCTCACTTCTTAATTCATTGTGATTTATTTAGTTTTTTCTCTCTCTCCAAAACTCCACATCAGCGATTCCATCCAACATTTACTTCTTTGTATTTTGTGCAGGCACCAGTCAATGATACTTGTTCTTAATAGTAACTGTTTAACTTATTTTCCATGATTCTGCTACATGCAGAATTACTGATTTACCATTGCAGTTAACTAGTGCTAAATAAAAGCTTAAGAGAACTAAACAAGCTCCAGTGAACGAAGAGATAGAGAAAAGATGCTGACAAATAGGACACATGGTAAGAAGGTCTGATAACAATATAACTAGAATGTCTTTGCACCACCCAAAACGGCACAAAATTAAAGGCAGAACAAAAAACACATGGAGAAGGAAGCAAGTGAGTCAAGTTAAACATTTGGGTGGAAATGAGGTGAGCTGCATGCAATAGCGAAGGGTAGAACGACATTGTGCAAGTTGGCTGAAGGCCTAAGCTCCACTGGGGGAAAGAAAGCAAAAGAAGAAGAAAAGAAAGACGAAGAAGAAGAATGAAAAAGAAAAAGGAAGAAAAAAGAAGAAGAAGAAAAAGAAGAAGAAGCTGATGACGACGACAACGAAGAGGCAGAAGAAAAAGAACAAGAACAAGAACAAGAACAACAAGAACAAGAAGAAAAACAAGAAGGAGGAGGAAGGGGAGAAACAAAGCTTTTAAAATAAAAACTGTTTTAATTATTCTCCATGTTTCTGCTACACCCAACATTACTGATTCACCTTTACAGTTAACCGGTACTAAACAAAGCTTTTAAAATAAAAACTGTTTTAGTTATTCTCCATGTTTCTGCGACACCCAACATGACTGATTCACCTTTACAGTTAACCGGTACTAAACAAAGCTTTTAAAATAAAAACTGTTTTAGTTATTCTCCATGTTTCTGCGACACCTAACATGACTGATTCACCATTTCAGTTAACCGATACTAAACAAAGCTTTTAAAATAAAAACTGTTTTAGTTATTCTCCATGTTAAAAACTGTTTGAATGATTCTCCATGTTTCTGCGACACCCAACATGACTGATTCACCATTACAGTTAACCGGTACTAAACAAAGCTTTTAAAATAAAAACTGTTTGAATGATTCTCCATGTTTCTGCGACACCTAACATGACTGATTCACCATTTCAGTTAACCGGTACTAAACAAAGCTTTTAAAATAAAAACTGTTTTAGTTATTCTCCATGTTAAAAACTGTTTGAATGATTCTCCATGTTTCTGCGACACCCAACATGACTGATTCACCATTACAGTTAACCGGTACTAAACAAAGCTTTTAAAATAAAAACTGTTTTAGTTATTCTTCATGTTAAAAACTGTTTGAGTGATTCTCCATGTTTCTGCTAGACCCAACATGACTGATTCACCTTTACAGTTCACCGGTACTAAACAAAGCTTTTAAAATAAAAACTGTTTGAATGATTCTCCATGTTTCTGCTACACCCAACATGACTGATTCACCTTTACAGTTCACCGGTACTAAACAAGGCTTTTAGCTGCATGTTACCTTCTCCAGCAAGTCAATGGTAGGCTGTAAGTCCAGTCCAAAGTCAATGAACTTCCACTCAATGCCTTCTCTCTGGTACTCCTCCTGCTCCAAGATGAACATGGTGTGGTTGAACAGCTGCTGCAGCTTCTCATTTGTGTAGTTAATGCACAGCTGCTCAAAGGAGTTCATCTGAAATACACAAAACAATGATCAAGAGGTGCCACCATTATTCAAACTGGTCGTAGTTACTGTTATAGTGTGTATTTGCAGACAGCTCTCTGTTTGAAGACTAAGATGAACCATAATAACATTCTTATCTGTTAAATCGCATATGTCAAGCATTTAAATTTATTTCTTAGCTTGAATAATAACGGTATAAAAATAGGATTCCACAATTTGCTGCCCTGCATACTGTAAACTGTGGCAAAGTAGGGCTTTCAAGGGTTTCCAAAAAAAAAATTCCAAAACCAGGAATTGACTTACAAAGTGGGCACAAAATATGTTTAAGCCAAACTCGGAATTTTGCTCTGAAAATATTGAGGCTGACTTCTATGCCACAATTTTCAGTATCCTGCTGTATACCATTTATGCATATAATATAATAACAGCAAAATAAATAGAAGCAAAACTATGAACACTTCTAGCTGAGTTACATACACTAAGTGATATGTTTCAACACAAATTTTACTGCAGTATAGTTTTGACATGACACCACACATATTTTTGTTTAGTCTCTGTGTATGTTGACTGTATCTGTGGTCCAACACACAGGAATCATTTTCTTTGTCAACAAAATGCCTGTAGTCCAGCAAATGCTTTCCGGTGATTTAGAAGGCGGCTTTAGAAGGCATAAGCCATATTCTATTGGTTTGAATCAGACTCGCAGTGTGAGTTCTAGAGGGACCCACTGCCCCTTAAGAAGAATGTCATTCGAGGCGACTAATTAGGGTTTTTCCTTCAAAGTTGGAATGCATCTGCCTGAGAGGCAAGGAACCAAGAGCCTGCATACAAACTGGCCAGATCTGTAAACCAGTTGTGCGTGCAGAACTCAAAGTTCTGGCACAAGACCAAAGTCCAGAAGTGAACAAACAGAAATTTCCACTGGAGGTTACATCCGGTGATCAAGATGATCAAGGAGGAGGAGAAGAAGAAGAAGAAAAGGAGGAGGAGGAGAAGAAGAAGTAGAGGAGGAACAGTAGGAGAAGAAGAAGAGGAGGAGGAGAAGGAGAAGAAGAGTAGGGGAAAAGAAGAAGAAAAAGAAAAGGAGGAGGAGGAAGAAGAGACTGTATCAGACTTTAAGAAAAAAACTGTATTTATTTGTCTATCCACTCCGAATATGACCTACTGTTCTCTTCCCCGTTTGACTCTCTTTTCTCCTAAAGTATTCGTCAAGTATTTGTATAGATACCATAAAACATGCATGGCAAACATTTTTACCATTTATTATTTGTCTTTGTAATTCAAATTCATAACAAGATATCACTATTTTAAATTTCTCAACACAGTCATTATGCCAGGATGTTCCAGTCCAAAAATTTGTTCCTTATTATTATTGTTTCAAGTTGTCACAACCAGCAAATCCTGCTTTCTTGATTGAATGATATCATATGACATCAAATGTTTCTGGAGCATCAAATGTTTCTGGAGCAACCCGATGGGACCGGATCAGATTCTGCGAGTACCAGCGGCACCTGCCAGGACAGACTATCCTTCCTCTCACTCTCCCGACCTCGCTTTATGTCCTCTGAAGCATTCCAGCACTCTACACCTATGCTACTACCACTGCCTCTACCTGTCCGCTGGCGAATAACATCGTAAATGCCAAAGTTGTAACACAAATCTTAAATTAGTATATTTTCAGGTGGAAGTAGACAGCGGAACCCACTAAAGGCCACCCGACGCTCTGAAGCAGCTAGCCAAGGGCATTGCACCAAAGGGGACCAGCACCAGGGAATTCCTGTCTAACTTACGCCACCCTAAATGTATCTATAACAATGCCTTTCAGTCCTATTTCAGACCCTGCCCTAAGGCCGAGTACCAGCGTGAAGGCCTAAGTGATTACAAAAACTTTAACATTCTTTCAGGCAGAAGTTGACAACGGAAACCACCAAAGGCCACCCGACGTTCTGAAGCAGACCGCTGAAGACATTGCACCAAAGGGGACCAGCACTCGGTAACTCCAGACTCTCTTAAGCCACCCCCCCCCCCCCCCCCAATCATTTATTTCAGGACACTGGATCTCAACCCACGAGAAGTTCCAGCGACGAGAAGCCACATCTCTCAATCTATCTGTCACTCTCATTCTCCCGACCTAACTATCACATCTACTGGCACATTCGGGCAAACTGATCTCTCATTTGCAGTCTATCTTACCTCCACTACTTCTCCACACTCCGTGAAAAAAAAAAAACCCGGGCCGATCACAACAACAGATTGTGACGGCCCTGTTTGTCCTGAAAAGAAACATTGTTCATCACGGCGCAACGGATGTTTGTTTGGCTTTTTCCGGCGGCTTACAGATCGGCAACCAAGCAGCAACAGGGCACCAGCACAGCGACCAGCACGAGGCAAGCCAAGCACCAGCAACAGTCAGCTAGTACCCGTCAATATCATCGCAAAGAGATCTGGATCACACCAGAACCCAAAACCACAACAGCACAGCAAGGAAGCAAACAGCCATAATATCAGGTGTGACTACACACCACAAATAAAAGGAAACCATATAAGACAGCTAAGGACCCTTCTTCGATATAGCAGGCCTCCGGGCGGCTGAAAGAGGATCAAATTTGGAATTTTTCTTGGACAACTGGAATTGGCATTGGTTTCTGGAGCATATCTTTAAAATAAAATGTATTAAATAAACCAATGGTTAAACAAATCTTTTTATTTGTTTAAAAATGTTTTGAAAATTAGGTCACAAATTATTTCTACAAATACAGACCCCACAAAATTTAGTGTGTATCTGCACTTTTAAATATTGGGGAAATGACATCAGCAACAAGATATTAAACTTATCTTTTCCCTCTAATTATCTATTTTCTGCCACTCTGCTAAGCACAATGTGATATATCTAGCTCTAGCATATTGTGAAGGGGCATTATTACCAATCTATCTATAAAAGTTAAAGAATGTCACACAGCTCTCGTTCCTCTAGCTAGCATTTTAAACTCCATTAGTAGTATGTAATAAACTGCATTTAGCATGGTTTTGGCTTTTTTCTCTCTTTTCAAATATCAAGGAAACAAAGAAAAAATACTGCACTTTCAGCTGCTGGAAATCAGAGAGAATGGCAGCTTTGTAGGTGATTTGTGCGGGGTGGGAGGGGGGGGGGGGGCATGTCTAAGCCTTGCGGTTGAGCCATCTTCAGATGAGTAAGTGCGAGACAATTTCCAAAACATCTCAGGGGACAGTTTTTGCTATTGGGCTGGTTACCTTTACCTTAAATTTTCAGAAAATAATTTACGTAACAAATATAATGGATTTATGAAAATTTTATGAAAATGTGAAAATTTAATGGATATATGAAAACAGATAAATTATAAGTTTATGTTAAATATTTACATGTGTCTAAAAACCAAAAAGGGAAAGGTTCCTTTTACACCTATGATCTGTAACAAGATGCTAGACTAATACTTTTTAGACAAATCAGCACTCTGTAGGGGCCATGGTAAATATCGACCACCTCGAAGACATTTTCCTGGCACCTTTTTTTTTAAAGTTTCCAGAAGCCATGAGTTGTTAACCCTTGTGCTCGGTATTATGGATATTGCAACCTTTCGGCCTTGATTCCATTGTAAATACCGTCAATCTGGGAAAAATGTGGCTTTTCTGCCTAGCCCCGGGAGTGAACCTGGACCACAAGGAGTTCATCACCCAGTCACCGAGCAATCCGGTTTAGCCAACTACGCTAGAGAGCCAGGCTGGCACCTACTTTAGATTGGGTCAGTCTGGGAGCCACAGTCAATTTTGAAAGAAATCTATCTCACTGGGGATTCAAAGCGCAACATCTTCAAGCCAGCAGGCAATAAACTGAAGTAAAACTATGAACCCTTCTAGCTGAGTTTTATCATGGTAGTTTCAACATGACCACCACATCTTTTGTGTTTAATCACAGCTTGTGTTGACTGTACCTGTGGCACATGGGAGGCTTTTTTCCCCTTAGTCAACAACATGCCTCTGGGGCCCAGCAAATGCTTTGCTGTGATGTGGAAGTTATAGGTCATGTCCTATTGGTTGGTTTATCAGGCTATCAGAAACAAAACTTGTATTTGTCTTATCCACCCTAAATGAAATACCAAGCCAATATGCTACCGAGTGAGTCACGTTTTATTTGTGTGTGTGATATTGTGAAGCTTGCTAATCTACTTTCATTCGGTTTTATATCTTTCCATATATGCTACCATTTATACACTAAACAGCATATATTATTATTACAAAAAAAGCCTTTATGTAAATGATGAAATTGTGCAAACAATTTGGTCTTGAAATGCATGGAAATGTGTGACAGCATACTGCAGAAATACCATAAGTTATACAACCTTTGCCCTGTGGTTTTAGTGGTTATAAACATAGTTTTATACTCTTAACATACCATACTTGATTGAGCTGCAAGCAATATAGCAACAGACTGTTTTGCATTATTTCGACAATGATATCAGTAGTGACTGTTCAGTAAGCAATGGAACATTGCTGAGTGTAAAGTTTCATACTAAAACCACACACAGCCAACAAATGCTGGAACTGGCCGCTGACATCCTCTAAAGCAGACGTTCTGAACCTACCCATATGGGGGGGGGGGGGTGAAAATTTCACAGAGGTCGCCTAGTTCATCAACACAAATTCACTGAAGTTATCAAGTAGCAACAAAAATAATTTTAAGGTTGGGGGTCAATACAACATGAGGAACTGTTTTAAAGGATCGCTGCATTAGTAAGGCTGAGAATCACTTGCTCTAAAGAATATGCAACAAACACACACACACAAATTTGTAACTGCCTTTGAAGTCCCTGAAGAAAACTGACTGAAACTAGCTGCCGAACATGACAGACAAACATGAAACAACAGATCTAGTTGTTAAAATATTCTAAAGCAGGCGCCCAAAGCAAACCAATCTAACATGACTGGTCAAGTACCTGACTCAAAACACACACAACAAAGTTTCTCAAGTGAGAAAGAAACAACCGAACACAAAAGCTTTTTTTTTCTTCTCAATTTGGAATGATAACGCTAAACTTTTAAAACAAACAAAAACAACTTGAAATTTAAAAATTCTCAATTACATTTCCTCACCGCCTTCCATCTTTTGGTACCATCCCTAGGCTTTATTTAGGAGTTTAAAAATGGAGTGAAATTATTCCTATAACTAATATTGTTTTCTGCAGTCTAATGGTGTTCTGAGAAAACCCCACAATTAAGATACATTTTGGGTTTCCCTGTGGCTAAGATGTGTGCCTTAATCCTTATGCTGTATCTCATGCGTTCATTTCAGTTACTTTGGTCTACATTTGGTGCAATGGCAATTCTGGTAGAGAAACATGGGGACTGCTGCTGGAGCTATAGAGTTTGTGTTATAAGTGATGATCTCAGCAAGCAGCAAGCCGTTCCGCAAAGAGAGACATTGAGCCATGGGTTAAAACCTGGTGCAATTTAGTTATGCCTCTCTGCTTTAAGTGAAACATATTTAAATGTGAAGTATTATAATGTCAAGTATTATAATGTGAAGGTGTGTGGATCTTCTTGCTAGAATACAGTTATTATTGAAGAGCGGGAAAAGCTACACAAGAAAAAAAAATACTGTTTACTTAAGCAAAAAGTCACATTAAAAAAAAAAAAGGTGCAACAAATAATATCAAAAGATACAAAAGATTTTGTGATTTTTGGAAAGCTGGAGTGCTTATTTGAATTCTCTGTGACAAAGGGACAGTTTCTAGTTTAGCCTTTATATGCATCACTTTTTCATTAACAATCCATAAGCAGAGCTTCTCAAAATTGGAGTCACGTAAAAGTGTGTGTGTGCATCTGTGTG
Source organism: Candidula unifasciata (assembly GCA_905116865.2). NCBI lineage: Eukaryota > Metazoa > Mollusca > Gastropoda > Stylommatophora > Geomitridae > Candidula > Candidula unifasciata. The sequence goes on from CAJHNH020000041.1 coordinate 42,421, forward strand.
GACAAAGTCAGTGTGCATATCTGGTCAAACATCATCTGTCAAAATAGTTTAGGGTTGGGGTGGAAGAGGTGAGAAATGTGTGAGCAGCCCTGCTTTAAACACTGGACAGTGTAGAAAATTCTATTACGGTGTCACCTTAAAGTAGCTCACTGGTTAACCAAATCAATGTAATAGTACTAGGGCCTAGGTAAAATGTTCCTCTCCCCATTTGCCAAGTACTCATGTTTTTCTCTGGCTGGATACACATCTTCTAAGACATCCATGCAACCAACATGTAGTCGTAGTCCCAGACTATGTTCCTTCAGTCTGCATTATGTCAACTAACCATATGATTGCAAGAAATCTTTCCTTAACAGCTTGCAAGATTAAAGTGTTTTTTTTTTCGCCCTCTTTAAAGCTGCCCACTGAAGGTACTCTATTAGCCAGTTTATCTGCTCTCTCATAACCACAGCTCCTACATCTTCAGGGCATTCTGCATTATTAATCTGAAAGGAAACCCTCTGTTGGTACAGAACAGATAATAGAAGTCTGGTGACTATAGACTGTGGAATATGTGGACAACTGTGAACCTGAGCAGAAACAGAGTAATCCCTTGTCCTGATAAATGAACTTGCTGTGAAAGGTTCAAGACACAAACCACCTATATGAACATTGGAAGGACTATCACACTATCTTCCCAATGACAGGTAAAAATATATCATGGAGGCGTGATATGTTCAGAATCTGCAGACTAACCCAACACAGCATGAAAGTGGGCAACTTTTAATGCTGGTTACATGAACATCCAATCTGCTCAGATCAGCAGGATTGGTGAGACAAGCTTTAAATTTTCATCAGCCAAAGTACCAGTTTTAATTTTAATTATATAGATCAAGGTTCCAGAAAATGTAAAATATCATTTATTACAAGTAAACTCTAACCATAAAGGAAATGTAACAGAATACAGATTTGATATAATGTTCCTTTCTTGCTATTACTTGAAGTGTCTCTTACAGTAGTGCTGAAAAGAATTATGCTATGAAAATGTGCCAGAAAAATGTCCGATAATCAGGATAGGTAATCTTTCAACAGAACATTTTTGCTATTCCAAATAACAGTATAACTAACTACAGATGTTTCTGCTCTTAGCTTTGACAAATGTTTGACGGAACTGGGTTAACCAATGCAAATGTTAGACTGGGGATATAGATGGACTGAAGTCTCATTTACAGTCAAAATAATTGTCAAAATATTTTGTGGCTGGGATTTTCAAGCAGCTGTTGATAATATGCCGCTGTTTGCTTCTGTTCACATGCCATCTGGCGTGGAATCCAGTGGGCACATACTTTTCTCATGTCCACTGTGTACAATTGTATTATCTGTTTTCTTTCTCTCAGTATGACTGCACTAACTATCTCTGCAATTATTTTTCTATCTTGATAAATTTCATGACTCACTGCTGTAGTTCCATTATTGTACTTTGAAGGCAGTCTCCCGAGTGTTGGTAGCAACACCCATGCAGCCATGTTTAAACAAACTTGTCTAAACCAGGCATATGAAGGAAAGAAATTCTGAAATTCTGGTTCCATCTCTGTTTATTTTAATCAGGAATCTTATCATAACCATAGCCTCTGATTTTATATTTTCTGACAAATCATTGAAGCAGCAGTTTCAGTTTATAGGGTATGCTTTACCGTGCACAGCAGTTGCTCGACAACCCACATGAAAAACAAAAGCATACTTCCCCTATCTTAGTTTCCAATATGAGTAGCTTTGAATGTGCCTAGCTTTCCAATTTCTCCTATGATTGATTCATAGTCAAGCTAAAGACTTATGGCCAGCCTCCTACTACTAACCTGGAAATCTTGCACAACATTGCACATTCTCCATGCTCACAGTGTGACACAACACTCTTGCAAGTTCAGAGAAAGGAATGTGCATTTCAAAGGAAATGTCAACAAGTGACACACCCAGTGATTTACCTTCTCCTTTGTCTGAACCAGAAGTAAAAGGGAAAGTAAAAGGAAGACCATTTTAGAAAAATTCAACCTCAAGTTAGGTGCATAACCAATTATTTTCTGAAAAGATGTTTGAATTGTAACTAAAATGAGTTACGAGCAAAGATTATGACTCAATGTCAGTGGAAGGTCCTGACTCACGTATGAGCAAAGGTTATTTACGAGCAAAACTACGGCTGAGGTTATAAGAAAAGTATGTTTTTCAGTACTGAGAATGGCTTATAACAAAGTTATTTGCACAATTATACACAATTTACATTTAAACATTTTAGAAAACACAGACACACAAATCAACCCATATACAGTAACAACTTTGTTATTCATTACTATAAAATAAAATAGAATAGAATTTAATTTAATGACCATGTAGTGTGTGCAAAGTATGGCCTATGAAAGCTCTACACACTGAATGCCCTATTACAAGCTAACTATTTAGGATGAGACAGTAGATATTATTGAATCAAATCTTTTAAAAAATGCTATGTATTTGTTTTGTTTTATACAAGAGATCAACATCATGGCACAAAGGTAATAACCCATAAGTGCTCCGTTCTACTTTTAACTCAAACCTGAATCCAAAGATCCTAAACGCAGCGCACGAACTCTGTAGCACTGGCGAGGTTCCTGAAATTCTGTGGGTAGATTTTTCAACTCCAAATTTGTCCTAGGGCAGAGCTGTTAGGCTACTCTTTTAAATTTCCAACTACCAAGGGATTTATTTTTGTATGTGCACTAACAATACACACCGGCATCCGACTTTACTACCCAGAGACCAGGGGAAATTACTAGAAGTCTGAAAAAATCCCAGCCTTCAACGGGAGCTGAACCCAGGACTTGAGGTGGACGCCATGCCTCAAGATCACTCAACCCCCCAAAGAGCTATGTACTGTTTTAGAAATCTAAAATCACACTATTTACATATTTAACTATTTAGGACAATATTACTAGATTCAGCTGTAGCGCACCCAATTGTTTAAGGTTCTAGAAAAAAAAAAGGTATTCCTTAATGTATATTAACTTCACATAAAAGTAATACACATGACTGCTGGTATAAAAGAATAACAATCTTTTAAAAAATTAGGGGGGAAATCTATAAGAAGAAAAAATACTTGCAAAATGTAATCTGAGGAAGATACTGCCTGATTCCATTGCAACTAACCCTAAAGTTGAAGGTACTAGAAAACAAAGCTATTACTGTACTTTTTTCCACTAAACACACACAAAATACGCATACACAAAGCACAGAAAAATGAAATTTAAAAAAGTATGTGAAGTTCTACCTTAAAGATCTCAAAGCCGGCAATATCCAGAATACCAATGAAGCTTGCACCCTGTCTCTTGGTGCGATCCAGAGACTTGTTGATGCGCATGACTATCCATTTGAACATCCGCTCATACAGAGCTTTCGAAATGGCTTCAACGGCAAACTCCACCTGTAGAATCATCAATATCCAATTAATTTAAGCTGCTTGCATAGCCTAGTTCCACACATGTGGCTCTGTGGTTAATGACTGAGTTTAACAATTTTTTGATCCTTGAGCTCTAAGGATCAGAAAGAGACCTACATTCTTTGGTCATGTGATGAATAGGAGAAAACTGGAGTACATCATGACAGTAGGAAAGCTGGAGTGGAGAAGAGGCAGATGGAGACTGAACAGAAAACATGCTGGACAGTTTGAAATCATAGCATGCAGGATCATCTGTGTCAGAGTTGACTGAAGGTACACGAGACACAAGATTGTAGACAGACATGACTACTCAAAAGTTCTATTTTCATAACGGGGGGAAAAAGGTTTCCATTTGCTAACGGTAGTGCAACTAGCACAATAGAAGGCACCGAGGTCTCACCACGTAATATTCCCAGGGACAGCACTGCCTACACCGTAGTCAATTTTAATTGTGGTTACAGGACACAATGGTTTTAAAAGACATTTTAAAAATCCCACACTCGGTGACTTCTATCCCCACATAAATCCTTCTCCTCCTCCCTTGATCAATAGACTGGGCATGGAATGAGTATTTTGTGGAAGTAAGGGAGGGAGAAACAGACAGGCAGACAATGATCTTTTTCTTCTTAGTGTTCAAGCGTGTAAAGTATGCGGAAAAGTTCTGGTTGTTTCTCCACTCCTTGACTTTAATTTTGATCCAGAACTTGAGTTTTACGTGCACATTCATTTTACAGATCTGGCTTATTTATAAGCGGACTTGGTTCCTTATTTCTCAGGCAGATGCACTCCGACTTTGAAGAATACAACTGTAACTGGTCGCCTTCTATGATATGCATGTTAGGGTGGGGGGAGGGGCAGTGTGTTCTCCAAAACAGAGTAACACAACATAATAGAAAAGTCTATAAAAATTGTTATAAAGATCTCTCGTAATAAATACCCCCCCTCCCAACAGTCACTAAAGCGTACAATATTTTGATTTGGAACATTATTTTTGTTAAGTCTGTTCTCTTTAACATCAACAACAACCCTTGCACACCTACCTGAGCTTTAGTCTGAGCCTTGGTTACATAGTCTCTGCCGACCTTGATCTTTGGCTTAAGGAATGCCTGGGTCAATGCAGTGACAGGGACCCCCATTAAGTGGCACACCTTCTGGGCCACTGAGGATAATTACAGTTATAATTAAAAGCCCGTTCAAATAACAGTGGAAATCAATTAGATGAAAACCTAATGCTGAAATATTTTAAACTAAAACTATGGATCATTCAATGATTAAAAAAAAAGAGCAGGAAATGGAGAGAGAAGCAACAATGAAATTTAGAATCCAATTGAATCACCAATAAATTTTAGCATCATGAGGGCTAACAGACTGTGATGGTTGGGGCATAGTGAGAGAATGGCAGATGCCAGAGAGGCAAACACTGTGTATACAAAAGAGTTGACTGAGCCCAAACTGAGACAGACCAAGACAACATGGAGATAATATACAGGCAGACCTATAAACTCTTGGAGCCACTAACTGGAAAGAGAAATCCAATCACAGAGATAAATGGAGGCAGATGATGTCTAGTGCAATGAGCTCCAACGGCACCAACCGCTGAAGAAGTACAGTGGGTAATAATGTTGTCAGGAGAGGCCAAGGTGCTGAAATAGATTCCATCCATGATAGAGAAAAGATTGCACACGATAAACAGAATAATGGAGTAGGTCCCATGTGATACATAAATAGCATAAAGGGATGATGATCGGTATTATAGGGGTACCTTGATCAAAGCATCAGTACTTGGTATTCAGCTATCATAACAGTTATATTTTAAGAAAGAAAATTAGTGATAAGAGATAAATATAACGAAAGTCTACACCGGAACCCACAGGGGCACAGAAATAAAGGCAGACGACAACAATAACAAAAAACATGGAAAGGTGAATTTCAGAGTGAAGTTAAAATGAGTAACATGTGCAATGGCAAAGGACAGGACAACTAGGTGTGAGGCATTTGCTCCGCGGAGGGTGGGGGGAGGACTGATAGAGGCAAGGAGACAACTTCTTCGGATACCAAATCTGATCTAACCATAAAAAACATCTGAAGCACTAATTATCAAACAATGGCACTTGCAGACATTGGTTAAGGAACACTATGCTAATATATTTGATTGTCACAGTAAGGGTACACACTTGAGCGCATACAAGAAAAGGAGCAGCTGGCCAAACAGTGAAGAATGCTGGGCTTTCATAAGAATTCTTTGTAAGGCTGTGGATTTTGTCTGTCAGGGCAAAAGTAAAATCCTAAATTGCACAGACTAGCAAGAATCCTGCCATGCAGCACTAAATTCTCCGGCTTAACAAAGTGGTGAATACAATCATCTAGTAGAAATTTCGAAAAGAGAAAGAGAATAGTTATAGACATCTTCCCAACTAACACAATCAGAAAACCTGTTACCACTTTAATAAACATTTATTTTTCTTTAAAGGTAAACGTAGCTCCACAGCAAAAACTACCTAATATATTTCCCTGAATTTTTGAAGTTTAAAACTGGAGGTCATCTTATACACTGAATGTGTTTCAATATTAATTTCTTAATTTTAAGCTTAACGAAAAAATAGTGGCCATATACATGGGAGCCTCCTGTCCACGGAGCAAATTGTGAAAATTGTCAGTTAACCCCCCACCCGCACATTTCTCAGGTGACCTGTAATGACAAACTGCTATATTGTTACCTGTATCATCTGGCAGAACAGCTTGATCAGCATTCCTCTCCTGCTTGAACTGCATGTTGCCCAACAGGAGAACAGCAGAGACAGTTCGCAGTATAGCTAAAAGGCAAAAACAACAAAACATTAATGACATATAATACTAATACTGTGTTTTTCATGTAAAATGCCTTTAATTTGGGCAGCGGTTGTGTCGTAGTATTCAATATGGCCGGTTTAGGTAAGGGCTGGTGAAATACCTTATGTAATAATTCTACGCGTGTATAGCCAACCTATCAAGCCCAACTATTTCTATGAAAGAAAATCTGAATTTCTGGTGGCGGCTGTTGGGTTTGGCACCATATGCATTTACTGCGTGCACATATTTCTGGATTGTTCTGGGACTAGCTGTTTGTTTAGGTTTTTAAAATAGGGCAGTGAGGAACGGAGCAAGTATGGGGAAACTCAATTGTAGTGAAGCTGAAACCTCAACTAAGACTAATGACATATAGCTGTCCATGTGTCACAAACTTACACTAAATGCGTTTGCTTGCGCGCGCGCGCGCGTGTGTGTGTGTGTGTGCGCGTGGGTTTTTTTTTTTTTTTTTTCTTAAGTTATGAATTCCTGAATCTTTTTACTTCTATTCTGGACACAACACATCACATTAATGTAGAAGTTAATTAAGCACTTACAATATTGTAGTAAAAAGGAGACTAAACATTCTAGTATGGATGCTTCAAAAAAACTGTATAGATGAATGTAGAATTCAAATCAGTTAAGGGACTCAAGGAGACAAAGAATGCTTCAAATTTTCTTTTATAAATATATTTTCTGTTGGACACAAATAATCATATTCTTGTGTTCATGAGTCTTGCCACAGATGTATGGTATATATTCAGGTAGCTTAAAGGAAATATGGCAACCTACTGGATGTAAATTTGCCTAGAAAAACCAGTTGTTGGTTCTGCAACATCCTGTAAAGGATACGCAACTAGCCATAGGAAACACAAAACAAATTATTTTCTCAACATGGTATGATGGAAAGCCAATATTCCTTGCCAATTTCCCCACTTTGTGACCTTTCACGCCCAGGATTTCTTCCATAACCTGCGTCCACCATCATGGTGATCAACCCCTGCCTCTACTTCTGGGAACTACACACTCCAAAACTATTTTCTCAAAACCATTATGGTGTTCAATATGGTAGAAGCATGTCAGTTTCCAAGAAACAACACTGTATATGAGCCAGTCCCCTTCTATGTTCATATCATGAACAGGGTCTGTATTTTTCCTCCTCGTACTCCAGGATATTCTAAGAAGAATCTTCCCGCAATCTTTATTTCAATATCTCTTTAACTCATAAGTTTCAAAACGCAACTTGAGAAAGAACTCAGACAGACAGACAGGCGGACGTACAGACAGACGGGCAGACAGACAGACAACATCAAACATACCTGACTGATCATCAGCAGTAATGCCCATAATCTCCATGGCCTCAGTGAGGTTCTTGAACTCTGCAGAGTCATCTACTCCAGGGACAAGAACCTTCCCATATGTCAGGTAAGAGTACTTGCCCCAGTCCTCAAGCAGGAATTCCTCTGTAACAACAAGACATGTTAATATCAGTACCATTTATTCCTGCTGCTCTTACTGTCCACAAATTAGTTCCTTTGCAGTGTCAATACAAATCTATGCTGACATGCTCTGTCTGTTTGTGAATGTGTGTGTATTTGTGCATGTCTAAGTGTGTATTTACACATATATGAATAAAAGCTGTTACAGGTGTGTTTGGAGCATTGTACTGTGATTCTCTTTGTGTGATCTATAAAACTGAAGCACCTATCGCATTATCCACGTGCAAATAAAAAAAGGTGGTGGGTAGGGGTTAACTAACACTCTAGCAAAATAGGACAATTCGTTGCCGTTTTTAAAAGTAAAACACTGTCACTTTGACAACATAATATTAAACAGAAAACTAAAGATTATAAATAAAGATTGTCATATAAAAATGATATGATACAACTGAAGAAGACTCCCATAAAAATGATTTTCAAGTTGTCTGAATATACATATATATGTGAATACCTCTCAAAACATTTTGGCTCCTTCAGCATGAACTCTTAAAAATAAGCAGAACAGTCTCTCAATATATTTTTCTAAAGCAGGCGTCTTATCAGCTCATTCAAGCATCCTTGTACATTCTTCTCTTTAAAAAAAATATGTAAAACAAATTATGTTATTACAAATACATACGTCTTTGTTTAGCATTTGCTCCATGCAAGAACTGGTAGAAAATATGGAAGGCCCTTTCATTTTCTGCTTGTCGAACTGCTCTGGATTTTTCCAGCAAGTCTTTGTATTAGTTAAGAATCAAACCAGTGGCGATCAATGAACACAAAACTGCTGAACAAAGACACAATGAGAGATGCGCTAAGCCATGTGCTTAAATGAGGCAGAGCTGCTCTGGCATGGTCACTGGTGTGATTGTGTGCTTAGACTGCGGTCCGAATTCAATCCCAAGAAGTGGCAGGATTCTGTCCTGTTATTTTCTTGGTGTATGCCTATGTGGTTTAGGCTTTGCAAATACAGTTTGTAATTTTGTGGTGCCCAGTTTGATCCCAGCCGTGGGGTGATTTGGCAGCAGACCGTCTTGTGTTGTTTTAAAAAGTGGTATAGACAGCTGACCATTCAGAAAGCAATGGCAAATTGCTGAATGTAAAATTTACTCAGTAAAATCATAAACAACCACACACAAAAATGTGATCGTTTCTGCAACGTCCTGTAAAGGATACACAATTCGTGTTTTTTTTTTATACATGTTAAAGACAATTTCAGAGTCTCAATTACAGTATCTACTTGAAGTTACTGTTCAGCATGGGAACAGTTGCTTTGTAGAGAAAATGATTTATAAAAAATACCAAATAGTATAGTTACATGTACACACATAGCAGTTGTGATAAACAACCACTGCCATCAACACTTGACAGAGCCACCTTTACATGAAAACACTTCTGGTATCCACAGCTTAACCAGTGGTACACAGAGCTCAAACAGAAAGATACATTGGTCAGGAAAAGAAACCGATTTCTTGTGCTTTTCTAGTCACAGCTTGTCGCCCCTGAGCTTTTTAGTCATAGCTGTCTTTGCTATATTTACCACTTTTAGAGAGATCATGAGCCTGAGGATAAGAGGTTGCATGGCTAGTGCTGGTGCCACAAACTGTGCACGTGAGGATCTATATTTCTGCCAACAGAAGAAATCTGCATCCCTAACCAGGATAAAACTCAGGTCTCCCACAGGAGATATAGTTGGTCTAAAATTGCAGAAAATGTTAAAGCTATCACTATGTTGTAAGGAAAGGATACAGGTCTCAATGTTTGCTCCAGATATGTAGCCAGACGAGTCAAAGTTGATGCGAATGAATTTACCCTGCAAGGAACATCACAAAGTGCATCATTAGATCAGCTTTACAGAAACAATAATAACATAACTGGATGCATTAAACAGCTTTCTACATTTTCTTTTATATCGACTGATTTCAATCAAGGTGCACATACTACTTTAACATTTTTTTACTTACATTTCAACTAATTTTGACTAGTTTCAATGAAAGTCTACATCGAGTTAAAACTGAATAAAAAAATCTACCTTAAGTTCAACCATTAGTGTCTTTAACATTTTAAAATAATATAAACATGGATAGGAAAGTAATGTCAACCTTAAGCTAAATTAAGATGGTTTTCAACAAAAACATTTTAAAAGGACACAATTATTCAGACTTCTAACAGAAGTTGTAAACTACAGACAACAATAACACTGTAATTATTGAAAGTAAATAACTGAATCAGTTAAAATTGGAATCCTGTACTCACAAATCGAGAAGAGTTGTCATTTTTGATGGTCTTGGCATTACCAAATGCCTCCAGGATTGGGTTAGCCTGCAAAAGCTGGTTCTCTAGCTCTCCCTGGCAAACATAAACATATGTTAAGGCAACTGACACAACAAGAATTAAATGATAAGTGCATAAGCAAATAACTGGAGCTGGTTAGAGCTACTTGTTAAAGTTAAAAGTTTGAAAAATAATTCTATTTTGGAAGTTGTGAAACAAATGACACGAGCTGCTGTCCAACAGAGCACAGACTGTGTGTCATTACAAGTTACGTACTATCTCCGACAACAGCTAACCTTGGGGATTCAAATACAGAGGCATTAGGGAGACTGGACATGAAAAGAGAGCTGCAGAAAGAAAATCAAACGGGCAAGAAATATTTAAGCCATACTAAAAGACACAATGCTGTTTTTTTTTAATACAAACCACAACAAACCACACTGGAGAGAAAAGCCAAAGCAAGCAAAAGTCAGACAGCAATACAAGTGGTGGACACCATCAATGATACAGATAAACAGCAATTTCAGAGCCTATTCAACAACCAGGTTGAGAGAAAATGCATTCTAGAGAACTTCTACAGCCAAAATTCAAGAGACAGACTGCACCTGCTTTGTCTAACCTTAGAGAGGACAATGGCACTATTTTAGCCTGAGTTGGAAAAAAACACCCTATGTTGCATACACAGAGATTCACTGAGAATGAATCAGAACAGCTAAGGCAGGTATCTCACAAGAGATCAACAATGTGTAGAATTACCTGGATCTTGACACCAAGGTTGTTTGCAACAAATGAGGACAATAAAACTGACTGTTCCTGCCATGAAATCTGAGTCAAGAAATGGATCAAACTGACATATAAATGCCCTAAGAGAATTTTATTTAAATATAACACTCGTCGTCCCCCCCCCCCCCTCCCCCACACACAAATGTAGCCTCAAAACCCACCCACAAATAGGGGGCAAATGTTCAAAACTTATTAAGCTTTTGCCACCAACTAAGATTGAGCATACTGTCATAAGACTCTATTGGGCTTATAAGAAGACAATTTGAGATGTCAAGACATAAAGGAAACATTCCACACTTAAACAGGATATGATTTTCACACTATACATTCTCTAATGACAGCAAACAATTGGGTGTGACTAGATTAATGACAGCCTCTGTACAGCAGTCAACAGTCTGTAACTAGTAACACAAACATAGCTTTTAAAAAAAAAAAGCACCACAAACCTTCACAAACTGTATGAGGATACCTTTCATTTATCTCTTTTCAAATATTCATGTTTTCTAGTTTGTGCACTATATGAGCAGTCTGGGAACCAATGGACAGCATCTCGTATCAGTGCACGTAGACTAATTATAAAGCTAACTCTGCTTAAATTAATACAAGCATTAAAAACACAAATGGTAAAACAAATCTACAAACAATGCTACAATACTAAGAAGCTTAAGTTGTAAATGCTCATAATTTATTTTCTTCCATACAATGGAAACCATATCACATAAACACACTTTGAAGTTGTTTTTTTTTTTTTTTCTATTTAAATATATGTGGGTGATCTATTTTAACTATGAAAAACACTGTGGCCTCATGATCCTCCAGGATCAGAACAAATATCACTCCACGACTAAAGAATCCAGAAGATCAGGCTGGAGTCAACTACATCATATGTTCCACTGAGACTGTACAACATGACATATTTTTAACAAAGCAACCTCTATGCTTGAGCATCAGAAATCTCAGCAGGTACTGCTTAGAAGAAACAGCACCATTAATGCATGTACATCACTGTCGGCGTCTACAGAAAGGGTTTTCAGGCTGAGGTACAAAATGCAGTTTTCAATGAGCTGTACATGCAATTTGTATTTCACCTTCAATTTACAAAACAATCCAGGAACAAATGAAAATAATTTGTACATGAAATGTGAGGTGTGGTTCATGAAATAATTAATTTAGGTACCCTCTTTTTGCTAAACTAACCATCTGCATGCAATTTAAATGTAAATAACAGTACACAAAACTAGACAGCAATCACCTGAAATATGACATACAATTGTGCTTCACTGGTTCCATACTCATACTCACATATTAGTACAAAATGAACAGCACTACAGAACACAACAAGTCACATCACAACAGCTTCATCAAAAGTGTAAGTAAAACTTTCATAGGCACATTCAGATTTCAAGGCATGCAAGGGTTTGTGAACAACAAATAAACATGACATTGTGAAAACAGCATGTGTGCAAGAATGACTAATGTAACATAGACAGGAGAACATTTACCACAACAATGATGATAAAACAACAATGAAGAATGCAAAGCAAACAACAACAAAAAACTTGAGATTGCATAAACACTTTTCTGACAGAGAAAACATATGACCATAAACAAAGGCAGGCATATTTTTGGTGCACGAATTCAGGAAACCTTCAATGACATAACAACAGCAACAATAACCTTAGTTAGTTAGTTAGTTAGTTAGTTAGTTAGTTAGTTGGGTTATCATCATTGCACTCCGGACATGTCCATAGGTGCTCAGATCCTCCCCTCAGTATGAATCCCAACGTCTGATGGCTAATAGTACCAGTTCTATGTTGATTAACAAGTCTTCTGACGTGTCCGGTGTGCGTCTCGTTTTTTGCTGTGCCGATCTTAATTCCCAAGTCTGTCATTCTGGCGAGTGATGTGGATTCACTGCCACCAAAGTCCTCTATCCTTCCCATTTCTCTGAGGGCATTGATAATATCAGCATGATCCATAGGCCGACCGTCGGTAGTGATAGCGGATCCAGCCAACCTGTCAGCTCTTTCATTTCCATCGACGCCTGCGTGTCCCGGAACAAAAATAAAGGTGACTCCTCGCACAGTGGACTTCTGAATTGATTCAAGCCATTGTCTTCGCACTGAACCTGCCTGAACCCTCCGGATCATACTCATTGAATCACTGAGTATACATATGCGGGTGTATTTTTGTGTTTCAAGCCAGGCAAACGCTTGCGTCACTGCCATCACCTCCATCGTCATGCTGCTGGTTGTCATGGAGAAGGCGCCGGTGTAAACAGCCACAATGGCGGCACGCTTTTTCGTCCGTTGAGGCGAATGGCGCAAATTAACTTTTTTCGCTCACGTATAATGTGAAAGTTTCATCGGAATGGGGTCTGAACCGTGCAATGGAGTACATGCACGTGAGTTCAGACTTCCCTCAGGGTGTATTCAACGTCCGATGGCGACTATCTACCAATTCAAAACAACCCGTAGACGGACAAGGAGAACGCGAACCCGAACAGGCAAGCACGGTGGCGCCTGCAGGAAGCGACTGAAATGTGAGAGACTCAGCTTAAAGTATGTTCGCGTTCTCTACTGGAACTGCGCCTCGTTCAGTCAACGCCGACCCATTTTCGAGAAGCTCCTCTACAGCAACGACATTGTTGTCCTACAGGAAACACACCTCGGTGACGAGATGGTTAAAATTGCGGGCTTCCAATCCTTCTACAATAGACGGCACCTCGGACAGCTCATTCTTGTTCGTGACCACATACTGGTGTCTGAGGTGGACATGTCTGAGTGGGATAATGACGACCTACAAGTACACGCAGTCAGAGTGATGGGCCCGGCCCAGTTTGTGATTGTCAATGTGTACGCCTGCAATGGAAAGGTGGATACAGCGAAATGGCAGAGTTTGCTCCAGACTGAGGAAAAGAAAGTCCTTTACTGCGGAGATTTCAACGCCAGAGGAAACCAGTGGGGCAATGTAATCACCAATAAACAGGGGGAAGACCTGGAGGATGCTCTAGTGTCTGCCGATCTAGTATGCTTGAACGACGGAAAGGTTACCCGAATGGCAACCCGACAAGGGGATTCTGACAGCGTAATTGACCTGGCCCTAGTGTCTCCCTCCATTGCACCAGGATGCAGGTGGAGCACACTGGGATACCATGACAGTGATCACTTTCCGTGCGTCGTCGTGGTGGAGAAGAGCAACAACAAAGGTCATGTAATCAATGTGCCTGCTTTTATATATGACCGTACAGGGCAAGATGCCATTAGCAAAATCAGACGACGTAATACAAGAGCAGATCGCAGACGGCGGGAGAGATGGGCCCAGCCACCATGGTGGAATGAAGTAGTCAACATAGCGTGGCTAGAAAAAAGGAACGCTGTCAAGGCATGGCAAAAGGCAAGGAAAATTGATCCGTCACTTTCTGAACGCCTGATCAGTCTGAAAGATGAGGTCAACAAGCGGACAGTGGCTTTCAAGTTAATTGCGAAAGAAGCCAAGACAGCGAAATGGAACGAATTCTGCAAGAGCGTTTGCTCCGAGGGATCTCTTGTGACATTCTGGCGCCTTCAACGGAGCATGCACAGCGCCGCACGACCAAGGGGTATCCCTGATTTTCAGGGTACAGACCTGATATGGCAGAGAACTGATGCTGATAAAGGAAAAAACCCTCCTTGCGCGCTACTTGGAGCAAACTGACCAAAAAGACGAAGCTGCAAGAATAGGGGTTAAGATGAAACTGTCGATGCTGTGCGAGAACACTGAGCTAGGCACTGATTTCACAATCACTGCAGACACCTTAAGAACTTGCCTCAAGAAATCGCGCAGCACTGCTCCAGGTCCTGACGGCATCCGATACAATGACATGCTGATGATGTCGAATGCTGATTTGAAAAGCGTGGCAAAGGAATTCAATATCAGCATCCAGAGTGGCCAGATACAAGAGGAATGGCTCCATAGTTATTTGTTTCCACTACCAAAGCCTAATAAAGACCACTCAAAGATCTGCGGCTACAGAATCATCTCGATGCAGAATACTGTTGGCAAACTTTTGGAAAAAATTGTCGCACAAAGATTGACCACCTACTTGGAACTACATGATAAGTTCCCATCAACACTTGGAGGGTACAGATTGAAGAAAGAGACATGGTCCAATGCTGCTGTTTTCGCCTACGATGTGTACGAGGGATTTCAGATTAAAGAAGAGACATGTGCGGCAGTGTTGGACTTAGAAGATGCCTACAATAAAGTACCATATGATTATTTAATGCAATTACTGCTTAAACTAGAAGTCAATCCTATTCTGATCCGCTGGATTGCTGCGGTCCTGTTCCAGAGAAAGATTGTACTAAGATGTGGTAGCTGGTCCTCAGAACCGCAAACGATATGTCCAGGCTTGCCACAGGGATCACCGCTATCACCAGTCTTATTCAATGTTTATACGGTGATGATCACTGAGCAGCAGTTAAATGGAAAGGGAAGGACTTTGTCATTTGCTGATGACATTTTGATTTATCGACGAGGGCGTGATAGACAGGAGATCGCCAGCACAATGCACAAAGAACTCGATCGAATTGCCGCCTGGTGTGATGGTTCCAATGCCTATGTCAATCCCTCGAAGGCATCAGTGTCATGGTTCTCTTTGAACAATCACATTGTCAAGTCGGACTTACCAGAAGTGAAAATGCGTGATAATGTATTGATCAGAACCAACGTTATGACGTTTCTCTAGTCTCGGGGTGAGGTTCGATCGCAGCTTGTCATTCAGGGAACACGTTGACCATGCGATAACAAAAGCACGCAAAGGTCTATCTGCAATGAGGATTATGGCTGCTTCCAATATCGAGCAAAGACTGCTGGTGCTTCTATTCTATGGTCTGGTCCTTTCCCCCATTGAATACGCTCTGGCCATCCTCACTGTCAGTGCTACCCAGATTGAACGACTCGAGAAGGTGCAAAATGAAGCCATGCGTATTATTTTGGGATGTACAAGAGACACATCCTGTGGAGCAATGAGGTATCTACTTGACTTTCCAACAATGAACCAAAGGATCAGGATGTGGAGGGCTCGGGCATACCTCAAAATATGTGCTGATAAGAAACACCCACTGCATCAAGCGCTTTTTAGTGAAAAGGGCGACAGACTGAAGAGGGGAAAATCGTGGCTATGTCGGGCAGAAGATGTTATTAGGCAAATATGCAGCCTAACCGACATCATACCTGGTGCAGAATGGAATTTGTACATTTTCCTGTATTGTCACACTCAACAGGCGATGTAGAGAAGATAATCCTGTTGCTGTTAATGCAGAGGTCAACGCTCTCATCGGTGAAAATTCAGACGAAGCAGATGCACTAATCTATACAGACGGATCAGTTATACGCCAAAGAAGAAGCGCATGGGCATTTACAGCACGCTCAGCGGGCAGAACAGTCAAAGAAGCCAACAATAACCTTAAACAAGGGACAATCTGGAGTGGAAATTGATAGACAACAACTATGTTCCATATTGTAACAGTGAGTGAAAGAACCCATTTCTCTGCACTCAGACATACTGAGCATAAGCATATGGTGCCAGCTCCATACTTTTATAGCATTCAACAGGTCGTCTTCTTACGTTCACTTGAAATAAATTATCTACACCTATAAGATGATCCATATTCCGCTCATCATAACCATCATCATACTGTCCTGTTGTGCTGTTATCTGTCACAGAGGGTCCCTAGTCTATTCCTCCATTCAGTTCTTTACCATGTATCCTGTGCAATCATTTTAATATTGTGGATGGAATCCACTCCCGCACTTTTGACCTCTCTCGTCAACAATCATTTTAGGATTTCTTTTGGGCGTCCTTTCTTCCCCAATCCCTGTTTTTCCCATTTTAGTGATTCTCCACTCATTTCTTCTCAGGGCGTGTCCAATAGTCCAATCTTTCTTTGTCTTACCACTGTTGTTACTAGTGGTTGCACAGACATTTCTTTTATTTCTACACCCCTCTTGAATTCATCCCAATTTTGCCTTCAACATTTCCCTCATGCATTAAAAAAACTTCTTGTGATCGCCTTTTATTTTCAAAGTATTTTCACAGCAGTCCTTTTATGCTGCGTCGACCTGCTAATCAAAGTCATTTTTTTTTATCTACATCAATAGGGATTTAAACCTGTGGCCACCATGGTGGCAGTGAAACAGGCCACCACTATACTCTGAATCCCTTATGTGTAACATTATGTTGATGATAATTCTGCTGCTGTCAAATATCAACAACAGAGCTTTGTTGAAGAAAACTGGTAACAGAACACTACATTGGTAACCAAGGACGTAAACAGCCTCAGAATCAGTAGACTTAAGCAGACATTTGCCCATTTAGACTGGCATCTGAAACAATAGTTTACTTCCTCCAAGACTGTCCTAGATACAATATATCAAGGCAAAACTTCTGGCCAACAGAAAGACTAGTAAAAGCCAAACTTTACGGGTCGCTGAGGGAAAATAAAAAAAGAGTGAAGTTCATGCTAGAGATAACACTAAAAATACAATCAATTTCAAGTGAACAAAAAAGAAGAAGACAAACAAAATTTTAAGTAGTGATAAAGAAAATGTATTAACAGAACATGACAATGATAGTACAATGAAATATACAATGAGTGACTGTACAATGAATGGATAACTGGATGAACACACTATAACAGATTGCTGAGTGTGATATCATATTAGGTTACGTATCTGATATAACAATAGGCTACCATGTATATGATATAACATTAGGTTATGTACTTACAAGGTTGAAATCTCGGTTCTAGAAGACAACATTGGAGGTCCACAAACAAGGGGAAGAGAAAGCAGATAAATGTCAAACATGCCCTGAAGTTCACAATGTTTTACAACACTAGGCAACATCAATTATCTAATGACTCATTCTATGCCAAGCAAATTGCACGTTGGAACAAATATTCCCTACATGACTACAAGATTCAAGTTAATTCACGAAAATATTTGATGATTTAAGTAGTAGCCATTCTTGTTGTTTGTCCCAATTAAGCAAATTACTACAAGGTGGGACACATACTGTATACATGACTACAAAATTCAAGTTAAATCATGAAAATATTTGATGATTTAAATAGTAGCCATTCTTGTTATTTGTCTCAATTAAGCAAATTACTACAAGGTGGGACACATACTGTATACATGACTACAAGTTAATTCATGAAAATTACAACAATTACTACAAGCAAATTACTACAAGGTGGGACACATACTGTATACATGACTACAAAATTTAAGTTAATTCATGAAAATATTTGATGATTTAAATAGTAGACATTCTTGTTGTTTGTCCAAATTAAGCAAATCACTACAAGGTGGGACACATACTGTATACATGACTACAAGATTCAAGTTAATTAGGGAAAATATGTGATGATTTAGGTAGTAGCCAATCTTACTGTCTGTCAAGATATAAAGACAACAAGCGCTGTCCTGCAGCTGGGTCAAAAAGAGCTAATTAGCCCTATATACCCAGGCATGTTTTCATTTACTTGTGTGTATGCTGTGTCTCAATATATATGGGGGAGGGGGAATGAGTGTGTGTGTGTGGGGGTGGGGGGGGGGTGTGTGTGTGTGTGTGTGTGTGCATGCGTGCGTGCACCCTCCCTCTCTCTCTCTCTCTCTCTCTCTCTCTCTCTCTCTCTCTCTCTCTCTCTCTCTCTCTCTGTGTGTGTGTGTGTGTGTGTGTGTGTGTGTGTGTGTGTGTGTGTGTGTGTGTGTGTGTGTGTGTGTGTGTGTCACAGCTGTCAGACCACTTGCCTGAATCATGTAACTAAAGACAAATTGTGTACTGTAGCCAACTCATTTGGACCCATAAGCTCAAGTGTTTCAGTATATAAATCAATTATCTCAAGTGATTTGCTGTGGCCATTGTTCAGTGTATGACCAAATAATACATGACATAGAATGAGTCAATATCCAAATGTTTACAACTTCAACTAAATACTGAAGAAGCATTTTTGTTTGTTGAAAAACAATTCACAATTTAACAACAAAGATGCATCACTTTGCTCATACAGGGCAGAAAGCTACAACTGAAGTGTATCTAATCCTTAATGTCTATTCAGCATACAACAATGCCCATTTATTCAGGTTCAAAAAGATACTTGTCTGTTGATAAGCAAGCATGCGGGGGTTAACCTAACAAAGCAAGTCAGGTGCAAAAACACACATAAAGCTTGTACAAATATGCATATAAAACACACAATGCTCAGATAAGTCAGGGAAAGATTAAATAAACCTGGAGGCCAGAATATTGTAGTTAGATCACCAAACTACTACGAAAGGTTTTTAACTTGTTCTACCATGCAGATTTTATTCAACTTATTCATTCCCAGAAAGGTTTATTCAAAGTAATCAATATTTGGTCACCATGTGTTCAAATAATAAGTCAGTGAGAAGTTAAAGAAACAAATGAAGCAGTGTAGGTTAGTCTTCTTCTTCTTCGGGTTCACTAGCGGTAAACTCTGGCAGTATGTTCTGGTTGTACTTCCACTTCTGGACTCTGATTTCATTCCAGATTTTCATCCTTTGCGTGCACATCTGTTTTACAGATGTGACTTATTTGTAATGCAGTCTGCTGGTTCCTTGCTCTCAGGCAGATGCACTCTGAATTTGAGGGAAACACCCCTGTATAGTGAATTTTTACCACACGCTGGGATGCGGGGGGAAAAAAAAAGGGGGGGGGGGGGCAGTGGGTCAATTTCCTCTCTCCCACAAATGGAGCTCCAAAACCCAGTATAACAGTAGGATGTGAAATGAAGAGTTAAGAACATTGTTTAATCGCAGTCCTCTCACCAGCTGTAATCTTTGGCAGAAAATACTAGTTGTTTGCCCATTTCTGGACTTTGGTCTTTATCGACAACTTGATTTTTGCCTGCAGATTTGTTAAACAGATCTGGCTTATCTGTATGCAGACTGTTGGTTCCTTGTCTCTCAGGCAAAAGAACACTCCGACTTGAAGAAAACACCCCTTATTAGTCGCCTCCTATGACATGCTTGTTATGTAAAGCGTGGGCAGTGGGTCTATTCCTGGACCCAACACATGGAAGACAAATGTATTATGGGAGCAAAAGCCAATAAATGCATGGTGTATAGCTTAGTCCCGAATGAGTTTAAAAAGCTAATTGCATGCCCTCATAAGGATCTTGCAAAGCAATCTCGGCATTTACTAGCTGTGGTTTTGCTAGGCAATTTACATTCATAGTTTGCCACTGCTTTCTGGGTAAGAGAATCATGATATATTTGTCAAAATGAAAGCAGAAGTGGTCTGCTATTCAATCTTCTGAAGCTGATTGTGACTATGGATGGTCATTCAACATTCTTTAAAGGAAACAATTCATCAATCAGTTACTTTGTTTAACTTATTCTTCTTTTGTTCGCTTTAAATAGATTATCCATATCTGCAATGTTGCCTCTAGTATAAACTTCACTGTCTTTTGTAATTCACTCAGCGACCCATAAAGTTTGACTTGCACCGATGTTTCTCTTGGCAAGAAGTTTTTTTTTTTTTTTTTACTTTAATATAAATATGTACTGATTACTGAATGTACTTCACATTATGTTAAAACGTAATAGTGATGCAAGAATACAGAGAAAGTTATTTTTTAATCTGTGTGAGATAACGGAAACAGGCATGTTAAACAGAAAGTGAGAATAATAAAAGCAATGAGTGCACATGACAAACATCATGCTTATTACTGGGAAGCAGAATGAAATGATTTTTTTAAACAAGATTTTGATGATAGTTTAATGAGAAATGACACAATTATCTGGTAGAAATTTCAATAAGAGAATAGTTAGAAACATCCTCCCAACTAACACAATCAGAAAACCCATTACCACTTTAAAAAAAAAAAAAATTTTCTTAAAGGTAGTAGCTAGCTCCACATCAAAAACTACCAAATATGTTTCCCTGCATTTTTAAACTTTAAAACTGAATGTGCTTAAATATTTATATCTTAGTTTTAAGCTTAACAAAAAAATTGCGGCCATTTTATACATGGGAGCCAGCTGTCCACGGTGCAAATTGTGAAAATTGTCTGATAACCCTTTCTATTGAGGCAGGAGCAAGTGTCTAGAGTGGAATATATCTAGAGGAATTAAGCATATTAGAGTTGGACACATTGGCTTCCAACCTAGAAAGGAGATAGGAGATAACACTGCCTTCAAAAGAGAAAAGAGAAGTGACAGTAGTTAACTAACTATAGAGGGCTCCCCTATCTGTCACATCATCCCTAATGTAGGTACTGCTCTACAATACTAAAACAGGTATGCATTCATCATCACCAAATGGTCATTACATTTTATTAAATCGGTTTACATCGGCCACTATAAGACACTTCCTATTCCAGGCCTGTCTCAATAAATTTCTACATCTCTGCCCTGCACCCCAGCCATTTTTCATCCGCTGATAAATTAAGAGATACAAATCTAACCACCTTTACCAGGATTAGATCAGAATGCACTTCATAACACAGACTGAAAAGTACACAGCAATAACTGCAGGCTGATTCAAAATTAACAGGTGGGATCCCATATATTCCCAACAATAAAACAATCATATGCGAACTCTGAGATAGTGATCTCATGTTGCTCTGCTCTTTATGACTAATTTCCCTCTGAGGTGTGTGAGTGTTGGAAACAAAACAACTTTATAAGCTTCTTATATTGAAATGTAAGCCACCTATTTTTGACTACTGTGTACATTTCTTCACTAGTTCTTGTGTTGAGTCATAAATATGCAGACCAAGAACTAAAAAAAAAAAGTGCACCAGAATACGCTAATTTTAAGTGCGTTTTAAAGAGGAACATTATGGTATAGTAAATCCATTGTGATCAATGTCCCCTCTGAAGTGTGGAGTACTGAGTGAAACAATGTTACTCTGTGAGCTACTACTATATAAGAATGAGCAGCTTATGTTTTGACTATTGTGTAAATTTTGCCATTACTTCTTTCACTGAGTCATAAATATGTGAGCTAAGGACTATAAATGAGCGCCCTGACTTACACTAATGCTAGTGAAGCTTAACTCTGTCAATGCTAGACAGGTGTTACTTAATTTCATTCACTCATTGCTACTGTTAATAACTAGTTCCAGGGGTGTTAAAACAGTATCTTTGTGAGAGATAGAGAGAATGATGCAGCGGGTAGTGACCCTTAACACACAAAGGAAAGACAAGACAGGCATACAAGTCTTGCAACTGGCAGAATCAAAACTGGAAATCTTCACTCGCTGCTAAAGATGGGGTCAGAGCAACGTAGAAATAAATATTCTGAATTTTGTGATGTTGGTTCTTAACTCAACTTAACTAAGTTGAAAAGTTTTTTTAAAATAACTTTAACTCGGAGAAAGCACATTCTATGTGAAGGTATTTTACACATTTTCTATCTGGACCCATACAGTTATCTCAACATGCACATGAGTCATGGTGACAGGACACAGATAAACACCCAGCTGACATAAAAGTGTGACTGATAAAACTATCCCATGCCAGCCATTGCTAGATATAACAGAAATGTGAAGGGAAAAAAATACTGTAGCACAAATAAGTTTCCCTGACATTTCAGAAGTAGAAACTACTTAAAGCTGATATGCCACTCAAATAGAAAGTGTTGTACAAAAAAACAGATTATTCAATAGAAAAAGGACTGCTGAGAATATGGCATTTGCAGAAGACTTACGGAATAGTCAATTGCTTTAACTTCTACTTCACAATGGCACAGACACTCCCACTATGATGTTCTTCAATCATCATTAGTTTAATATTTCCATTCTTCATATTCCTATTTAGACTGGTAATCTACAAATCATGCAGTCAACTTTGTAGGCTGGTGATGATATTGAAAGCAAAGGGACAACATTAACAAGGCCGAGAGAAAAGATACTGGACAATTTGAAATTATGGCATAGGAGATAACCTTCGTCAGAAAGGATTGAAAATACATCAGACAGAAGGCTGTGGATATACTTAACTACCAATTCCAACAAGCATGACCAAGAAGAAGAAGAAGAAGAAGAAGAAGAAGAAGAAGAAGAAGAAGAAGAAGAAGAAGAAGAAGAAGAAGAAGAAGAAGAAGAAGAAGAAGAAGAAGACCAAGAAAATCACTGTCTATGTTAAAATGATAAAAAGTGAAAGGTTTGTGACTGAATACTTGCAGACAATATCAAGAAATCTCAGTCAACATTGACTACAGTATGTATTATTTTTCCCTGGATATGATCCTTAAGATCAGCTTGACAGCACATAACAAAATAAGCCACAGACAACTGATCCTGGTTACCCTGTTCGACCATTTTTTTTTTTTTCATTTAGGGATTCTATTGTTACCAGAATGTATCGTTTTCAAGTTCGTAACTAGAATTGGCACTGTCTTGTGATAATAATCACATACAAGATAAAAGAATTTAAACTATTCATATCTTCTACATACTGTGCTAACTGGCCTAGCCCATCTGTTTCTTAGAAGGTCTGACTTGGAATACTACATTATAAATTGCACTGCTATTTTCCCTACTTCCTCCCTAGTGATGACACTTTACTGACTAGAATCCCTGTATCTGTTTTTTCCTCTGTACATGATTTTCCTCAACATGTTTCCAACCACCACATGAAACATCTTGCCAGCCTAATAATATAAACATTCATGACCTAACACAAACCATATGTGGTTTCACTAAGTTTGCAATTACCACCCACACAGCTCATAATAAGAAATTGCATACATTATTTTTTTTTTTAAAATGATAACAGAATGAGATTTTCATTCCAAAAGACACGCATGCCTTTGCGGAAATTTTAGTATTAGTACACAGACTTTATTCATGTGTGTAAGTTTCCATTACATGCAGTAAGTTTGTATTTCAACAGTGGACAGGGCTTTATACAGAAAAAAGCTAGACAGACAAATAAGTGACTAGATGCACAAATCAAGGGTTATTTGTCTCATGCAAGCAACAACAAATATAGCTGAACAACACTAGGTCTCACACAAACTGAACAACATGCAGGAGGTACACCAGTGAATACCATGCAGGTCACACCCAAGACAGACTAACTTCTAGGAAACTGTTTCAACTGTACTGTATGTTGGTCAACAAGTTGGTTGTGTATTTGGTAGGTCAAGTGGAACAGTTTGTGTGGCTGGGTCAATGGGTGTGTACGAATGCGGTAGGGCCAATAATGTGGTTTGGTTGAGTGAGCAGCAGTAATTTAAGTGATAGGTCCAATGGAGTGGTTTGGGTGAGTGAGTGTGGTTGTGAAGATGGGTATGTATATGAGTGGCTAAGTCAATGGAGCTGTCTAGGTGAGTAAGTGTTGTTGGGTCAATGTATGTGGTTTTGTCCATGGGTATGTAAATGTGTGGCTAAGTCAGTGGAGCTGTCTAGGTGAGTAAGTGTTGTTGGGTCAATGTATGTGGTTGTGAAGATGGGTTTGTATATGTGTGGCTAAGTCAATGGAGCTGTCTAGGTGAGTAAGTGTTGTTGGGTCAATGTATGTGGTTGTGAAGATGGGTGTGTATATGTGTGGCTAAGTCAATGGAGCTGTTTGGGTGAGTGAGTGATGTTGGGTCAATGTATGTGGTTGTGAAGATGGGTATGTATATGTGTGGCTAGGTCAATGGAGCTGTATGGGTGGGTGAGTGTGGTTGGTTCAATGAGTTGTGTATGTGTGTGGTTGGGTAAGTGTGTACATGTGGCTGGGTCTATAATGGTGCTAAATATAGGAATAGAATAAGGGGCCTGACTGGTGTTACTAGAATTAGGAAAGTCCCCAGGTTGCAAGGCACCAGGTTAGCATGGGAGAGGAAGAACATGAGATATGTTGAGTTTGCTTGGGCAAAATGAGGCAACAATAACTGGTCATTCTGTGACCGGACCCCAGAGTGAAAGGACAGGAAACTGGATCCAGAGTGATAGGCATGAACATGGATCTAGATGGAACCCTAATGAACGTTAGTCCTGAACGGCAAGGAGTGAAGCTGTGTTGAATTACAGTTGAGGACAACAGTTGTGTTCTATGGCCTGTTGATTGTGTCTGTCGTGTACATGCCAGTGTCCAGCGTCTGAAGCATGGCTGTAGATTTGTAGAGTGTGAGTAAGGGGACTATGCTGGAATGGCATAAGTGTTCATCTGTAATGTTGATTCTTGCTGCTTGTGTTGTATTGATATTAAACCTGTGAATTGCTGTCAACCTTCGTCAACTGTCATTTGGAGACGTGTGAAAAGAAGTTTGACGCGTCTGTACTGGGACCTTGCTCCCTAGAATCAGTATTAGGGAGACTGAATACGAAGGAGATACATTAGAGGGTCAATAAAGGGTTTTACTAAGTTATTGTGTGTGTGCACCCGCTTGTGTGTGTGTGTGTGTGCGCATATGTGCGCTCGTTCGCTTGTGTGTACATGTGTGTGTGTGCACGTGTGTGTGCATGTGTGCTTGCGTGTGTGTGAATGACTGGGTCAATAGACAAGTCCGAGTAAGTGAGTGTGCAGATGGTTATTTAGGTCAATGGATTGATTTGGGTGAGTGGGGTGTGTATGTGTGCACATATGTAGGTAGAAATCTATGTGGTTGGGTCATTGAATTGGTTTGCTGCGCGAGTAAGAGTGTGTGCATAAGCACATGTGTGGGCAGAAATCTATGTGGTTGGGTCAATGAATGGGTTTGATGCATGAGTAAGGGTGTGTGCATAAGCACACGTGTGGGCAGAAGTCTGTGTGGTTGGGTCAATGAATGGGTTTGATGCGTGAGTAAGGGTTTGTGCAAAAGCAGGTGTGTGGCTAGGTGTGTGTAGATTTAGGGGAAGTCAGTAAATGAATGTAGACATGAGTGTTTGTGTATGTGCATGCACCCAAATATAGGACTGTGCAGATTTTAATTCAAATGCATTCACTGAAATATAAACTATGTGGGTCTACAGTACAGGATATTTAATTATTTTTTTTTACAAACTTAAAAAAAGAAACATAAGGGTTGTGCATGGGTTGTGGAAGGCATATGAGTACCTGCTTCAAACTGGTATCAAGTTTCCCTGCATCCTGATGTGTGAAATGGGCATGAAAGAAATACATAACAGTGGTCAGTAATACATGGACAACTTATAGGCAGTTACATGACAATACAAACAACAATAATATGAGGCCAATACAATCAATGTCATGATATAAACATAATAATAATAATAATAATAATAATAATAATAATAATAATAATAATAATAATAATAATAATAATAATAATAATAATAATAATAATAATAAAAAGCAAACCAATACAATCAATGTAACAATAAACATAATAATAATCATTACACCAATACATTTACTGAAGTGGTCAGCAAACAGAACAGTGTTATTCTGTCCTCAAACTGTGCTATAAAACTATATAGTTTTAGCAGTTATATATGGAAATATAGAACAATTGCCACAAGCAAACAGTGTGAACACACACACACACACACTAAAATAAAAATTAGAAGAAAATGCTAATAAACTACAAGGCATTTAATACTAAGGGTTACATGCCACTACGCTTTAAAAATCCTGTGTTGATTAAGAAAACAAAAAGATAGCATAAAGATGCTTGTTAAAAGCTCTAAAGGGTAAATAAAGGTAAATGAATTCAAATTATGAACATCCCATTCATAATGAATATAATTTCATATGCCACCCCGCCCCCTCCTTTTTTTACCCAATACCATCCAGGATGATAATCTGCAAGATAACTATCTCACAGGTAAGAATCAATGCAGGTTTAACCCCCCCCCCCCCCCCCCACCCCCCCCCCCCCCCCCCCCCCCCCCCCCCCCCCCCCCCCCCCCCCCCCCAATCAAAATAAAAGTTATTAGGGCACCTCATTGTGGTTTACAGCTGAGCTGTGCTATCTGTAACTATCGGCCCAACATATGTGATTTCAGCCAACTCCTAATTAGTCACCTTTTGTGACAAGCTTGTCAGGGAGCAGTGGGTCTATTTTCTTCCCCCCCCCCCCCCCCCCTCCCCCCTAACACCCTCCTCCATAAGGGGGATTCTTAAACCCACAGTGAGACCTGTTCAATGAAATACCATGCAGTCCAATGTGGGTTGGTTTGTTATTTCTGTTATCACAGAGTGTGATGGTATATATATATATATATATATATATATATATATATATATATATATATATATATATAGAGAGAGAGAGAGAGAGAGAGAGAGAGAGAGAGAGAGAGAGAGAGAGAGAGAGAGAGAGAGAGAGAGAGAGAGAGAGAGAGAGAGGGTGGGGGGGGGGGGAACAGGCTGACTGACCACAATGGTCATGGCAGAATTGCTGCATAAGCACCACTCATGTCAATCTTAAGTGTTTGTACTTAAGATGTATCCCTCTGTAGGTAAGAGACAATCTCAAGTGTTTGTGATTAAGATCTATCACTGTACAGATGGCCCATCCTTGTGGTATCTTGCCTTTTCATAATGATACTCTGCCATACTGCTTGTATTTAAAACGTCTACAGCTTCTAACACAATACTGAAATTATACAGCACCAAGCAGTTTACTAACTACCCATTTCCTAAACCTTTTCAGCCGGCTAATCCCTTACCACCAAGGCCACAATTCCTCCAACACCTACCTACCAACCATAACTGAACACATGATTTTCTAAGTCAAGCTTTCGCCACTGACTGTGCAGGTCCAGATTTTACTAATACCCCAACAGAAAAATCTGCAACCTTACTGAGGATTCTAGCCCGGGACTCCCATGATAGGCTCATCGTTCTAAAAGTCTGGCCACCGCTCATCACCAAAACCCAAAAAGGCAGCGAAGAATAATAACACTTCTGTCGTGGCCTGGCTAGGTGTGGCAAGAACACTTATCTAATCTGTGAGTCTGGTGATCATATGCTTATCAGCAAGGCATATCATGATGATAATGAACCTACTGTGTAAGTTGTATGGGACAACAAAGAAGGGTTAGCATGAAACTAGCTAAGCCACCACACTAAAACCTTTCGATGAAACATCTGCCCAACCAATAACAAGGCTACAAACAGCTTCATGATGGTTGGTTACGGGCCTAAGCTCCAGAGACAAACAGCATTTTATTATGCAATTTACAAAACTTCCTAAACTCTCTGGTGGGCAGGGATGTTGATGAAGCAGAAGAAAAAAAGGAGTGGGTAAACAAACAGAGACAATGAACCTGCTCACATCACCCCTTTGGAAACCCCTGATACAAAGTAAGTTTATTTTTGTATCCCACCAGCATACTTCCGGTGTATTAGTCATTGCTAATCAAATATTTGGTTACATAAATTGCAATGTGATGACTTGAACACCACTTGTCATCCCAGCTGCTGCGTGAAGAGCTAGCTTTGTCAACACAGTGGTATTTATCTACACCAGACATGTACATGCTATACGCAACAATAAATACCTCTATAGTCTCCTAAGCTTATGAATACTACATTTTATTCTACCTAGGAATGCCACTTCAAGGTCTGACATAATATTTTGAAGTCAATCCAACAGAAACAAATCCTAGATACCCTGTTCAATCTCATAAAATGTATTATACTTTGGGGACATTGCAGCTATACCACGTATTAATTTGACGTGCCTTCATGTTTTCATTGGATGAAGGGACCCTACAGCTACACAAAGTATTAACTTGATCTGTCTTGATATCCTAGATGGATGAAGGGACCCTACAGCTACACCAAGTATTAACTTGATCTGTCTTGATATCCTAGAAGGATGAAGGGACCCTACAGCTTCACCAAGTATTAACTTGATCTGTCTTGATATCCTAGATGGATGAAGGGACCTACAGCTACACAAAGTATTAACTTGATCTGTCTTGATATCCAAGATGGATGAAGGGACCCTACAGCTACACAAAGTATTAACTTGATCTGTCTTGATATCCAAGATGGATGAAGGGACCCTACAGCTACACAAAGTATTAAGTTGATCTGTCTTGATATCCTAGATGGGTGAAGGGTCCCTACAACAGCAAGTATTAACTTGATCTGCCTTGATATCCTAGATGGATGAAGGGACCCTACAGCTACACAAAGTATTAAGTTGATCTGCCTTGATATCCTAGATGGATGAAGGGACCCTACAGCTACACAAAGTATTAAGTTGATCTGTCTTGATATCCTAGAAGGGTCCCTACAACAGCAAGTATTAACTTGATCTGCCTTGATATCCTAGATGGATGAAGGGACCCTACAGCTACACAAAGTATTAAGTTGATCTGTCTTGATATCCTAGATGGGTGAAGGGTCCCTACAACAGCAAGTATTAACTTGATCTGCCTTGATATCCTAGATGGATGAAGGGACCCTACAGCTACACAAAGTATTAACTTGATCTGCCTTGATATCCTAGATGGATGAAGGGACCCTACAGCTACACAAAGTATTAACTTGATCTGTCTTGATATCCTAGATGGGTGAAGGGTCCCTACAACAGCAAGTATTAACTTGATCTGCCTTGATATCCTAGATGGATCAAGGGACCCTACAGCTACACCAAGTATTAACTTGATCTGCCTTGATATCCTAGATGGATGAAGGGTCCCTACAGCTACACAAAGTATTAACTTGATCTGCCTTGATATCCTAGATGGATGAAGGGTCCCTACAGCTACACAAAGTATTAAGTTGATTTGCCTTGATATCCTAGATGGATGAAGGGACCCTACAGCTACACAAAGTATTAAGTTGATCTGCCTTGATATCCTAGGTGGATGAAGGGACCCTAAAGCTACACAAAGTATTAAGTTGATTTGTCTTGATATCCTAGATGGATGAAGGGTCCCTACAACAGCAAGTATTAACTTGATCTGCCTTGATATCCAAGATGGATGAAGGGACCCTACAGCTACACAAAGTATTAAGTTGATTTGTCTTGATATCCTAGATGGATGAAGGGTCCCTACAACAGCAAGTATTAACTTGATCTGCCTTGATATCCTAGATGGATGAAGGGACCCTACAGCTACACAAAGTATTAACTTGATCTGTCTTGATATCCTAGATGGGTGAAGGGACCCTACAGCTTCACAAAGTATTAACTTGATCTGTCTTGATATCCTAGATGGATGAAGGGACCTACAGCTACACAAAGTATTAACTTGATCTGTCTTGATATCCAAGATGGATGAAGGGACCCTACAGCTACACAAAGTATTAACTTGATCTGTCTTGATATCCTAGATGGATGAAGGGACCTACAGCTACACAAAGTATTAACTTGATCTGTCTTGATATCCTAGATGGATGAAGGGACCTACAGCTTCACAAAGTATTAACTTGATCTGTCTTGATATTCTAGATGGATGAAGGGTCCCTACAACAGCAAGTATTAACTTGATCTGTCTTGATATCCTAGATGGATGAAGGGACCCTACAGCTTCACAAAGTATTAACTTGATCTGTCTTGATATCCTAGATGGATGAAGGGACCTACAGCTTCACAAAGTATTAACTTGATCTGTCTTGATATCCTAGATGGATGAAGGGTCCCTACAACAGCAAGTATTAACTTGATCTGTCTTGATATCCTAGATGGATGAAGGGACCCTACAGCTACACAAAGTATTAACTTGATCTGCCTTGATATCCAAGATGGATGAAGGGACCCTACAGCTACACAAAGTATTAACTTGATCTGTCTTGAAATCCTAGATGGATGAAGGGACCCTACAGCTACACAAAGTATTAACTTGATCTGTCTTGATATCCTAGATGGATAAAGGGACCTACAGCTACACAAAGTATTAACTTGATCTGCCTTGATATCCTAGATGGATCAAGGGACCCTACAGCTACACCAAGTATTAACTTGATCTGCCTTGATATCCTAGATGGATCAAGGGACCCTACAGCTACACCAAGTATTAACTTGATCTGCCTTGATATCCTAGATGGATCAAGGGACCCTACAGCTTCACCCAATATTAACTTGATGTCCCTATGACTACCCAAAGTATTATTATGATGTTTCCTGGTGCTCTAGGTGGGTGAGGGGATTGGAGGACTACAGCAACAGTAAGCATTAAAATGATGTATCATGATGGGGAGCCCCATGACTAAACCAAGTATAAATCTGATGTATCCTGTTATCTACAGTAGGTGAAAGGACAAAAGGGACCCTACGGCTACACAAAATATTAATTTATTGTCTCCTTAAGTCCTTGGTAGAAACCAGGACTCTACAGGCACACAAAGTATTAATTTGATGTGTCGTAATGTCCTAGGTGAATTAGGGGACCCCACAGCTACACTGGGAGTCGCTGCGGCACAGACGCTAGGGTTCAGATCGGAAGGTCGTAGGTTTGCTTCCTGGCAGAGCCAGACTCTTTAAAAATTACCTTGACTCCCATGTCGACCCAGCCTTTGAGTAGGTACCAGATGTAGTCTTTTAGCACTTAATAAAATCTATTGTTTTATTTGATTTCAGAACCTGCAAATGGTAACTTCCACACAAAATACAGCTGTCACCATGCAACAAATTCCAGAAAAGTGTATGTGACACTAACAGGGCCTACCTGGGCATGAAGGTTGCTCACCGACTGCCGGCTGGTGCGATTTGATGCTGCCACATAAGCCAGGTACTGGATGACCTTTTTGGTGTTCTCAGTCTTCCCTGCTCCGGACTCTCCACTGGAAGACGAAAAGTTGTGTGATGTGAGAAACATGTTAAGTAGGTGGTAAAAACAGTTAGGTAAAGGACCTTTCACATGCCATTAGTGCACTGGGCATATGACGCCCCTCAAATATGTACAGACGAATCAGTCTTCAGGTAAGTCGCATTTCTAAATTAATAGCAAACGGGTCACCCCATGGTTGCTCCCTTTCTGTCTCCAAGGAAACCACACAGAATGTTCACCACTGTCGCTTGTGGGGAAAACACTGACAGTCTTAGCAGATCCATAAGAATACATGTGCATTAAAATGCATAACGAAGCAGTCAGAAGTGCCAACACAAACAGTCCAACATCAGAAATGCTGCTCATTGTCAATGGAAGCAGTAGCTACAACAGTTCAGTAGTTGTACAAACAATTAATCGTATAAGGCACCACAAGTTCTCTGGCAGTAGGCCCCTCACCCTTTCTGAATCGGCAGTTGTGAAACATAAACCAGTCGAAAAGCATTCCAAATTAAATCCACTGTTCAGTGTCTCGCCAAGACCTTCCTGTTGGTAGAAATCTTTTTGATAAACCATCATAGCTCCCATCTTTAAGGTACACAGATCCAACAGGGAAACCACTAAAGTAAAGTGTTTATGTGCTTCAGACATTTCTAGGGGCTGTTACAGGAACCATGGATTTGTGAGTTTTATGTTCTCAAGAAAAAGGCAGTCATTCTGTAGGGAGAGAACAAGCATCTGGGTTCAAGCCCAGTACGATAAAGTACTTCAAAAAAAAAAAGCCTGCTCTGGTTATCTGCTTCATGTTATGTGAGAACCAAGTTTACAAGTTGGGTAGTCATGGTTAGTTGGCTATCTTTTACAGATAATGTTGCAGAACAACAACAACCCCCCCCCCCCCCCCCCCCTCTTTATTTTTTTTCCCACTGTGATTTTACTACAACAATTTTCAGTTTCAGTATTTGCCACTGTTTTCTGGGTTGACTGGCCAGAACTTCATACCACTGTTAAAATCAGTGCAAAGCAGTCTGCTGTCTAACTGCCCACAGTGGAATCAAACTGGGTATTTCAGAACTGTGAAGGTTTTAACAAAGACCAACTCACAGGTGCGATATGATAGGCAGGCATGCGTCTGTGTGGGGGGTTTCTGCACTGAAGTGATCGTGCAGGTGTTTCAGAAATTAGGAAAAAGAAGAAGATGAAGAAAAAGGAGATGAAGGAGGAGGAGAAAGAAAAGGGGGAAAAGGAGGAGGAAAAGGAGAAAAAGAAGGAGGAGGAGGAGGAAGAAAAATAAAGAAGAAAAAAAGGAAGAAAAAAGAAAAGATAGAGGAGGAAGAAGGAGGAGGAGGAGGCAGAATAAGAAAGGAGGAGGAGGAGGAGAAGAACCAAGAAGGAAGAAAACGAAAAGAGGAGGAGGAAGGAAGAAAAAGAAAGAAGGAAAAGGAAAGGAAGAGGAGGTGGAGGAGAAAAAGAAGAAGAGTAGTATTATGTGCCTTATCTTTTTGAATGCACTATTCTCTCAACATCTGCACAAATCATCTCCAATGATACATTTTTTTTTAACAACTATTTTTCCTTACAATGCTTACAATACCCACTGCCATTCACATCTTTTTCAAAATTAATCCCCCTCATTTGCCAAATCCCAACCATTAATCACTAAAGAATTTTTTACAATATAAAGTATTGTGGCCAGCTGATTTCTTGTTGAGCTATTTCTGACATCCAATTATGAACTGTTATACAAAGCAATAAGTTTCTATACTTGCAGGGCTAGCACTCTTAATTCCTAACATTCCTTCTCCCCTCCCTTTTCCATAAACACAAACACCCCTCTATATCTGGCAAAAGCATTACAAAATTACTCTAAATATGCCGCGCCTATGATAAACTGTTTAGCTGCAAGGTGCGAACAGAAAAATCACAGGACGGGCTTGGCGAAGCAGGTGAAAATACTGCAAGGACTATCCTTTGTTTGAGTATATAGTTTCTGATAATGATAATACAAAGAACTGACAAGTCAATTTTTGAAACTATCTGAACACCCACTTATTCCGGCTATATACACTGTGTAATACCATTAATATATTAAAGTCTAATACCTAATGATAAAGGATAGATGGCTGACAAGAGAGAGAAGATACAGGACATACTTCCCACGTTGGTTCTAAGGCTTCATCGTGGGGGACACGAGAACAGACTCACAAGCATGTCACAAGAGTCCAACTGGATTGGGGGGGAGGGGCCTTCCTTTAGTGTCAAAGTGCATGTGTCTGAGACTGAGAGGTAAGGAACCAACAGTCTCCATACAGATAAGTCAGATTTGTAAAACGGATGTTCAGACAACACTCAGATTCTAGAACAAAAACTAAAATCCAAAAGTGGATGAACAATCATAACTTTTTGCCGGAGTTTGCAGTCGGTGAGCAATGAAGAAAAAAACACACGAGAAGCCTAGAGACAGACCGCAGAAGTGAAATAACACAGACACAGTATTTACAATCATCTGGAGAACAAATGAAACTATACGACCTGAAAGTAGATACAGATACAGAAGCACTGAACCACACCCGATGGTGAACCAGGACCAGCACTCAAGACTGGTCAAGAACTATCTACAGCTTCCTGTGTTCATCCTAGAAACAAGTTCCCTACTGGGAGCCTGGCAAAAGTTTACTGGATCGTCATTTTCTCTAAGGTCACAATACATGTGCAAGGAGCCAACAGTCTGCACACAAATAATCCAGATCTGTTAAACATGTGCACACACCATTCAAGTCCTGGACTAAGATCACAGTCCAGCAGTGGATGAACAACCAGTACTTTGCACAGGAGTCTACAGCTAGTGAACGAGACCATGACGAAGAATAAGAGGAGGAGGAAGAAGAAGAAAAAGACGAGAAGGAGGAAGAAGAAGAAAGTAGATACTGCATAAAAACAGAAAACAGACCCAAGTCGATTAACTATTTATAAGATAAAGATTCAATTTGTTTGACCCTGTTAAAACGTTTTACTAACATAATAGAGAAACAACAACAAAGTATGCAGCTCTATGACAAGACCCACGCTTATGAATTATGTATAAGGTAAGGATCCAATCTATCTGTCCTTGGTGAAAAAAAATAATGAGGTAACAGGTTTCCACCTGCATTTGTAATTTTTATTTATTCTACATCCTAGGTTAGGTTGGTGGAAATTACAGGGAAGACTTGTGTGGGTTCATGACAGAGTTTAGAATATGTGAGACTATCTGTATGCAGTACCTTAGTCTTAGTCGATGTTTTAACTTAACTGCAATCGGGTTCCCCCATACTTGCTCGTTCCCGTGCCAGTGCAATTCAAATAAATGTTCCTCACTGTCACATTTGGAAAGAAAAAACTGGTGCCAAATTGGTACCGGACCAATTCAGAAATTTCTGCACGCAGTAAATGCAAATTTTAGTGTATGCTGTACCATACCAAGTCAATGACCCGCAGTGACTTAACAACTAGGAGCTCGCCTACCTGCATGAAAGTCTAGTCTTATATCTGAATCCGCATCAGAAGGACTTTTTTAAAAAAAATTACCGGCTGTCTTCCAGTTGACCCAGCCTAAAATAAAATAGATACTGGTAATTCATGGATTGGGTGCCCATTGGTCTATTTAAAAAAAGAATCAGCATTGTATGTCTGATGCGCCACTAGTGTGAAAATGGTATTTTACTTACTGCCCCAAGTCAATACTGAATAGCTGATGTTTTTAATTAATATGAACACGTGTGTTCCATGTGCTTGGCTGAACAAAAGATTATATATATTTGTCAGTTGTTGTTTATCTGATCATCTAACTAGTTTAGATACTCATTTCTCTTAACAATGCATACATATTTATTATATATACCCATAAGCGGTGTGTGCGTACATTAATGACCGGGAAAGGGGTGGAAAAGAGGGGGGTATTTATAAAAAAAAATAGAGGAAATAGGAGGGAGAGAGAGAAGGGGGAGAGTTCTTCGGAGAGGAGGGAACAAACAAGACAGAGAGAGAGATAGGAGAGGAGAGGAGAGAGAAGGGGGAGAGTTCTTCGGAGAGGAGGGAACGGAACACACAGAGACAGACAGACAGACAGACAGACAGACAGACAGACAGACAGACAGAGAAGAGAATTGCAGAGAGATGGGGAAGGGAACAGAGAGAAACAGATGTGACACCAAAACATTACTCTGAAAACCTGATGTTAACTTAAGAAAGCAACTACTTCTACTGTGGCCTAAAAGAGAAACAATACTCCCCAGCACAGCTAAGAAAAGCTACCAAGACACCACTCCCCCAACAAAAATAGCTTTACAATAGCTGTGTTTAGTTCAACAACAGGAAATCCTTGTTCAGTGGCCTGCTACCACTCAGCAATGTTTTTCTTGTCCTGTATGTTGAAGTAGAAAAGCTGTGTTCATAACTAATAAATGTATATTTTACCTATTTGTGTGCATGATGCGAAATGTTTATTTTACCTGTCTGCTTTCATAACTGCCAAATGTATTTTTACCTATTTGTGATGTATATTTTACCTAATCTGTATACATGATTTGCCAAATGTACATTTTACCTATCTATATACATGATTATCAATTGTATAATTTACCTGTGCAGATAAATGCCAAAAAAAGTATATATTTTTTCTATTGTACATCTGTGTACATCGTTGATAAATTTATATTTTATTTACATCTGTGTACATAATTGGTGATGTATATTTTACCTACAGTACCTCTGTGTACATGATTTCCAAATGTATAGTTTATCTTTTGTGCATCTACTTTGCTAATATTCTAGTGTTCAGGCCGGCTTGACATTTCCAGATTCATATTTAATTTTAATTTCCAGTTTGGCAACCATGAGAACGATCAGAAGATGTCAACAACAACAAAAAGTATGTGGGCTCTGTTAAAAAGGCCCATAACATCAACTGGAAATGGAGCAGCTGCTGCAGCTGTATGATTCACAGGATGTGCACGGTTGTGGTGGAGATATCAGGTTGCATATCGGGATCATATTCTTTCATGCTGAGGCTGCTATCGCAAAAATGAACAGTGGATCATGAACAGCCAGCAGTTTAGTGAGAAATGATGGGAAAGCTGCAAGGATGTGGTTTTATAGAAGAATGAGGAGAACACAATGATCAGCAGATACTGGTGGCAATGAAGATGTCTGGAAAGTTATTTACTCACAAAATAATACTGGTTTCCAACACTAGACACTAGAAATCTACATCCTTGAAGTGTGACATATAGAAAAGTCTGGGGAGGGGGGGGGGGGGGAGAGAGAGAGAGAGAGAGAGAGAGAGAGAGAGAGAGAGAGAGAGAGAGAGAGAGAGAGAGAGAGAGAGAGAGAGAGAGAGAGAGAGAGAGATAGAGTACACATTATTTTCAATAGTTCTTCTTCTTCTTCACATTTATCAACTAAAACTTAGGCTGTTATGTCCATTTGTGGACTCTGGTCCTTTTCCAGTACCTGAGTGCTGCATGCACATCCGTTTTACAGATCTGACTGATTTATATACATACTGTTGGTGCCTTGCCACTCAGCAGATGCACTCAAATTTTAAAAGAAGCTCCCAATCAGTCTACTCTTGTGACATGTTTTTGGGTAGGCAATGGATCTATTCTTGTTTTCCTCAACAATGGGTCCCCAGAATCCACAAGTATGACCTTTTTTTATTTTTAGATAGATAGTTCGGTATCATGGAAATAATGAACTGCGGCTCTCCTCCGAACCTCTACCCAATATTATGGCGACCTAAACAAATACCCTAACAGGGCCTCCGTCGTGCGGACTTCCTACGACTAACACATCGCGGCAAAACTAGGATTAATTGACAATTTCAAGAGACGCAACACTGCAGACGATACTAGCAGGCGATAAAGCGACCGTTGACAGTTTCCAGGACCTTTTGTATATAATAAATAGAAAAGGTCGTGACAATTTCAAGCGTTTCTGCAGACGACTAGCAGACGATACTAGCGACCACTGACAATTTCGAGACAGCAACATTACAGACGATAATATGGAGATGGCGGGGAGACCACGCGCTGCGACGCAGATTAGCGATAGTTTTCTCCGATTAAACTCACCGCCGAGGGTTTTCCTTCACGCTGCTACGCACGACGCGGAAGGGGATCTAAACTAGATGCCTAGGCCTCACGAGCAAATAAATTGGAGGAAGTTACAGGAGATGAGGTAGCTGCTGCTCGTGAGTCCCCGCCATTTAGTTTAGGCCCCGCCATTTAGTTTAGGCCCCGCCATCTAGTTTAGGCCCCGCCATCTAGTTTAGGCCCCGTTATCTAGTTTAGGCCCCGCCATCTAGGATACTGTCGGCGGTGCGGCATAGTCGCAGAAACATGTCCGTAATTAACATATCGCTTGAGACCCTCTTAGAGCATTTGTTTCGTTATTTGAAGCCGATCTTAGTTTTGCCGCGATGTGTTTGCAGGAAGTCCGCATTTTACACACGACTGAGGCCCTGTTATGGTATTTGTTTGGCGGCCGTAATATGGGGTAGAAGTTCAGGGGAGAGTCGGAAATATCTAATACAGATGATTAGCAAAGCTTGGGACATAGGACCACGGACAGACATGGTAACTAGCACAAAAACATGGCATGGCCGGTGAGTGGTTTTACCTCGGTGCAGGTGGGGGCGTGTAGCCTGGTCTGTGTGAGAAAGCAAAACACCTGCTTCCTGTGATTTTCTTGCTGCTGTAGTATAGTAAGCTACAGCAGCTAAAAAACCAAATACTCTTGAGTAAGTGGTCATTCTAATATTAGATATGTTTCCCTTCCTTTCACAGTGTGGATTATGTGTCTTTGCGGTTGTTTTCATTTTGTTCTTGTGACGCAGGGCTCCTGTTTTATTAAGGGTGAAGAATTTGGCCGAAAACGTATTTTGTAACCGCGTGTCCTTTATTTTCCATTATTTTAATTTCTAAAGTCCTATTTTGTGTTGTGTGCGCGAAAATAAATAAAACTTTAAAACATTGGTCATACAAGCTGGTGCGTTTAGCATTAAAAAAAGTTATCAATGTGCGTTCCTTATCATTTACCGTTTTCTTATAGCGAAATGAAGTGTTAAAATCGCTACCATATTTAGCGTGGTGTGGAATAGCGTGGTCTTGGATCTGAAAATGCAGGGTTAGTGTTGTCAACAGGTACTGGGCGGGTTAATCATCATGTTAGCAAGGACTTAGGGCCAAGTCTTCTGTACAAGATCTTCGTTTTTTTCTTTGCGTTCACCGGCTGTAAAGTCCCGCGGAAAGTTCTGGGTGTTCGTCCACCTCTGGTCTCGAGTCTTGCAGAACCTGAGTGTTGTGTGCACATCAGTTTCATCGAGCTGGTTCATTCATATGCAGACTCTTGGTATATACCTCTCACACAGATGTACTTGACTACGAAGGATGCCCCCCCCCTTCCAATTAGTCGACTCCTACGACACACTTACTGGGGAGGCAGTGGGTCTATTCTTATCCCACAATGGGCCCCGAAAGCCACACGGGGATAAATGAGATAACAGTCGGGTATTCCAACCGCTCGGTAAGTCGTAAGAACATAAGCAAAGTCTCCAACATGTTTTAACCGTCTTTTTGGCTGAAACAATTTGCCACACAACAGAGACATAGAACTGGGAATATGCCCGTATGTGTTGTACCTCCGCGAGATGAACTACAACCGGAGAAAGACACTTCACCGTCGTGACACAGATGAATATGTCCACTTGGGTTGTCAAGATGTAAAGAAGACAGCTTTAGTTTTAAGAAGCTCACAGCTGTACATTAAAGAGATGTTAACAGAAGTTTACAACCAGCGTTGACTGTTAAATTCGGCGATTCCCGTCAGCGCGGGTACAAACTCCATGTATGCGTTTGAGAAACATCTACTCTACATTTTGACCTAGATGTCACTGACCTTCCATGATGTGACAATCTCCACTCGTTACAATTTCTAAATACACCTCAGTAGATTGTAATTTCTTCTTTGCCATCCAGCATTCTGCTGAACACAAGCTCGTGTGTTCTGGCAATTAACAACGCTTAATATACTCTTAATGTTTTCAATGTTTGTAATACTTTTGTCTGACTTCACGGCGATCAAGCCTCCTTGTAATGTTCTCAGCAATGAGTCACACGCTTTTTAAAAGAATATTTTATGCTTGTTGATGGATGCGTTCGTTCAGTAGCATTCGACCCGTTCGGAGAACTTTCCTGACAGCTGTCTAAGGGTTAGGGTAGCCAGTCCCACGAACTGATCGCCTTTTACCACACGACTGGCAGATTAGTGTTACACTCCCCCACCCCACCCTTTTTTTTTTCTTCCCTTTCCCCCTTGCTGACACATTGTCAAGTCTGACAAATTACCCAGGACTGTTTATATTACCGTGTAATGTTAATATGACCTAGTATTGTCCCGCCGTTTTTACCTCCCTATAATAGTTAATATTCAATTATCCACACAATGTAGTAATTACTATTTTAAACGTCGTCGGGAAAAGTAGGGAGAAGGGGCAGATGTAGGCTACAACCTAATCCCAGTTGCTTTAAGAGGGTCACACTGAAAACACCGTTCGAGTAAGTATTCAAAGTGAATGTGTATAAAAAAAAAAAAAACACCTAACTAGCAAATCTGGCAGAGGGCGAACAGTAAGGGCCCGTCTAACTGCCATCAATCAACGTACATTTCCCACGCCCGGACAGAACGACAAACAGCAAACACTTCAAAAACAACGAATAGACATCAGGGAGACAGATGCTGGTCGTATAGGTAATGCAATAGCTACCACTAGCGGTCGCCATTAATTATGTTCTGTTATTCTGATCAGATCTGATTCGTTCAAGAAAAAAAAAATTATGATTTGTTGGTTTCCCCTTGACTTCCATATTCACCCAAAGGTATGTTATCAACTATCGGGACAAGCTCGATGCTTGCTATAACTAAGTTCTCCGTTTACAGTAGGTAATGCGAATCAGTACTAGGCTTTTCTACATAACTCTGTCCTGTTTATCTCCATCATTAAATGTCCATTTAAAACTGCCCCTTTGTCAAATATCTGACCACGATAGTTTCTCTCATAACTCCAGAAATATCAGTGGTGACTGCCGGCCTCTAAATCTGCCACTAAGACTTTCAAGAGTTAAGACGCAAGGACGCAATACGAATCAACCGCATATACACTAGAGAATACCCCCCCCCCCCCCCCCCCCCCCCCCCCCAACAGCTCACTTAGGGTACACTGTCCATTGTGGTACAACAGTTAACAAAGTAGGTGCTCTCTGTCGGAATTTAAGCTATGGGGGGAGGGGGCATTGCTCGCCGAAAGAGCCGACTGTAGGTTTCCATTCATGACCTTCGCCAAATGCACTCACCAGCAGCAAACATACCTGGTTTAATCTTCTTATTTTATTTATTTATTTAATCAAAAATCCCACGTCTCTTGTTGATGCAATCTCAGATTCCGAGCCAAAAACTGGCCAGTGTGGCTCGCCTTTTACAGCTGCAAAATTAACCTAAGTTTGACCTCTGCACCAGACCCACCGGCAATGGAGTCGGCTACTTAACCGCAGGACACAGCGTGTCCAGTATATACATGTAGCTGTTTTAGACGGTTGAACGGGGTTTCGTATCCCAACAGTGGCTCCTTAAGTCACTGGGTGTCAATCTTTCATGTTGTAATCCCGGAAAGGAATTTTTTTAACTCCCCTCCTAAACCGAAACCTCTGCTTCATCTCCCCCTCCCCCCTAAACCGAAACCTCTGCTTCATCTCCCCCTCCCCCCTAAACCGAAACCTCTGCTTCATCTCCCCCTCCCCCCTAAACCGAAACCTCTGCTTCACCCCCCCCCCTCCAACCGAAACCCTGCTTCATCCCCCCCCCCCCCCCCCACGTATACGCCTCCTATTAGAAAATTTCCACACGAACCAAACTATGACTCAGCAGAAGGAAAATAACAGTGGACAGCTGACTTGCCTCCCAGGCCAAAGCTCCTCTTAACTTCGAGCTGAGAAGAGGAATCGTTTCCCTACAGCCTACTGCTAGAGCCACAAGGCTTCATAAACACCGCGGAAGCTTCTTATGGGGACTGTCAATCACCATTACTGGCTCATGACTGCAGCCAGCCACAGGGCCCAGTCGGCAGAGAGGTACACTAGGTTGGCTGATAAGGTCGATGGGAAATACAGTAATGTTTCATGTGCAGTGATATCATTGTAACTCCAGATGTGTGCGCATGTGTGTGATGAATATGTCGGTTAAAATCATGGGAGAAACAAGCACAAACACATGTGTA
Organism: Candidula unifasciata; assembly: GCA_905116865.2. Lineage (NCBI taxonomy): Eukaryota > Metazoa > Mollusca > Gastropoda > Stylommatophora > Geomitridae > Candidula > Candidula unifasciata. The sequence continues at coordinate 84,223 of CAJHNH020000041.1, forward strand.
ATATATCTGACATGTGTTTGAGTTTCTGTTTCATTACAGGAGTTCCCAGGTGCCTGGTTTCATTTTATTATATCCTGTTGCAGCCAATGCGACAGTTTTTACCTAGTAATCTATACGAGTCATGTCAGAAAAGACACATTTCGACACGAATCTCCGTGTGTGTGGTTGGGGTACCTAAACACATTTATTAACTGTGTAATTAATAAGGACAAGACTCTAAGATGATCCAATCAGATTCTACACAGGATAGACAGGACAGGTTCTGCTCTTCCACCTGAACGCCCCGTTCAGTGACCTACTTTAAGAGGACAACACTGACAGCCAAGCGAATAGAACATTCCTATGTAGTGATGTATACAAGGCTTCATAGGGTAATATCAGAGAGTCCCATCTATTCGTTTCGATGTTATACAGACCGAGCACTGTCGTCTTGTTAAAGCAAATTAGGGCAAAGCCTGGCATTCTGAAGTTTTGCTGAGGCGTGAAATAGCACAATGATGGCTACATACATATAAATACTTTCTGTTACTTTCTGTTACTTGATTAATTGGCTACATACAGACGACAGCTGCCACAGAGGGCAGAATGGTGGCAGGCAACACCAGCACCACAATGGCAGACGAGGCACGTGTCCAATTTTCCAGAAAAAAACACAAAAAAGTTTGACGTTTTGAGATTTTAAACAGCGGATCAACGTCAAGACACAGGGGTAGTAACCCATAAAGGGCTCCGTTCTTCTTCTAACTCAAGTCTGAGTCTAGAGTAAGCTCAGCACATTGCACAGGCTCTGTAGCACCGGCGAGGATCCTGAAACACTTTGGGTAGATTTTTAACTCCAAATGTTGCCCGGGCAGCGCCATACGGCTACTCTTTTCGATTTCCAACTGCCAGGGCATTTTTCACATGCGCAATAATGCACATGGGCGTCTGATCTCACTACCCAGAGACCAGGACAATACTGTTTTTAAAAAAACCCACAAAAGCCCAACCACCAACTTAGAAGAAGCGAGTGTAAAACCATTTGTCGGTTTAAGGGCCCAAGCTCCTTAGTGGGACAAAGTGTGGAAACAGCACCAGAAGATAAAAGAGGCCGAAGAGGTTTTATAAACCACTGACTGATCACGGAGCTGAGACATGATGCAATTTCTGGCACTCTTTACCGTGAATTTTCTTTGGTCACGCTGTGAGACGAGGTAAACTAGAGCAGTGTTCTTCCACCTGTGACGCGGAAGAGTCACTGCGGACCGCCACAAAACTCTGCTTAATCATGCACCGAGGCAGTGTAGGTGTTTTTCTTTTCCAGTATGTAGGGTTAACACCTGAAGGACTTCCTTTCTGCGTAAAAAGACTTTCTCTACAACAGCCTGTGATTATCCAGGAGTGACCGTAAAATTCTTCCTCGGTGCGTGTATCCTCAGGGTAACCCTGTCCAAACTTATAACAATTATTTAAATCAGCGCTGTTACCCTCTCATTATTTACGGCTTCCTAACTACTGCAAAAGCCCAATCAGCCTGTGATTTACTGGAGGCACAGCATACGTACTTCCCCAAATATCTGTATGGCCAATGTTGCCCTCAAGATAGCGATTACTGATGACACTGTCATTGACGGACATAATTTATTTGCCAGAACTAAGCACAGCCTCTCTTCCTTCTTTTGATCCACTCGCCCGCCCCGTTAAACTATAGTTTTAGTCTTAACGTAGTCTTTCACTAGAAGGTACAAACGGGAACAGCACATTTATTACCAAGGGCCCTCAGGGAAAGCACACACACACACACACACACACAAACAGTCACGTTGCACAATATCAGGTATGTCATAAGAGGCGACTAACGGTAGGGTTGGATACCTAATCCTGTAAAACACTAACAGTAAAAACCAACCAACTGTGAGCTGGAACGATCTAGCGGGTAATGGTTGAGGGCCTATGCTCTATTAGGGGATCACGCCCATCTGTAACTTTCAGTCCTGCCAACTGAACCACGGTACATTTTCGGGGAGTCCCCCTAGAAAATAGGTTACTGGCATCGTTTCCATGTTGCATTGTATGACATCTTAAATTGTTTACAAAGTTTTGTGTTCTAAACGTATTCGTATTACAAATCTACAAGCGGATATTGTAAAGTGTATATACAGCAATTTTAATTTTGATTTTAATTCACGGAAGACAGTCGTGTTTTGATGTGTGTGTCACTGTTTCTAGTCAGTAGTTCGGATTTCTGGGAACTTGCTGTTTATTACTTTTCTACTTTAAATATAGAAATCTTACTTTTAGGGATAATACAAACAGTTAATTTAGAATCCATATCTGGAGAATATCGACAGTTGTTGTCTTGTGTTGAAGAAAACTATTGCTTTCATATTGACAAGGCATAAATGGTGCAACCACACGGATAAATTGTGTCAAGATATTTCGGAGCTCCCATTTAATTTACTAACTAACCTCTCACAGCAAGTCACTCTTTGCCTCTTCACTAATTGTTGACTAACAGTATAATTATAAGTTGTAGCAGTACACTAATAATATTAATCCTTAACCATTTGACTTATGCTTCGCGAACACTGGCTGTAAACTCTTGCGGAAACTTCTGGTAGTTCATCCACTTCTTTTGCATATTTGCAGTTCTACGGTCTGTTAATTTTTGTAAACTGGCTTTTGCTTTGCTTCACGAAACACTGGCTGTAACTCTTGGGAAACTTCTGTAGTCATACTTCTTTGCATATTTGCAGTTCTACGGTCTGTTAATTTTTGGAAACGCTTTGCTTCGCGAACACTGGCTGTAAACTCTTGCAGTAATAGTCGTTCATACGACTTCTTTTGCATATCTGTTAATTTTTGTAAACTGGCTTTTTGCTTTGCTTCGCGAACACTGGCTGTAAAAACTTCTGGTAGTTCAACTTCTTTTGCATATTTGCAGTTCTACAGTCTGGTAAACTGGCTTTTTGAACACTGGCTGTAAACTCTTGCGGAAAACTTCTGGTAGTTCATCGACTTCTTTTGCATATTTGCAGTACAGTCTGTTAATTTTTGTAAACTGGCTTTTGCTTTGCTTCGTGAACACTGGCTGTAAACTCTTGCGGAAACTTTTTTATTTATATCTCAAGATGGCCGTGTAGGGGATAAAGGACAGAAGAAGTAACAACGGGGAAAATCCCATATTTGTACCAGCTTCTAGTCCGCTTGTGTGTGCGCGCGGGAGCACTTGTTAATGCGCACGTATATGCATCTATTCATTTATGCATTACGGTCCTGCTGTTTCGAATTTATGCAAGTGGCTTGTCTTTTGACACACCTTATATGTTGGGTCTTATAGCTCATTACATACATCCTGTGCCCCTTACATCTCAAATGCTTTAGCTGCGTTGTATCCTATTTTAAAGTGCCTTCCCACTATCCACAGCACCATGCCAAACTGCAGTGTTCAACAGTCATCCGTACATATGAATATTAGTATCTGTACGAAGCTGTTTTTTCTTTACAGTGGAAATACTAAATAGTGTCTCTAGCGTAAATGTTACTATTACCATACATATTGGCGGAACACCTAATGAAGTTGGAACTATTAATAGCTATCTGTAGCACGGAGTCAGTGTGATGAGATAAGGCGCAGACATTAACATGCTACATCACATTCAATGTTTACATTTGTAGACCTTAATGCTTACATTTTCTTTATCGATGCATAAGCGGACGATAGGACAACAACAGCTGGACGTTAGTCACATGAAGGCTCTCCTACAACTGGTGTAAATGTTACTATTAACATACATATTGGCGGAACACCTAATGAATATGGAACTATTAATAGGGAGTCAGCGTGACGAGATAAGGCGCAGACATTAACGATTGGACAACCACAGCTGGACGTTAGTCACAAGAAGGCTCTCTCCTACAATTGGTGTAAATGTTACTATTACCTATTAACAAGCGACATTCCATTTAATGTTTATATTTTTATACTTCTTTAGAAACTCTACAATATGATGTGTGTATGATCGAGGTGGCCAGAACAGCAAAAAAAAGCAGAACCCTAAATCTATCTTGACAACTTAGGGAAGACGAAGAAGAAGAAGAAGAAGAAGAACGATAAAATATGTAATCTGATGTGAACAGCTAAGTAAACTACACGCTATGATAAGAACAGGCAAGGGGATGTGAAGGAAATAACCTGTAGGTGTACTCCCAATCACCACTCAACGAAATTCAGCCAAACCTCAGACTGGGTAACAACGGCCACACTCAATGTAGTTTGCTACGCATACAGGTTACAATCATAATAAACCCTTACTAAATAAAGTGATTACGTCAGTTCACCGTAACCCAGCCCACAAAAAAACTGCTACCTACACTGCGCTAACTGTTGTTACAAGTTTTTCTCCGGGTGCTTAACTTCAAATAAAGGCTATAAATGCCTCATATCACTGACCTCAAGAGCTCCAAAACAATTCATGGTATTTCAGACGTCACCGGAGTTACACCCACGTTTCTATCCTTACCGCGCAGCGCCCGAGTGTGTGTGTATGTTGCTAGATGGTTTGTTACAAGATATTCTTTTACACCACAGCGGCTAATGGGAAAACTGTTGATTAAAAAAAAAACTGTATATCTTTGTCGCCGCGCTCCTTGCGTAAGATAAGCAACCTCCGAGCTACGGCAAGTTTAAATAACGTGAACATATGTGCTGTAGACTGTTTCAGTTTTATGTTATCACAATCAAAGTCACTGCGCGCTGGGCATTACCATGCCTGCTCACTCCTTCGATGCAGCAGCCACATCAATAATACATCAACTGGTTGTTCCCACGAGAAGCTGGTTACAATGTCCTCTCTCTTAATCTCCAAGACGACACCCACACGGCGTCGATGGTTCGTCAGTGACATCACACGAACGATAAACACCCGATGACAAAGTGCCACCATGTGAGTTAGAATCATCGTGGAAAGGTCTCAGAAACCGCGTTCAGCCATTAGACCATATTTATGGTCGGGCTACACTGCGGCCCCTGACAAGAGCCAGAGTAGGGCTTCAAATAACGAACAACTGCATCTCACAAGGAGATGACTGGTGAACAAATGTCCAACAGATACACAAACGTGTTCCCATGTCTGTAACTCTTCTTCTGCACGGCCACCATTTTACAGTGTTATTTATTAAAAGTAATAAAAGTCTTCAGATTATCTGCTGTCTCATTCTTACGTTAGTTCCATTTAACAAGTAATGTTGCTGTTGTATGCCTCTCTAAATATAAACATTTGGTTATGTCACCTAAAGTTATGAACGGTCTTGTACGTCTGATTAAGCTAAAAAAAAAATACGTTCCAGAATTACTGCTGTCCCGCTCTCACATAAACACGGAAAAGGGGGGAGAGGGTGGAGATGCCGGAGAAAATTGTCATTCAGGTCTCTGCATTCACTGTTTGTCATTTCTGTCAATTTTATATGGGCTTTATTTTTCGACTAATAATAATGTCACGGTTGGTAGATTCACCTCACGTCACTAATGGGGATTATCGGTAAATCCCAGAACTAGCAGCTGCAGGCTTTGTCCAAAGGACCACCCCTTTCAGTCTTCAACGACGTGCCATCTGTTATCCTAACTAAAGTTGCAGCAACTGCAGGTTACTGAAACTCTTCGACACCCTTAACTGCTCGACAGTCACACTCACAAGTGCTTAAATGAATACCCGTAGCCTATATAAAAGCTACGGGAAGGAAGGAGGTGCTATTATCCGACTATAATGAAAGATGAACGCCTAGCTCGCCCACCTTGCTTTTCCTTATGTAAAGCCTAACACTTACCGACTACCGACTGACTCTGCTGTGTTGTTTACCGGGGTAGACGTCACTGGCCACGTTATCGGCTGGATTTATCATCACTGCCCTGCAGACAAGTTCTCAGAACAAATGCTCCAGCACAGAGCCAATGGTTGTGCTAGTAGTTCTGCGTTTGAAGTTCGTTCTTCGCCAGCTGGGATATATACAATTTTCCTATATTGCACGACATTTCTTGGCTGCGTATTTTACTAGGTCATTTTAAGTTCCGTAGTTTCCCACTGATTTCTGTATAACAAGTTCGATGCTCATACCGCTGTCAAGATTAACCAACCAAAAAAGCAATCGTTACTCAAATAGCCTACACCTGGCATAGAAACCCGACTGGGCGAGATTATGAAACATTGTTCATTATCCATAAGCCGCACCGTAAGTAATAGTTCCTTTTTCCACGCCCAAAGGCCTAACTGTGATACTGAGGTTGGGCTTCATATTTTCAAGGAACAGACATCACTTAATATGTGTTGTCAATATAATACCGGCTGGCCGTTTTCATTTTCCATACAGCCTTCTCTAGAATAGCTCCAGGAGATCGTGATTTTCTTCTTCTTCTTCTTCGCGCTCACCAGCTGTACACTCTGGCGGGAAGTTCTGGTTGCTAGTCCACTACTGAACTGCAGTCCTGCTCCAGAACCTGAGTGTTGCGTGTGCATCAGTTTTACAGATCTCATTCTCTTGAATACAGACTGTTGGTTCCTTGCCTCTCCGGCAGATGCACTCCGACTTCAAAGGAAGCTCCCCAATAAGTCGACTCTTACGACATGCTTTTGGGGAGGCAGTGGGTCTATTCTTGTTTTGCCCACAATGGGGACCCGGAACCCACACGTGGGGGTCGTGATTTTATATAACATGCCCTACGCCGGAGACTGACCTGGAGACCTTTACATCCTCACATCTGACAGGATAGGGGTTCTATCACATTACCATCGCACTAACAGTCAGACGTGCTACCCACTGCTCTATCGCGGCACTCATTGAGAAGTCATAGCGTCGTGATGTGATACAGGTTCTCTACATAACTTATGTTTGACCCGGCTCTCTAGCGGAATTGGCTAAACCGGATTTCGCGGAGACCGGGTGACGTACTCCTTGTGGTCCGGGTTCAATCCCGGGGGTAGGCAGGAAAGCCACATTTTCTCCCAGATTTACGGTATTTACAATGGAATCAAGGCCGAAAGGTTACGATATCCATAATACCGAGCCTAAGGGTTAACAACTCATGGCTTCTGGATACTAAAAGAAACAAACAAACTTATGTTTGATGTGTGGCGCCCTTCCCTTGTGCACACATACCGACATCCCCCACGCAACTGCTGATCATTTGTTATCAAACAGGACTGCAGCACTGTCTTCCCGCTGTGCACTTTGGCATTATTATTTCTGTTATTTATATCTCAATAATCAGGTGTGCCAGAGCCAGGCTTTTGGATAGGACGATTACTTGAGAAGGGCGGCTTTACACTCAACTTTACGGTAACGTGCACACAAAGGCTGTTCAGATAACTCCGGCCTTCACGCGGTGTCCCGGCAGGTAGACCTGTTTATTTTAAACTGGCAGATTGCAGGGCTGAGGAAATGGATCCTTCAGAAACAGACATGGGAAGTTTACCTGACGAACGGAACCTACAAAAATAACTATGAGGACAGATCTACTGAAATCAAATAAGTATACAACTAGAATACACAATCATTCTGCTTCTTTACGTATTTTCGTCAATGATATCATTAGCGTAAGTTCTTACTGACCAAATGAGGTTGGAATTCAACTTTTAAATTTAAAACACACACACACACAATATCACCTCAAAGTAAGTGGTTAAATTCTTACAAAGGTGAATCTTTACGACATAGAAAAAACCAAAAATAACTTCTAAGGCCGGGGTGACCAAACTATATGGCAGCGGGCTAAAGCTGGCACGCTGAGCAATTTTTACTGGCCCGCGAGGTGTCAAATTATTCTTATAATCTGACCCTTGAACTCACACAATAGCAGAAGACATAAACATACGCCCGTTTCCAGAAACGGAGAAAAAATCTAAATATCAACATTTAACAAAAAAAAGATAAGATAAACAACGATTAGCAGAAACTGATGTCGCCAAATCCTGTTGCGTGTTGCAAACAGACTCAGGCATTAGGAGACAGTGTCAAAATACTGTATTCTGAGGAAAATCAGAGTGTTATTATTTTTTTTTAATGGATTTTTGTGTTTAAAAATGACCCGTGGCTAGGTTGGTAATTATAAATTTGACCTGCGGACCAACAAGATTTCTTGTGGCTGTTTTAGATAGTTTAATCTCCATGCTGTATAAACTCTTGTATAACTACTCCCTTTGCAGGAATCTTCATAACTGACTGGGTTTTGCACCTAACGTTTGTATCGGTGGCCGTGTCGCCCACTGGCTGGCCGGTAGACGACTTTGTTGACGGCCGGGACATCATTTGAGTCTGTCTCTTCTGATCGCATCAACACCGCAGGAGTCCTTTTCAGGGCTTGGTGGCGTGCAATGCTGAACTATTTTGTATGGCGCAAATAATATGATCATAATTATCACATAAAGCTCCCCCATCGAGGCTTCCGGTTAAACGTGACAATTTTTTTTTCCAGCAAACAAAGCAGACAGTACTCCTTGGTTGTCTGTTAAGATATGTAGGACAAATTACAGTGTCACTATTCTTTGCTTCCCCCGTGAACACTGATAAAATTCAGGCGACGACGCGACAGTGAGTTACTGGGCGAAAAGCAGACCATAGGATAGGTAATATATTATATATTTGAAACAAATGTATGTCTATAATTTCACCTGCAGTATGTTAAATATTGATCACCTTATATTATTACAGAAAAATATAGATATAGAGTAGCTTCTCCCCCCTCCCCCTTTCCGACTCTTTACCACCAGCAAGAATGACGTGACCGCTGTCAGTCCCATCACTGGCTTATGGTAGGAAATGTCTTCCAAAAACAGAAATAAGACACTTTATAAGAAGAAAGATGGTGAATAAAAATAAAAGAACGGCGGCGAGGACGATGAAAACTACACAACAGAAATGAGATTCGACGTGACGAATCTAAGATACTCACGTGCAAAGAATGGATTGGTCCTCGCGATCTGAAACAATAAAATAAAACTGATGGATTATCACTCAAAAGTGCAAAGTTGGGTGTAGAATATTGTTTAGAATATTGGTTCGAAACTTGGCATCAAATGTCAATATAATGTGCCAGGCATGAGCTCTCCCCCCTTTACCCACGGAATCATCACCAATCACTCTTCTACTCCTCCATTTCCCTCGTCTTGCAGTTAGACATTTTCAAAGAAACCAATGCAAGGACTCCTGAATAGTTTTGTCGCTCTGTAAAATGGACGGCGAAATTCGGTTTCAATTAATGATAAGCTATTTTTATCGCAGGAAGATAACAGCTATGACGAAGATCGACAGGGAAGGGGTCAGATTACATAAACCTTCTACAGGTTAAACAGAACCATTCATAGGAGAACAAACACACTTGGCCACAGATCTGCTGCAGCAACTTAAGAGATTACTATCTTATAAACTCCCACAACGTTCTAATTCTCTTTCACGTGTATAAGGCCTCCTAACTCTTTACAATGTCAAAAAAAAATTAAGGCCTCCAACGATTTCAGCATTAACACGTTTATTCCACTAGAATGACATTCTATCTATATAATTATCCTGGTTTCTAACCAGTGCCTAAGTATTTTCCTCATATGGTTTATCCATAAGTTTTGTACAGGTGATTCTGTCATATTATTTGACACAGACACAATTTCATTATTATCTGTAATTGGTCTTTAACAATTGGACGAAGGCGAGAGGAAGACCAAGAAAGACATGGATTAATGGTGTAGCAGAAACCTACTAAAAGATGAACAAATCCATCACAAGCGCAAGACAAAACACAGAAAACCACGACACGGGGCTACAGCCTGGTGTCAGTGAGACGACAAAAGAAGAAAGGATGACTTTAATTGTCAGATTATTTAACTGGCAACTTGCCAATACATTGGGGTTCACAAACCTCACTACCAAAGTATATTAATTTCAACGCTAGCCTGCTGCCTATGTGTACTTGGTTAATTAATGACACAGTGAATTTTGCAGTATTTTTCTTTTATTGTTCATCGACTGTAAAATCCGGCGGAAAGTTCTGGTTATTCACGCCCTCTGGACTGTGAACTTGTTCCAAAAAGAGTACACATGCGTTTTATATAGTTTATTTGTGTGCAGACTACCGATTCCTCGCCTCTCAAGCAGATGCACTCCGACTTCGGATACACCCTTAATCATTCGTCTTTTACGACATGCTTGTTAGGGGCAATGAGATCTGTTTCTCCTAAAAGGGAGAGGGAAGGGGTGCCGAGTGATGTTATATATCTACAGTAAAAGTGAAGGTGGTCGCCTGGCATATACTACTGTTAGGATGTAAGAAGCGCTCTAAGTAAAGGACCCTTTTCCGCGCTATCAGACGCACTAGGCACATAGGGCGAGACTTATATTTGATAGACCAATCAGCACTCAGTGGGTGATATGGACAACATAAGATATCTAAAGAAATTTAAGTGCCCCTGACCCATGTCCAACTTGTGGTACGTTATAGTCGACCAGTGCTAGTCAATGAAACTTTCCTAACGTCCCTCCAGAAACGTCCGACTCAATTTGTAGCGGTTATAGAGGAAAGAGAAACTCAAAAAATCAACAGATAGAAAATATATAGAGGAAAACGAGGCAATAAATTTACTATCAGAGACAAACTCATAGTAGTAAGAAAAATTGTGAGAAAGACTGAGAAAACAGTGGGAAGACCCGCCGAAAAGGCTAACAAAACAAATATGAAACATACAGACAAATATTTAGAACTTTAGCAGATGCCAATAAAGGTTATAACCTTTTTGAGAGTGGGAGTGGAACACGAGGCTTACAAAACAAGAAAATGTGATTACCCTTAACAAGACAGTCTGGTGGAAATCTGTTATATTCACAGCACCAGTAACAAATAGGAAAATCAATAAGAAAAACTACAAAAGAAACAAATGCTGTATTTGAATCTGAAACGTTAACTAATCAATGACATCATTAAAAATACTTGTGTGGTCACTAGAAATTAATTTACTTGTTTAATTTTTTTTTTCTGGCACAAAATGACCCGAAAGAATGAATGTTACTTCAAAAAAGACGCAAATTAAGCACTGTGGTCCGTCTTTGAGTAGGCGAGAGGCAGGGAGGAGTGGGGGTGGGATAGGATGAGAATTCAGGGTACTGCAGTGGGGTACGATAAGATTCAGGGCACTGCAGTGGGCTTTGGGGTACGATGAGAATTCAGGACACTGCATTAGGGTGATCTGGCGACTTTGACACCAGTCTTGAAAATGACTAGCTCAACTGTAATATCCTTGTTCGAGAATGTAAGTGATAAATGGAACGGTCACACCTGTCTACATGTGGACTGGGCACTATAAATTATTCACAAATGGGGACATAACGCATCTGACCATTCATATTATTATCACACATAATCACTGGCATCGTGAGAGCTAACAGGCTGAAATGTCTCAGACATACTGAGAGAATTTTAGATGACAGGGAGGTAAAAAAAAAAAAAACTATATAAAAGATAAAGAAGATCTGAATGGTCGTAGACCACGAGGCCGGCCAAAAAAGACGATGTAGAGATATCGTCCAGACAGACCTACAAACACTTGCTGTCACCAAATGGAAAGAGAAGGCGGATGATATCGGCAGCAAGGGTTCGGAATGCTGAGGAATAAAGTTAGTTTTAGTTAGTTCAGTATCCTTTACAGGACGCTGCAGAACCAATGCCAGCATTGTTTGGCTGTTGTGGTTCTTCTATGCAAATTTTACGTTCAAGCGCGTTCGCATGTCTAAGCCACAGACAGACGCCTCAATTTACCTCCCATCAAATCGCCTGGTACTCGATAAAGGCTGGATTTTCTTACAGTCCAGGTGAAAGGCCACAATTCGCCCAGAAGAGGACTGGAACACTTGACTACCGGGTTGGTGGGCCAGCATCCCAGATACTACGATACCACTTGTAAACCCTATCGTGTCCGCAGTAAGGTTTTTTTTTTTTTAAAGGGGGAGGGGGCAAACCGGAGTAGATTTGCTTGCCTTCAATTCACACTTCAAACAACAGGAGAATGTCCTTGGTACAAGAGGAAACGAACGCTTATGGCAGCAAAGTTGTGAGATATGTCAAGCATATCAAACGAACGTAAACCAATGGATACACGTCAAGTAGTGAACACACTCGTTAAGTGGTGTGGTGATCACAAGCAAAAAAAAAACAAGTTTCACACAAAGAGGTTCCCTAGACATTAAAACTAAATTGAGGTCGAGGGTGCAATGAAAGAAAGTCAAACTAGGGTGAAATGGTGACTGATACACGTCGTACGTACTTCAAAGAGGTGGAGACATTAGATCTACTGGGGGATACAAACAAGGAAATGAACTGCTGTGGTAAGCATAAAGGACTTGCGCAGAAAGAACATAAACTCAACCGTAACTAGCGTAGTTACGGAAACGACAGTGTACAGAAAGTTCCTCAAAATGAAGAGGTGTTTTTGCTGCTACTACTAAGACGACGAAGCAACTATTACACCTACTACCACGAGGGCTACTGCTATTACTAAGACGACGAAGCAACTATTACACCTACTACGCCGTGAGCTATTACAATGTCTACTGCTACTACTTTTCTTACTTGACTTACATATCTACGAATGCAAAGAAACAATGAATCGAACTATCCTGATAAAAATTACTGAGCTAAAGAATATCACTTCAAAGCAATTACAATGGACGACAATTAGTTACAAAAGAGCTAACTCAAGGCAATCAATCAACCACTGTCTTTATTTTCGTTTGGTCTGTTTCTCTTTATATATTTTCAAAAGCTAAAACATTCTCTTTATTTGTAAGTAATTGTATAGTATCATTTCGTTTTGCCATCTGCTGAATGCCTTTTAGCCGCATATCGCTGCTGACACTGGTCTTGTAAGGCTAGCCAGTTCTACTTGTCGCTTTTGTTCAGTTTTCAACTGTCACTATCAAGCGACACTCCTAGCCTGTCTGTGCACTTGACACCGAGGCCACTAAAAAAAACTATTTCCAAAAATACCCCCGACAATCCTAGATGCAGTTCATGAAACCGTGACTTGTTTTTTCGACTTCACACAAAGGTAATCTTCAACGCTCCGGCGAACTGGGAATGTTCAGTGAACTGGGAAGGCATCCGTTGTTTCAATGTGAGGCCCATACACAGCGTGTTGACAAAATGTATCATAGAATGTACCAAGTGACAGCTAATAAATTCTTTAATCACTATCATAATGAGACATGCCGCTTATGATTAGTCGGCGATGGTTCGCCGTTCCACGATCACCAGTCTAGAATCAAGTCTCTTTTCTTTTCTACATCTATTTTCCTCACAGTTTACAGATTTCCGCAGTTTTTTAAGGACAACCTCATTGGTGTTTCCGCCCGTCCAGTGAATAGTCTGCATTCCCTTTTAGACACCACAATTTCGCTGCCGTTATATATTTCCCAGTTTGTATGCCTCGTTCTCCTTGTTTCTTGTACGTACACAACTGTAGGGTCTATTCAGAATGTTAACATATTTTTTAAGAGCAACTGAAATCCGTTATTTCCAACTGACCAAAAAGCAGCATTTCTTATAATCTCTACAATGCATCATACATCAGAGGTTATGACCGTTCCATGACAGATGTACCAATTCACCTGTTTACGGAATTTCCCCATCACCTGGACGTCACACTGTGGCACTTCTTGCAGACGGACATATTTCTATTTGTTACATTCTGAATTCCAAACCTAGTTTCTGTTCACAATTTCTGCACCCAGCAAGTGCGCAGATCCTCTTCCAGTCTGCAATCAATACTATATAATGGTATACTGTTGTTGATGTTATGTCTACATCAATATGTTTTTACTAAAATAACATTTCACGCAAAACGAGGTCAATGACTGAAGCAGTATAATTAGATGTAACTTTCACAGCAGGAGCTCTGCCCGTGAGAGAAATCACCAAATATAATGTCAACTACAGCTGTCATATCAACGACTGTAACAAGACCTATAGCACATTTCGTGAACCGTTAATGTTACTCTGCGGCGTTACTTTGCTCCTGATGTAATTTACCCATTCAGTACTAAACTTTCTGCCGGGGAAAAACCTAAAAATCCTAGCCACAGGAGAGTTCCAAGACATAGAGTTCGTGGCGACAGTATAGGACGGGCGGCCCTAAACCGTCAGGTTCAAGATTCTCTCCTGTCCTACGTTAGTTGTGTATCTTTGTGTAATAATTTTCAGGACGCTGCAGAACCAACCCCAGCATTTGTTGTCTGTTGAAGGTTTTTTTTCCCCGAGACAAATTTTATGTTCAGTGGTATGCCACCGCTTCTAAACGGTCAGCTCTCGTTACCACTGTCGAAACTAACGCAAGACAAATCGTCCGTTGCTAGGATCGAACACGGCACCCCGGCATTATGAAGCGCGTTCGCAACGCCTAAGCCACAGATTCCTACCCTACCCTGAAAAATAGGTAAATACCGACAGTATCAACCAATACACCATATATTTATTGGTAACCACATAGATACGGTATGTTTAGATCACAGTACTCCGACTAATTCTTATATAAATCCATTCTATCCTTCTTTCGCGGTGTCGGGGGAGGAAGAGATCTCTAGAACAGACCCTTCTGTTCGCTTCGTATTTAGCACTTTTTAGTCCCTGATATTTCTGCGGTCTACATTCCCAAAGAGCAGGACTCGAAGAGTCTTTCCCAATTCAGGCCCATCTCGCTGTTGAATGTTGAGGGTAAGATATTCTTCTCAGTCATGGCTCGCCGGCTCACACAGTATCTGATGACCAACAAGTACATAGATACGAGTGTTCAGAAGGGTGATATTCCAGGCGTTCCTGGGTGCCTTGAACACGCGACCATGATCTGGGAGGCTATCCAGAGAGCCAAGCATGAGAGAACCGATTTGCAGGTTATATGGTTGGACTTAGCCAACGCCTACGGGGCAGTCCCCCATAGGCTACTGTGGCGAGCCCTTCGCATGTTTCACGTACCGACACAGATCAGTCAAATGGTCGAGCAATATTTCTCCAAGTTCGCTTTGCGCTTCTCTACCTCGACGTTTACCACGAGGTGGACTGAGTTGCAGATTGGGATAGCTATGGGCTGTACGATCTCACCCATACTGTTTGTCATGGCAATGCAGATCATGTTAGACGGGGCGGCCGGCTACGGACTGGGCCTTCAAATAGGGGATCACTGGTTGCCGCCACTACGCGCATTTATGGACGACACGACTATTATAACGGGCAGCGAGGAGTCTGCCCGCACGATCCTGAAAAGATTGGACGCGGTGGTCCAATGGAGCGGTATGCAGTTTAAACCGCAGAAGTCGAGGAGTCTGTCAATCCATAAGGGCAGGGTGTCGGCGACCAGTTTTACGGTGGCAAGGAACAAGATCCCTACGGTTCTGGAGGAAACCGAACCGGTGAAGAGTCTCGGTCGCGTTTACGATTCGAAGTTATCTGACAGAGCGGAAGTCCGGCGAATACATGAGTCACTGGCTACAGGTCTGCTCGCGATCGAGCGATGCAGGCTGGTCGGGAAATTCAAGGTGTGGTGTCTCCAATTCATGTTGATTCCGAAACTCCTATGGCCACTGTTAGTCTACGAGGTGACGATGACTGCAGTGGAAGCCATGGAAAAGAAAATCAACACAGCCTTGAGAAAGTGGATTGGTGCACCGCCTTGTCTGACCGACGTGGCTCTGTATTGTAAACAGGCTAAGCTGGTACTTCCGTTCAAGTCTATAACCGAAGAGTCGGCAAAGTTAGGCTCGCCATGCTTCTGCGCGAGTCCTCAGACCCAAATGTCATCGCTGTCCAGCCCGCTCTAAAGACTGGTCAGAAGTGGAGGGTCCTCGATGCGATTGAACCTGCTCAGAACGCACTAAAATTGAAGGAGGTAATGGGTTACACACAAACCGACCGTCGAGGCCTAGGGCACGGGAAGGTCAATTGGTGGTCAAAGGCCTCAGCCAAAGAGCGCCGAGACATGGTGATACAAACGGTGAGGGACAACGAAAACGAGGTTCGGGTCCAGAAAGCTGCCCAGCAGTCGCAGCAGGGCCATTGGGTCAGCCTGGAGAGCGCATTGCCGAGAATACTCACATGGGGTGAGATCTGGCGGATGACCCCGCTGCGACTGAGCTTTATCGTTCGTTCGGCGTACGATGTATTACCGTCCGGTGTTAACATGGTTTAAATGGTCTGCGACCAACGATCCGACTTGCCCGTTGTGCAAATCAAAGCAAACTCTTGAGCACGTCCTGTCCGCGTGCAGGAAAGCTCTAGGTCAAGGCCGATACACCTGGCGCCACAACAAGGTGCTAAAGGAGTTAGCAGCCGTTGTCGACCAGGCTAGAATGAGGGCTAATGCCAGAGCCAGTTCTAGTATCGCCCCCATTCGTTTCCTCAAGGCTGGGCAGGTTCCAATCGGTAAGGTCAACAAAAACGCATTCGCTCCATCTGTACTAAGACTCTGCGAGGGACTGGTTACTGGCGGTTGATCTGCCAGGACATGAAAGGTATCCCGAGTTGATCCGTAAAACCGGCCTGCGACCGGACATCGTTCTCCATTCTGCGCAAAAACGGCAACTCATCCTGATTGAGTTGACGGTCCCGTTTGAGTCGCGTATGGAGGAGAATCACTTGTACAAGCTCGAAAAGTACAGTGATTTAGCAGCCGGTTTGAGGAGAAACGAGGCTTACACAGTGCGGGTATTTGCCGTCGAAGTGGGAGCGAGAGGCCTCGTTTCCACTTCGCTCTACAATGTGGTGAAAGAACTAGGATTGCGCGGTAATGAACGGAAACGAACACTCAAAAAACTGGGAGAGGTGGCCGAAAGGGCCTCTAGCTGGCTGTGGACGCAGCGCAACAACGTAGGGGACGGGCCTCGGTGAGCTGGTCCGGGTGTCTAGCGGAAAGGAGTTTCTCATCCCTTTGAAAGTCCATCGTGTACGAGTTGTCTGCCAGTGTTCCTCTGCCAACTGCTAATAAAAGTCTAACATGTGTCCGGTGAACCAAAGTAAGCTTGTCGCTCGGTCGTCCAGGCATGCGGACTGTTTTAATTACGCTGTCGCGGCGGCTTCTTATCTCACAGTACCTCCTTCGAAACCACTAAGTCGTCTTGTCTCTGGCCGAAATAATAACACCATCCGGTAATTCTGTGCAGCGGGGAAGCAGCCCTGAGCTTCATGAACTCAGGTGGGCCCACCTCCGAACACGTTTAGGAATCGTGGGCCGAAACGTGTGTCGACAGAGGATAATTTCTACTGATGACTGTAGATCCCCGCTGTACTTGCTCCCTGTGAGTTTATTCTTACTTATCTGTGTGGTCGACCTCCGGGTTACTATTGTATCTGTATAACACTGCTCTCTGAGGTGCCCTGTCTGCTGCCAATCTTGTTACATGGCCAAACCATTTGATTTGTTGTCTACCTGTTATTTTAATTATTTCTGTTCAGTATGACTATTACCGGAATTTACTTAGCCCAACATTTATTAGTTTCAAGTAACAACTGCGCGGAAACAATGAGTTAGCAACTGTGTGGGATAGAACGAGTTAATGTAGCAACTGTGTGGGACAGAACGAGTTATGTGGCAACTAATCGGTGGACAGAACGAGTTAAGTATGTTTTAGTTTGGAGGAAACAATAACATATCCACCGCCCGGCCCACACCCCAACAAGTTATGGGCATTTTCTTCCAAGTCGGAGTGCATTTGCTTGAGAGGGGAGGAAACAAAAGTCTGCGTACGAAAAAAAAAAGCCACATTTGTGCATGTAAAACTCAAATGCTTGAACAAAAGCAACATCCAGAAGTGTATGAACAACCATAACTTTCCGTCGGAGTTAACAATTGACGAACGCGAGGAAGAAGGAGAATGGGAGGGGGTGTGTGCGCGCGCGCGTGTGTATGTGTATATATACATCTGGTTTTACTAGGCAGTTTCACGTTCAGTATTTGCCACTGCTTACTAAATGGTCGGCGCTCATCACCACCATCAAAATCAACACAATTGATAGGATAGATCAAGTTAAAGTAACAAACGTGTGGAGCGGAATGAGTTGAAGAAACTAGAACGGAAAGAGTCAATGTATCCATTTATATTCCCCAATATCGGCTGTTTCAATCAGCTGCGACACCTGTTACCAACGGTTCCCTAGCTCACCTGGCGGCGGCGGCAACTAATACAGTAAACAATCACGCCAGAATTGTCATGGTGACTCATGCAGTGCAGCAACCACAAGACAGGAGCACCTACACAACAGTGGGTAAACAACAGCCAGCCAGTCATGGTGTAAGATTACACGCTGAATCTGAATGCCTCAACGGGTCGATCGTGTACAATACTGCTAAGGCCACCCTGTAGACTTAGCAAACATAAAAGTAATTCTCGGGACTTCACCAGTTAGCCATACATTTTAAGGACACTATTTACCCTGCCCTATCCCAGGGATGCCCTCCTCTTTTTCCCCTATATCAGTTACCCCTTCCTCTCACCCCAACTTCAGTTAAACGTATGCTTCAGGTAGTCCCCGACCCCACCAGCTAAAAGTATGCTTTGGGGACAGCCCCCACCACTCGTTTAACGTATGCTTCAGGGACAGTCCCCCCACCCCAACAGTTAAAGGTATGATTTAGGGACAGTTTCCACTCTCTCTCTCTCTCTCAGTACGCCCCTGCAAACATCTCTCTCTCACACAACACATGCATTCACTCTGGCTTGCTGGCAGGACCACAGTAGGTACAAGAAAAGAAATTGACCAGGCGGATATTCTCAATGCTCTCAATGAGATAGGATATGAGAAAATGATCCAGGAGACGACGATGAATCGGCAACACTCAAAAGACTACACAAACTTCAGGTCAAAAGAGGCGTCGCCAAATATGAACACTATAGAGGTAGCCAGGGGAGAATAGTAAACCAACACAGACCTGGTGTTATTTATTAATCGCCATAGGCGAGGTCTATACTGATGGGATCCCAGCGCTTATGGACTCGTCCGATGTGCAATGAGGACAATCTGTCGATGAACTAACACTTCTTACCGTCCTTGCAGTCTGGTGCTAGTCACAGTGCTATGATGTCAACAAATGTTTTGTTTTTCTTATGATTCATGTTCTCTTGACAACATCTGCCTTGTTCTTTGTCAATTAAATTTCATTAAAGGAATCATTACTCTGCCCAAGAAGTTACCATTCATCTATACACACACAAAAATACTGTACTATACATGCTGACTGTTCATGATTCACTTCTGTACATCAGAACTAGATCAGAATAGCAGAACTTCAAATGTTTAAGATATGCAGCAAAGAATATTCTTCATCTTAGATACTATCATGTGAGCCACACACAGCACATGATAAAGGTAAACAAGGCCCAAGTGCAAACTTATCAAGTTTCAGCAACTAGGGGAGCTGATGAAAAAAGTGATGCACTGTACAATAAATAACACATGTTATCCTCAGATCTCTATCAATATAGACCAGTACACTTGGACCATCTCATCAAGTTAAATCTTCTCATTCATTTTCTGTTCTCTGGAGGTGCTGCTGATGCTGTTTTTTCTGTGACTTGAACCACAACTGCCTGCATCCTTACCCACATTGGTATTCAGGTCACATCTGGCTGGTGTAGCCTTATGATGGCCTCATTATAACAACTTTGGAGGTTGAAAAAGTATCTTGGATCTGAGTTATTGGTCTGCCGTGCAGATTCTTTCTTCTTTTGTTGTCTCAGTATTTGTTTTGCGCTTCTCAGATGGCTTGGTGATGGATTTGTTAAAATTTTTGGTACATCATTTATCCATCTCTTTCTTGGTCTTCCTCTCACCACCTTCACAGATGTTATGCTGTAAAAAGTTGCATATGCAGTTTAGTCTGGCTGCATTCTCACTAGATGGCTGAACCATTTCATTCTTTGTCAAAACACCTGTATAGTCGTCCAGAGATGGTCTTATTACCACTTTCTTTCTAAAGCTGGTATTCGTAACCCTGTCTCTTCTTGTGTTGTAAGTGACCTTGCAGAGACAGCACATTTCACATGTAGTTATTTTCTGTTCTAGTGCTCTATTCATTGTCCATGTTTGGCACTGATAGCATACTTTAGTATTGCTAAAGATGCTACTGATCCTTTGCTGTTTTCCTGGAAGGGAGATATTTGGGTGTCTAAGCAGTGGAGCTCACTGGTAGGTGGCTGCATTTGCCTTCTCTACTCTGGCTCCTATCACTGTATCGAATCTGCCATCCTCTGTAAATATGCTCCCTAAATATTCAAATTCTCGTACTTGTTTGAACGTAGCACTGTTAACAGGAACATTCATGATATTATTATGCACAGCCAATACATGGTGCTCTGGTACTGGGCACACCAAGGAATCATCACATCCTGCTCACGACTGCTCACTTTCACGTACGCAGCCTCTCAATCACAGGTTTTGCCTATAGAAGCCAGCAGGAGGCAGTCTGCAGAGCTGAGATTTAGATTACCTCAACAAAATGAGTACTTTGCTTCTTCTGCATACTTCTTCCACTATAGTGTCATGAACACTCAACAAATCTGACTTCAGTAAACCCTTATTTGGTCCCCCTTTACAACATGCCTAATAAGCAGCAGTTGTGGTCTATCCCCCCCCCCCCCCCCTCCCCCCCCCCCGGCCCAACAGTTGGGGTCTATCTCTAGTACACTCTGAAGCCACAAAACATGAATGTATTACTGGTGTTCTGATAAAGAAATGAAGTGGATACAGAAAACAACCTGACATGGTGATGAGGTTAACACTAAAAGCAAAGAGGAAAAACCAGAATATCACTAGTCAAGTGTTGCTAACCATCATCATCATCACTGTCCTGTTGTTCCATTATATGTCACACAGGCCTCTATTCTAGTCTATCATGTGCAATTACAATCCCTTAGATACCATGGATGGAATCCAGTCCAGCACCTTTGGTTCCTGTTTATCAACGTCGGTTTAGGGTGTGTATGGGGGTGGGGCGGGAGAACATCTGCCTTTGCTCAGTCACTTTATATCCCATTTCAGTGCGTGTCTGGTGATTCTTTGCCTGCGCCTTCTCAGGATGTATCCAATATAGTACCACCTTCTTTCCCCCCCCCCCCCTTTTGAAACCGTTGACACCAATGGTCGCTGACACAGTTCTCTTATTTCTTCACCCTTGTTAAATATATCCCCTAAAGCAGCAGTTCTCCACCAGTGGGACGTGACCCCTTTGGGGGTCAAATGACCCTATCACAGAGGTCGTCTAAGACTTTAGAAAAACACATATTCACTGAAGTTATGAAATAGCAACGAAAATAATTGTATGGCTGGGGGTCACAACATATGGTGCTGTATTAAAAGGTTCGCTGCAATAGGAAGGTTGAGAACCAATGCTCTAAAGTGTTAGAGAAGACAATTACAAGCACGTGCAGGACTTCAAACTATGTGACCAACAGATAACTCAACTGTTTTTAAACACAACAGCAATGAGATTGTTTTATCCATGCATATATGCACACACACACACACAAAAGCACACACCTATAGCCTTAAACAGGTGCAAGTGTCAGCACACTGGCTTAACTTCACATCTAGGCTAATGTACAAACTTCCTGTACAACTTTTGGTTCAAATGTCTACTGTAGCTGGATAACTGCATGACTCATGCACTGCAATCATTTGTGAAATCAAATTAAATCTGATTAAGAAGACTTCTTCTTTTTCTTCTTCTGCCTTTCAGCTCCCAAAAGAGCACAGGCACTCAACTTATGCTTTGCAATCTTACCCCTCCCACAGGTCCCGTGTCTTTATATTAACAACTGACTATAATCTTCTTCTCCATGTGTTTCAGGTCTTCTTTATATTTCTCTTGTGCATTCCTGTGAAATGAGATTCTAGTTATGCTATTATCAGGTTTTCTCAGTGTGTAATCCTCCAGTACCAACACCCCCACCCCTTTTTTCTGGATTTGCTAGGGTTTGTTAATTTTCACCCTTAAGAGAAGTTACCCACATAAACTCAATACAGACAGACAGTAAAACATAATCTAATCATTCTTTCTTAATAACTTTGGGTGCTGACAAGTCTAAAAAGAAATCACAATTACTTTTTAAGATAACTCATTTTCTAATCTCACATAATGGTCCTATTTGCCTAAAATGTCTGCATTATTTAAAATGGAACAAAAAAAAGTGTAACAGCAAATAATTATTCCAATAATTGAACATCAGGCTTTACAGAACTCAGTGTGTATCCAGGAGATATGCAAACAGCTTTACGATTCCTTTTAATAGGAACATTCAGCACTGAGTGGGTTAAATCCCTGCTGCCCAATTAAAGACCTGAATTTTTGCTTCATTCGATGCATTTTTTCGACTATACTGCTAGATTCTGTGAATCATGTGTTATTAAAATGTGCGCGGGCATTTATGGTTAGGGAGAATTCACACACCAGTGTGTCCGTAGAGACAAAACTGAATGACAATAATTTAGGAGCCAATGTGGTTTGTTTTTGTGAACAGCACCAAGAATAAAAAATAAAGATGTATATAATTCTGGAATAAAAGTACAACATATAAACCAAAACACAAACTTCTATTTCACACATAAGGACCCATAAATGCAAGTTCAAAACCAAATCTCAAGTAAAATATGATGATTGTTGCAAAACACAACACAGAAATCACAATCAAACATATCACTGCATGAAAATCTAACACTGCTTCATAAATGACAGTGCAAGGGCTTAACCAAGCATGCAGAAAGAACTTCTAACTTTGTGTATGATAGTGGACATGCTGAGACTGCAGTATGCATCAATTTGTCTCAAAGGGTCAGTGATGGACATTCTGTGTGTATTTTATTGGCTTAGGAGCGGAGCAATTATGGGGTGACCTGTTTGCTTTAAAGCTGAAACTAAGATTAATAAGATGAAGAAAGAAAAATACAACCATCATCGGATCAACAACTGAACGCCAAACACAAAACCACAGGTTTGACACTATTATTCTGTGACAATGTAAAAACATATAATAAGATCTAACGGCGTCTTAAAAAAAATAGTACAGGGCTCAGTAGAAGGGAAGAGGCAGACCAACAAAGAGCTGGATATAGAAACTGACTGACTGGACAGGCCTCAGGCATGCAACCATGAAGTCCACTGCATCTGACCGTAAAAGGCGGATTGAGCTGATCAGACAGCCAACATGCAACTGGTGACCCCCACAACAACAGAAGGGGGCTTTGTGGCATAGCAGTTAAGCAGGTTGCCCCATGTTCTGGAGGGTGTGGGTTCAATTTCAAACTGTTCTTTAGTTTGTGTGTTTTGAAGATTCCTGGCAGTCATTGTTGAAGCTAAATGTTTATGCTTTGTACAATGCAAATATGGACAACCAGCCTCTCTGTGGCATAAACAGAAAATATAAGGTGAAACTAATTTACGCCACAGCATCAACTGAAAAGACACTAGTTTCTACTGTCATATCATATTTAATATACCAGGCCTGAAAGTTTACGAGACAGTTGTCAAGGGACCAAGTGGCTTTCATGTATGCTGTGATGAGAGCAATGTTCTGAAAAGAACCTGCTACATGATAACGATGACACTAGGCACTAATGCTTCATTATAATACAATACACAGAAAACAGTGCAGACGTTTCTTGGTAAACAATCATGCATTTTAAAGTTTGATTTGCATGACCTGATGTATAAGGGGCAATGATCAGCTCTGCCCTGCTTTCTACCTTCAATTCCTAAAAGAACTTCTGTATCCAGACATTCTGATTTTCGGAGCATGACAAGTTTACCCATATAAAATACAATGGCATTATGCAAAGAGTGTCCTGGGCACAAGCAATGCCCTCTTTAGATCTAGTTGGCTTACTGTATCTGGCCCTTCGAAACAAATCAAATAATGTATTTGTTGCAGATATTCATTAGTTTTTCTTTGTAGCAGATATACATCCGTTTTTCTTTGTAGCAGATATACATTAGTTTTTCTTTGTAGCAGATATTAGTTGCCACTGTAATGATTGTTCTTAAACAGGTGAGCCGCAGAAAGGGAGGGGTGGTATCACCAAAAAAATTAGTCTTATCACGGAACGGCTAGGGTATGTAGTTTTTATCTAGGATGGAGTGAAAAGTGGTTAAATGCGGAATACCAGTTCTCCTAGTAAATACTTCTAGAAGACTGTGGCTTGCGACTAGTTGTTAGCTGTTTTGTCCCTGAGTGGGTTTATACCTTTGCAAGCTGAAATATTACCATCTGATTACCTCTTCACAAGAATAGTGGAACGATTAAGTTGTGACTGACAGAAAGCATGTGAATTATTCTAAATGAATATAGTCATTCCACTTAACAACAATTATCATCACCATCGTCATCATGCAGTTAGTTATTTTGTTAAATTTCAAAATGACGACATAAAAGGTCAGTCAACAAAACATTTAAATCTTCTTCAGGAAAAGTGTAAATGCATATAAAATATGCCAAGCACTAGTGCAGCAGGTGATTGGCAACTTTCCATCTTTCCTGACGATAGTGTTATAGTGTGCTATGAGGAGGCATGACTCTCAGCCCATGGCTATGGCGAGTGTGACTAGCAAGACCCGCCCGCGTCAAGAAAAGTCTTCCACAATGATTTCAAGACATCTGTGTTTAATGTGTTTCTTCTCAGACGCTCAGCTCTCATCTTTTCTGCAACCATTTCTTCTTTCACTCTCACTTCTTTCCTGATATGCTCTCTCCACACAACACCGTCCATGGCATTTTGTTCTCATGAGCCCACTTCAATACATGTATCATTTATTAAAAGGCCACAAAAAATGATATTTCAACCAAAAAGTCCAACGCAAACAAACAAACAAACCAAAAAAAAAAGGGGGAAACATTAGGTTTTCAACAAGAATTTAGCTTTCTGGGATAATCACGTACAAGAGGAATATGCAGAACTTTTTCCACTTTTAGCAGAATTTTTTTTATTTCTGATTTATGCCGGGTTACAGAGCGATAAGAATGTTGGTTGTTTTTTGACTTCCCATTTGTGTGAAAAGTCTTTTTCAGCCATTTCAGTAATAAAAACTAAGCAGAGAAATCTAATGGATGTTACTGCAGCGCTCTGTCTATTAGAAACAACATCCCAGCCATGTATATAAGATTTTCTAACATCTAAGCAGCAGCAGCAGATGTTGCATGTGCTGAAACACTGTGAGTCTACGACATCAGATTAAACAAATAACTGCTATCGACATTTTGTTTCTATGTTTGTTAGCTGTCAGGTGGGCCGCCAAACTATCTCCCCTATTTTAGTGGGCCGCGTGTGTGTTCAACAGCTGGTCCATGGAAATACCCTGGTGGTCCACCAAAAATGTCTTCCTAATTAAGCAGTGGCTCCTTGATTTCAGCTCTACATTGCTGCATAGATTTTATAACCTCTGAGAAGCAGCAGCATGAGCTAAAATTTGTAAATTTACAACATCAGATTTAACAAATAAACTGCTAACTATATTTGTTTTAGCTGTCAAGTGGGCAGTGAAACAATTTTCCCTGTCCTGTTGGTCCGAGGGTATAAAAGGATTGAACAACACTGATCTACACTATAATTCCCCAAGTGAATCATACAACTAAAGCTGCTACTCCCCATGGCTATTCTAATTATTTTTTATTTTATTGCTATCTATGCGCCCTAGGCTCAATGCATGTAATTATGTAAATAATTAAAGAATCTCTTCTGAAAAGAAAGACTGCTTACAACAGTCATTTATGCGAGGATAAGACAGCTACAGCAATTTCTTTGGATTAGTGATAGTACATTTTTGTGTCTTTAGCCCAACACTTCCTCAAAGTGGTTTTTTTTTTTTGGCATGTAGTCATATACATATAGCAGTAATATAATTTTGGACTGAGACGTCCAAATTTGTAATTAACTGTTTAAAAAAAAAGTTAGTTGTGTATCTTGTACATGAGTTAAAGAAATATCAAAAGTAGACAACAGCTGACAGTGGAGTAAAAAATGTAATTCATAACATACAATGTGTGAAATAACTTTAATCTGACACAAATGTTACAGTGCAGGACCAACCTATATGACTTTTTAATAAATAAATGAAATAAATATTGCAATGGACGATACATTATACAAGATAATATCTTACCTTGCAACATACTCCTGTATGCAGTATCAGCAATGGCAAACACGTGTGGTGGAACTTCATGGCGCTTCTTTCCCTTGTATAGCTCTATAACCTTTTCTGTGTAGATGGGCAGCTTTTTGTATGGGTTTACAACCACACAAAACAATCCAGAGTATGTCTGAAAATTAAAAGCATGATATAATCACTCAAATGGTATTCTTTCTTGTACATGTTAAGTGATCTTACAAAGAATTATAAAAATCAGTTTCATTGGCTGCAATCGACTCTGGGTTCACTACTCGGTGTGTGCTGACCCAACCAGAAGACAAAGAAAGGTAACAAAGCAACCTAAACTGCAAGAAATAAAAAGAAGGTTTGGCATGAGACTGCTACCTCATCACACATAAAAATTCAGCTGCAAAAATGCAACTAACTATGATCAAGTCTACTAAGGGCATGGTCATGAGCTGGCTGAGGACTTACGCATAAAGTTGAAGACTGAAGGTAGAAGCAGCAAGCATACTCTATAGTGTTGGATCTATTCTAGAGTGTTTAGACAAAACCTATTTAGACATTACATCTGATAGTTTTAATGGTTGTCATAAAACAAAACTATTTTTAATATGCTCTTTGGAAACAAAAAAGGTACCCTAACTTCAAGTTACTGAAGAGAACTGATTGCCCACATCGGCAGAAGACTATCTACATTCTTGGGGCATATCATGATAATGAGAAAACTGGAGTCATCGTGATGGTGAGAAAGTTGGAGGGAAGGACAGGCACAGAGAGACCAAGGGAGAAGATGCTGAACAGTTTGGACATCATGGCATGGAAGATCATCTGTGTAGAACTGGATGAAAGCACATGAGGCAGAATGTTGTAGGTAGACATCACTACTAATACCATATTAAATGCACTATAAGAAGAGCTTCAAATTATTACCACAGTGTTAGTATTTTTCAAATAATCTACCCTAAAGGTTGTGTGATCTATGTTTCTGACTAGCAACTAACCTAACACACAAGTGAGGTATCTAAGCAGCAGGTGACTATCTGAACAGAGATTTGGGTCCCTAAAATTCCTGACAAATAATATGCCAAGTGTGAAATTAAACAAAATAAAGCTACCATTGTCATTTAAAGTAAATATTTCTTATAAAAGATGTTCACATCAACAACTTATTACGTCTATTTACTGTAATGTTAAGTCACTGATATAGTATAACGGGAATGTATTTTCTGAAACACAGAGCACAAGAGACGGAGGGAGATCTAGATATAAAAGAACAGAATCAATTCTTTTGCCATAAGACGCAGAAAAACTGACACTTCTGATTGGCTCCAATTCCCTGTCACTTTCGCGACTTGTCTATCGTGACCTGTTTATGATATGTATAGTCAATGATCCTATCTTTGAGTTCGCAACTGCGCAAACATTCAGAAGGTCAAGATATTATTAAATTAACTAACAGCAGCATTTAGAGGGGTTTTCCCTTATGCTAAATGGCCAATTTTTAAGACCAAGATGTCAGATTT
The DNA here is from genome assembly GCA_905116865.2 of Candidula unifasciata. Classification (NCBI taxonomy): domain Eukaryota; kingdom Metazoa; phylum Mollusca; class Gastropoda; order Stylommatophora; family Geomitridae; genus Candidula; species Candidula unifasciata. The sequence continues at coordinate 111,881 of CAJHNH020000041.1, forward strand.
TCTCAAAAGCCTCTGTGACAAAGGTCAAAGAATGAGTCATCTGATATGTATGTGTTTTCAGGCACTTGGGGATGTATTCAATTGAATGCTTCGACCTGTACATGTTTATTGACTACTCCTTTTACTTATCTTTATAAATTTTGAAAAAAAAAATTTTTATGTAGATTAAATTTGTTACAAATGTATTAGTGATCTGTGTAAAAACTATTGTTTAACATTTTTTAAATTCTTGTTAGGGAGTTAAAAGAGACAAGTAAGGTGGGGAGTACAAGGATGGAGCTAATGAACATAGAGGAGCTTAATCTGAGTTGACTGAGCGTCTAAAACCCAAGAATGGAAAAAGGGCACAAGATAGAGAAAGTTTATCATCATTGGTATCATCCACAAAAGACAGCCTTGTCAACTGCAACCTGCACCTTGGTTCATAAGAAAGTTTTCACACTATAGGCGATTTAAACCTCATCCTGTTAGTATCACGATTAATTACTGGCACCATGAAGGTTACAAACCTGCAGTGGCTGTGGGGCACAGAGAGAACGGCAGATACCAGAGAGGAAACTATACGAAAGAGCTGACTGGGAGTAGACAACGAGGCAGACTAAGAAGATTGTGGAGAGAGAGTATGCCAGTAGATTTACAAACACCTGAAGTGAGCAACTGGGAAAAAAAACAGAATTTAACTAACTATCAAGTGCATATAATAAGGTAAAAAAGTATTTTTTTTAAACAAAGCAAAAGAGGTCAGCTTCACAAAAATATAATCATACAGTACATGAGCAAAAAATAAACAAAACTGAATGGAGACCAGCAAATATTAATATGAGTAAACCTGTTTTGTTCAATACTCATATTTAAAACTCTTTTCTAAATGAATGATTAAACATCATTTATTGAATATGTACCTAAATTATTAGTAAAAATTATCATATCTATTCAGTTCAGTTTGTAGACCCAACATAAACATCCCTGCCTTTTCTCCTAGTACTGTATCACCTTTTTCTTAATTTTATAAATAATATCAGTGTTTTAGACTGTTGGTCTCCATGACAACTAAAATTGATTTATAAGTGAATGATTCATACTTGCAGATCTTTTTCTAGATTAAAAAAAGGTGTCAGTACTCACAATAAAGTAAAAACAACACTCAAAATAAAAGGTGGCAGTACCCACAAAAGTATCCTATTACAGCAGTGCTTTAAAAAAAAACTTTACAAAGGGTGTCGGTACTGGTGTACCAGTACCACTGCAAATTGCCAGGAAAAAACCTGCTTACAACTGGGCAAGAATCTACATGGTTAACTCTACAGCTAGAGATATATTCAAATGTGTGGGCAACACTTACAAATATAAAGAATGATTTGCTTAACTACACTTTCTATATATCTCTGTTCTGATAGCCTCCTATCAACAAAGTAAGTTTCCAGTTATTCTGATTATAAAATGTATATAATAAATTGTGCAACATAGGTGCCAGGAAAGTGCTAAAATTAAGAAGAATAACTGGACAGTAATGTGATTTAGCTATTGTCTAATATTATAATGATACAGACATAAATAAAACAGTCTAACAAGTGGAAGAAGAGATAGGTTAGGTAATAGTATATAGTATATAAGAAATACCAGGAATATCTTTAAATCAGATAAGATTCAAGTCATAAAAATTAAATTCATTCATTCATTATTTAAATCTGATTTAATGTACAATCTGATACTTACGTAAATCAAACCAGAATAGTATCTATCCTTCAGGTTGTGCAAAACAGAAGCTTCATTGAGGCAAGTTAACTCTGCCATATCCTCCACCTTGTTAAACTTTGGTGGATTCATCTTCTGAATATCATCTCTGTGAACCATAACTTTCCTGCCGGTTTCATCCACAACGCATTCGACTTGGTCGCCTTTTTCGGACTTTATGCTGGCCGCCACGAATCCATGAGTTTCGTCTGGAACCCAAACTAACTTCTTCGACGCCCATTCTGCTTGGACGGCAGGATCATTGATAATGGAACGATCAATCGTGAGATAACTCAACTCTGTAGCGCTCAAACCCGAAGCTCCCTCAAAGTCCGCCATCTTGCTCTTTAAACAATTCTTCCTGGATCACACTAAGCTAGCAACCGGAATACGAAAAACAAATCAGAAATCAAACTCATCAGAAAATACAACGTTGTGGGAAAATAAACAAACTATTCACAATTCAGAAAACCGTATCATATCCATGAAACAACTGAAACTCGACAAGTCTGTGAGACGAAGGTTGTATGAAGTCCAGTTGCGGAAGCCCTGACTGGCAGCGGATACTGGCTGCTGTGAGTCACGTGAACAGTCGGACACTTGGCACGCCCTTTTCATTTGACAGACGATCTAAAATGTAGCGCGGGAGTTTTGTTTTACCGACACTCACACAAACGATCACTGACTTCAACAATTCACACACCTACACATGCACTGATATTAGGTTAACTTCGATCCCCCAATAATATCCTATATTAATCTCCCATTGGAAGTAAAGAAGTATCTAGTTTGGTATTCTATTGAGTCATTCTTCTGTGGGAATTCCTGTTTCCGGTAGCGCAAGCAATAGCATAGCCTTATATGGAGAGTCTGACCTGAATGACACAGTGACTTGATCATCGAGGTGCGGGCTTTTAGTTCAAGCTGTAACGCGGCCTCGTGTGTTGGGGATATTAATAATGTTGACTGCACGTTTTGTCAACTGACGGCATATTTTTCTTCCGATTTAGGCAATGAGTCGTCCATTTTGAAAAATTGCAACAATCATTCTGACCACAGATTTGTCGACTACGTCACTTCTGGTCACTATTTTGACGTCATAAGCGTGTGAGGTATTCGTCATTTTTTTTAGACCAATTTACTTTTTCATGGTGAGCTCTGGTAAACAAAATTGTCCTCAATGTTTCTGTTCCCAACAAAACGCCGCATTGACAGTGGTTAGGATTACAGAATTACCTAAGCAGTACGTGCTGTTTCTTTAATGATAAACCAGGCATTCATCACTAACCTTCTTCTTCCCCTTCTTCTTCTGCTGATGCTGCTACTACAACTACAACTACTTTTTCTTCCTCCTTTTCTTCCCGTTTACCCTTCAAAGGACGACATAGACTGTTTTGTAGTTTACAACTAGGATGCGATAATGGCGCTTTAATCCCAACACATCCAATTTCAGCAAACCCCTAGTTAGTCTTACAGCATGCTTGTTAAAGTCAGTTTGTCTTTTTTTTTTTTTTCAAAAGAGGGTCCTGGAACCCAAACGTGTGTATCAGTTAATCATTAGATAAAAACACAAACGCTATTTTTTAAAAAAAAAGAGAGATGCAGCCATCGACATGTGAGTCTTTTATGCCCTTCAGACTGCTACATGAAAAACTCGACACTTAAAGATGTGAAGATATTAATCTAGATAGCAGACCAACAGGACATGAAGGTATAACATTGAAAGACTAAAAATATATCAGTGCTGGTGGCAGGCCAACAGGTCATTAAGGTCTGGCACCGAAAGTTTCAGTGCTGGTGGCAGGCCAACATGACCTGAAGGTCTGACACCGAAAGACTAAAAATATATCAGTGCTGGTGGCAGGCCAACAGGGCCTGAAGATCTGACACCGAAAGACTAAAAATATATCAGTGCTGGTGGCAGGCCAACAGGGCCTGAAGATCTGACACCGAAAGACTAAAAATATATCAGTGCTGGTGGCAGGACAACAGGATCTGAAAGTCTGGCACCGAAATAAAAAATAAAAAATGTATCAGTGCAGGTGGCAGGCCAACAGGACCTGAAGGTCTGACACCGAAAGACTAAAAATATATTAGTGCTGGTGGCAGGCCAACAGGATCTGAAAGTCTGGCACCGAAAGACTAAAAAAAGTATCAGTGCAGGTGCCAGGCCAACAGGGCCTGAAGGTTTGGCACCGAAAGTTTCAGTGCTGGTGGCAGGCCAATATGGTATTCCGGATGCTTCATTGAACCACCAAGGAAGTTATAATTAGGGCACCCATAACAGCCACACCAGACTGTATAAGAATATAGTCCTACATTCATGTTTTTTTAGATCAAACAGCAATTGATGGGTGTTGTTGTCAGTATCACCCCGGCCACCTTAACTCCCGAGGTGCCTGTTTTAGACAGGTTCTACCTCAAAATCAGAGTCAGTTTTGTAGGAATATTAGGCCTTCAATTATTTTAGGCCATATTATATTGAAAGACATGGTCAATTCCATTTCTCCTCGATAATTTTTAACATTCTGTGACCAGACACTGTTATGACGATAGGTAAATGAAAACTACTTGGTCTTTTGAGCATACTGCAACTACCCACAACCCTCCACCAATGGCGTTTTCTTTTTAACTTTAGATTGTCAGATGGTTTTTGCAAACTCTTGTCAGTTGCTCATTATACTAATTGTTCGACGTGATCACACCATGTGGCTCTAGATTTATTTGGGATTGCAGTAACTTAGATTTCACCAGACGGGACGGTCCATAGCTCTGTGTACATTCTACAGTCATTAGGTTTCCTTCATTGTACAAAAGGGAAACGAAATCCCATGTTTATAATTGTTATTAGCCGGTGTATTGACTTGCCACTTGTTCTTCCTTAGAGGCAATTCTGTAACCAGGCCATTTCCGTGAATAGCTTGATCCGTGGTGTATTGAATGGAGTAGCTCTAAACTTGCATACCTGGACAAGCTGGCGCCAGGGGCGATTTTGTTGTACAAGCTGAAGCTTTCTTTAACTCAACGCGAAACGTCGCAATGTCTTGCGTGTTCTGTGTGCAACTTTCTACAAATACAGTAAGTATTCCTATTTTTGCTAAACGACATATGTCGATCATAAGTAGTTGCTCATATTATATAGTATTCTATCCTCGTGTGACATCTTCGGCTCATGGGGGCTGGGAAGGGGGGATGGGGTGGGGGTGGGGTAAATTATCTCTCACACATCAAGCATGTCTAAAGCGACTAAAAAGAGATTTGCTTAAATCGGACGTGTTGGGCTGGAACTCTGAGACAGTGCAGCCTAGCTGTAAACAACAAAGTACACGTCAACCACCGTTTTTAGGATTAACTCGTAAAAAAAAAAAAAAAAAACACATTTCAAGCCAAGATGATCGACTTCATTGCACTGAGTTTTATACCACATGGCCTAGTATTCTCTCCAAAATCCAGCTATTATTAAACCGAGAGCGTCACAACAGGCACGAAACGTCGTAGCTTCAGCGACGACTCCTAGTTATGTCCAAGCTCACAGAAGCCAGCTTCAGGCCTCAGAAATGAGATATCTGAGACAGATGGTCCAAGTGACAAGAAGGGGCAAACCCTGCAATCAGAAAATACGTCAAGATCTTGAAATCCAGGCCTCAAAATGGGACTCGAACTCAATTGTCGGTCCCTTGGAATTCGTATTAACACGGTTTTACTGTAGATACTAAACGTAAAACTTTTAATTCTAATGTCAAATGAGTACTGCTTATGGGTTCCGGGGCCCCACTGTCACGTGTGTGGGGGCAAGAAAAGACTCACTGCCACTCTAATAAGCATGTCGTAAGAGTCGACTAACTGGGAGCTTCCTTGGAAGTCGGAGGGCTTCTGCCCTCTGTGCCCAATACGCATGAAAAAGGGTTCTTATATGGTTATTTTGCATTGCTATTATAATTAAGCCTTAAGCCCCTTGACAACCTCCCCTTTTCCTCGAGAATATGTGTACAGGCGTTACAAGCAGATTAAAAACCCCCTCCCCGGCCCCTATTCTTTGGGGGGGGGGGGGGGGTGTCGACGTCACCCGTTTTTTGCACATGCAAAGGAGTTATGGACTGACGGGACTGGGGAAAAACGCGGAAAATAAGGGCAAAATCATGAGAAGGCAACCCTTAAAAAATGCCTGTCAAAATCGTTAAAAATACCAACGTCTGTAAAAATCTCCTGCACTAAGTCACAAACTGTGAGAGACAATGCAACAACACTCAACTTATGGTGGCTAAGATTTCTTACCAAATGGATGTTATTCACAGTTAGTATCCTCTTAGTTCACGCTTGATTTAAACATGGTGGGAAAATAACTGGAATTGCCATATGACAACTGTTGCCATATTGTTTTTCTAGGTAGTAAATACAATCCACCAACTGTACGTTTTTTTCCATTTAATCTCTCTCGTGCTTAGTTTCTCTCCCGCTGCCCCCCTCCTTTTAAATCTATATTTATGGCACTCTTTCTCACGTGCGCGCTCTCTAATTATCCAACACCTTGCCTATTCTTTTACTCCGACCGATCTCTCCACCCGTTTCTCTTGCTATTTCAGTCAACTGTCTATCTATAGTGTTTGTACGCACGATCTCTCTCTAATTTCCCATTCGTTTTCGCTCTTGCTATCTTCAGTTTTTTTATTGCTCTTTGTCGTTCACTTCTTTTTGTTTTTTCTCTCATTAGAACGCCAATCCCCCCCCCCCCCCCCCACACTTGTGGAGGCTGCATCCCATCAACAACATCCTGTTGCCACCACTGTAAGCTTGTGTGCGCTCAAGCATGTCTACTGTGTGAAGATGAAACCACTCAACTGTATACGTTTACATATATAAATAACAACAGAAGCTGTTTCAGTTCCCCATCCATGCGTGTTGAAGTGCTTATCTTTATACAGTCCACGTTGAAGATCTCTTATGTATATGTGAGGCTTTTTATACAAGTAGTTAATTTTACTTTTGTAAACACATACATATCGGCTCTGTGGCTAAATCGATGCGAACGCTTCCTGCTCTTTTTGGCTGTCCAAGGTATTCTAAGCATTCTTCTGTAAAACCACATCTATGAGGCCTCAAGTACATACATAAAGTTATAGGAGAAGGAAAGATACACAGCCAGAGAGACAGATAGGTGGATGGATAGGAAAATACATAAGACATATACAAGTACATACACAGTTATAGCAGAAGGAAAGATACACAGCCAGAGAGGTGGATGGGTGGATGGATGGTCGACAGATACACAGACATATCATGTACATACATACAGTTAGAGCAGAAGGAAAGATAATATACATAGCCAGAGAGACGGATAGATGGATGGATGGTCGACATATACACAGACATATACATGTACATACATACAGTTATTGCAGAAGGAAAGATAATATACATAGCCAGAGAGACGGATAGGTGGATGGATGGTTCACAGACAAACACATGTATTTTATGATATACATGTTTGGGAGTAGAGGATGGGCAGTGGGTCTAATCAGCCCCTCCCCACCTCCCAAACAGGGCCCTGGAAACCACATGTATAACTGAAGATATGAAACTGTGAATGAGACTCTAATGAGTAAGCATCAAAACAATTTAATTTTTGGTTCAACACAAGTCACAGAATCTACAAGTACCACATGACGGTCACAGCAACTGTTCCCGCTCACTAACATGTAATAAATTAATGTCCGGTGCAAATGTATATATAAAGAGGAACTCTCTGGAGTTCTGCTAATTTTACAGCGATATGAATAGGAGGCTACAGTTCATGAGAGAGCAGTGCTGGGTGAAACATATACAAATGACAGGAATATACAAATATCTTCTTCTTCAGCACTCGGAGCCCTTGAGGTTCCCTGCTGTAGATATTATCCACCTCCAGTCACATCCGTATAAAAAAAATAATAAATATAAGCAACACAAAAGTAGGAAATGTGATCAACAGATTAAACTAGTCCTAATGGCTCTGTTAGAAACATATGAAAGGTATATTAGCAGGTGTGGCAAATAAAACATAAGTGTGCACCTGAGGTCTTCTGAAGCAGTTATCGTAAGCATTTAGACCAGCAACCTCCTGCACAGGAACACAATGGATGCCATCTATGTAGGACTGACTGCATATCAAATGGTTCAGACGTGTGTCAAGAATACCACCTGATAATGCATCACAGAGATTCCAGTCACTTAGACAAGATGGAAGCAGAACTAGAGGTCAACCACACAAGCGATGGATAGATGGAAAATCTGAGGCTGTGGATACTACCACTTACATAACATATACCAAGGCTTGCACCAAATATGCTTCCTCAAAACCTGACACTAGAAGGCAGAACAGGAACTAGAGAAAAAGAAGCAGAATTAACTGCCCACTGAACTATATGACTTCACCAGTCTCTTAAGTTAAGCACTTACCCCAGTCTCCATCTGTAACCATATATATGGCTTTTAATTGTTCAGACCCTTAAAAAAAACTGCCAAGGACAAACTTCCCCACTACATAAACATCATGACAGCAGTGACCACAAGGTTAACTGACCAACCAAAATACTTTGTGTGTGGATGCTATCCATCATCTCCCCAAGCAGTAGAATGCATCTCTGAATGCCCACACCCACCTCTTCTGAGAAGGCACATGCTTGCTTTCTAATAGTTCCTTTACTCAATCATGCCACAGCTGGTAATACACCTTTCATAAAATTTTAATAAAGCCAGTGGGATGGGTCTGATTTGGTCACACCTCATAAACATGGAATACTCACTGTCTATCTACAAGAGTCAGCTAGACTAACTCTCTCCCACAGCTACTGCCAGAATAACATGACCAGCTGACAAATGCATTCCCACACACAGTTGTTTTCAGAAAAACATAAGACATGGGCTCACAACACATACAGCTACTGGCAATTCATTCTAAAAATCTGGTGTCCACTCAAGAATATTAGGTAGTTTAGCCAGAAGTCTATTCCATTGCAATGACAGTGGACATGAAGAGAAGCCAGCACACATACACACATCTGTAACATTAAGCACATGATTTAAAAATCATCATTAAACATTTCACTCAAAAAGGAATATTATTACCAGGACAGGAAATATACTAAGAGAAGCTAGTACATACATGAGTGACATTCAGCACTTGATTCTAATTATCACTAATAATTTCACACAAGCAGGAGCAATGTTACATTGACAGGGAAAAGGAAGAAGCCAGTACATACATACAAACCTGCAACATTTAGCACCTGATTCTAATTATCACTAAAAATTTCACACAAGCAGGAGCAATGTTACATTGACAGGGAAAAGGAAGAAGCCAGTACATACATACAAACCTGCAACATTTAGCACCTGATTCTAATCACTAAGAATGTCCCCCACACACACACAAATTCCACAATGACAGAGATCATGTGAAAGACCAGAGCCCTCCCCCTCCTCATCCCGTGACATAAGTACCTGATTCTATCAGTAATACTTTCACCGCATAAAAAAAAAAGAGCAATGCTACAATGACAAGATACTTGGAGGGAAGCCGTTACACACATTCAAACCTGTAACATTTAGCACTCAATTCTAATCCTCCCTAAAAATTTCACACAAAAACAGGAACAATGTTACAATGTCAGGAAACATGGAAAGAAGCCAGGACACATACACATCTGTAACATTTAGCACCTGATTCTACTTTTCTGCAACTCCACACAAAAAGGAGCAATATTACAATGATGCTAAACATAAAACAGACGAGAAGCAACTGAGGTAGCAACTCTGCATCTCAAATTGACTTATTTGGTTATGAGTCGCAGATTTTTTTTTATTGTTTTGTTTTTAGGTCAGCAGTATTTCCCATTGTACAGATTCCGTACTGTAGGCAGTTTTCATGTATGCAGAGTTATCTTATCCATGTGAAGACAATAACATATTTCACGATCACATCAAACGGCATCAATATGGACATTTTCGTTTACAAGAAAATGTTTGCAAAAATTAAGATACTGAACAAGTTTAATGGAAGGGGCAAATGAGTGAAACAATTTTTTTTTTGGTTACAATATTCACAAACAGCTCTTGTAGCCTACAGACAAATTACATTTCACAAATCTGGACAAGTTGTAGATATACTAGGTATACATAGCATCCACTGCTTGCCACAATATACTCTTGATTTGCTTACAAAGATATGAATGTTTCTGTTATGTCACCACAGCATATTGAAAATATAAAAATCCTCTGTACGATATTGGAAGTCACACATTACATTATGCACTGTTTATGTACAGCAATACAGAATACACATTGAAATCCATTCAGACATCAAAAATAGAACTATAAGAGACTACTGGAATACAGCATACCAACTTTGAATAGAAATAGCATATACACTTTGAATACACTCAAATATATAACTATCAGAGTACGTGGGAATACAACATACATACACTGTGAACACATCCAAATATAGAATTATAAGAGTAAACAGGAATATAGCACATACACACCCTGAATATTCTAAATAGAACTATAAGAATACATGGTAATACAGCCTGCATGCACGAATACACTCGCACAAACACAATGAAGATATCTAAATGCAAAACTATCAGAGTACATGTGAATACAGCCCACATACACAAACTCTGAACATATCCAAATACAGAAATGTCAAAGACATGTGAATATAGTGCACACCCACAATCTTTGAATACACCCAAATAAAGTAGCTATCAGATTACATGAGAAAACTTTGAATACAAACAGAAACTGACTTTCAATGCATCCAAGTACAGAACTATCAAAGCACACAGTAATATAGAACACATACACACACTGTGAGCACAAATACTAAACTATTAGAGTACATGGGAAGATAACACGTGTACTCTGAATACATCCAAATACAGAACTATCAGAGTACATAGGAATATAGCCACACACACACACTGAATACATCCAAATACAGAACTATCAGAGAACATAAGAATATAGCACACACACTATGAATACATTCAAATACAGAACTATCAGATTAAATGGAAATATTACACAGACACACTCTGAATACATCCAAACACATATCTATCTATCAGAGTACATGGGAGTACAGCAAACATTCTTCGAATACATCCAAATACAAAAGTATTACAAATACAAACTCATACAATGAAATACAAATAACTCAAAAGGCTACAATAATACAGTAGACTCTGAATCCATCCAAATACACACAATTCAAAGACTAAAAGAGTGGGCAGGTGTACACACACACGTGTGTATACACATATAACACAGGAATATATAGTAGTACACAATCTGAATACATCGAAATTCACGCAGCTCAAGGACTACATAAATACAGTACACATTCTGAATACATCAAATTACAGACAATTCAATCACTGCAAGAATAGTCTACATACACTTCTAACGTAATAAACTACAGTTTACATCCTGAAAAGAGCTTCTACTGCGTTCATGCTTAAAAGGGAAGTTCATTAATAGTGTTGTGGTAAACAGCTAGGTTGTGACATCTGTGCCTTTTAGCCCAATAATCATATTTCAGCAAACTGTATTGCCTTTTAGGACATGCTTGTGGAGCAGTGGGTCCCTCCCCCTCACCTCAGTTCCTGGAACCCACACAGGGACTGAAAGTAACTATGTACAGTACAGTCAAACCTTCCAAAACAGTTCTAGCTGATCAGTAATAATGGATACAAGATACTTGTATTAAACTACAAACCATTAATAACAATAATTTCCATAATTGGGAAACCCCTAGTCAGATTTGCAAAATTACAATTTAAAAAAAAGCACAAAAAAAAAAGCAAAAAACGAAATTGTGGCGACAAGCCTTCATCAGCAAGCAAAAAGAAGATACAAACCACAATACAACACAAATATATAAATGATACTAAACATTACACACAAACAGAAAAACCAGTTTCTATCAATGTCTGCCTCAAAACGTGTGCACAAACTAGGGGGAAGACACATCACATGCAGGGGCCATATAAAGCCGGTAAATTTATTTAGTATGGCTCTGCTAAAGCGATCATAATTAAATGTTTGACAAAAAGTGACAGGTTAATGTCTACGCTGATAACTCTGTATGACCCACGAACAGTGTCATACAAATCCATCAACAACAAAAAAAAATTCCCCACCCTCATAAATGAATTTTCCTGCCAAAATTTCATAAAGAGAATATAGAGTTAATCCTGTGTTTTCACAGCAAGCGGTATAGATGTATAGGGGAATTATGTGGTTGACTTTACCTTTCCAGAAATCTGGTGCATGCCTGCTGATGCTGCGACTATCCTAGAGATGTACTAGTTAGAATCACTCTGATGTCAGCCCTGGGGATCAAACTCAGGCTCACTCAACTGGTAAGTATCGTATTTATATCTATTTACACCAACAAATGTCGCTAAATGCTGTTTTCTATACATGAACCTGTGTGGGTTTCAAGGAAAACAACAGACCTCTGACCCTTAAAAAAAGCATGTCACAAAAGACAATTAAGAGTTTACTTAAATTTGATGTGTTGGGCCGAAAGGTGCAAATTACGCAGCCCAGCTGTAAACCACAACACAACATGCTAACAATCCTTTCAACTCCTTCAATGCCAGAGGACAGTTAAACTAGTTATAAATCAAAGCAGGAGTTCCTTTTCAACCAGAGATTTGAGGGCGAAAGCAGGATAAACAAGAAGAAATACATAAACCCCCATGTTTTAACATGGTTCATCATAATACTTCTTCTTCTTCGTGTAAACTCCAGTGGAAGGTCCTGGTTGTTCATTCAATGTTGGACTTGGTTTTTTAAAAATTACCCACCAATGAAATGCTTCATGGAAAGGGGGCGGTGGTCTATTATTTGTTCTCCAAAATCGAGCCTCGGAATCCACAAAGAATGTCATATTTAATTGACTGACATGTTTCAACCAGTAACATATCACAGGATGGAGCATGGGTGAGCTGGACCGTTGTGCTAAAATGTTGATATGGACAACAAGTAACAAGACTGACTAAATACACCAACAAATGTTGCTAAATTCTGTATTCTATATATGAACCTGTGTGGGTTTCGAGGATAGGAGGTGAGAGGGCAATGTGGAGATCCACTGACCCTCCAATGAAATGCTTCTTGTGAAGAGAGGGGAGTGGGGGGGGGGGGGGGGTGATTTAGGATGGAATCCAGTGGAAGGTCCTGGTTGTTCATTCACTGCTGGACTTTGGTTAGTTTTGATTCAGAATATTGCATGCACATCCGTTTTAGAGATATATCGCAGGATGGAGCACGAGTTGAACAGGTGTGTTACCATATAAAATTGCTTAGCTCTGCACGCCACGAAAAGGACCTCTGCAGTGTTCATGGGATCAAAGCAGACAGACCCAAATACTGTCTCGACCGGAGATGAAGCCGTTTACCCGGGCGCCAATGTGACCTTGGTTGTATCCGGGCATGATTCGGAGGAGGGGGCCTCACCCCCCCCCCCACAAGCATGTTGTAAATGGTGGCTATTTAGGGTTTTGCTGTAATCGGATGTGGTAGACCAAAAGGTGCAGACATCATAGCCTAGCTGTAAACCATAACACAACATGACATCTGTTCTCTAAAGGACAAACTTAGAAAAAGAATAGAGAAGGCTAACCCAGTCAACGAACGTCAGCAAAAGTCAGAAGTGTCAGCCAAAAGGCACAAATATCACAGCCATGCTGTAAACTGGTACAACACACCTATGTCTTTGGATGAATGAAGAAGAAGAAGAACAATGTAAGTGACCACTAGTAAAACCAGACTTTTTTCTTTAGTATGCTGTCACTAAATCTGACAGCATCCAAAATTCCGACTCATGAAACTATCTTGGCTGTAGACAAAAGGAGACAGAAGGGCGAGAGGAAATGAAAGAGGTGACAGACTGGCCGTGTCTGCAGTGGTTAGTGGAAGAAGAAGTAGGGAAGGGGCACATGCATAATGAATGCGCTGCATTCCAGAGACGTTGAGAGAAGGAAGTCAGAGGCGATGGACTGCCTGTTGGAAAGGGGTATTAAACGAGGATAAGCGTGCAGAAACCTGTTGTGGGGCAAAGAGAGAATACACGTCAGACAACTCCTACTGGGTACACTTAGCATGGAGATACTGAGATGGCTGCAGCATCGGAGGATGGAGCATGGGTGAGTTAGACCGGTGTTATAGAATGTCAATATGGACAACAAGTAACAAGACTGACTAAATTTAAAAGCAGGACAAATGAGAGGGCAATGTGGAGATTCACTGTAACCAACCTTCATAGTGGAGATAGCACCCGACTGATCGGCTAAATGTAAAATATATGAGAACAAGTTACATGACGATGAGAATTGAGAGAAAAATAGAATGAAACATTGCATTTCCTGGAACCAACAGAGTTGAGAATAAATCATTTGTTATTTCCAGCTTGTTGAAATTTCTTTCCCTACTTGTTATTTCCTAACAGATCACAGACCCGCACCCAAGTGATAAGTGTTTTGTTTTTTATCTTGTGCAATTCATTCCATAGGGAACAGATGTGGTGTAGTGGCTAGATGGTTACTTGCAGATCCAAAGGTCATGGGTTCAAATCCAAACAGAGCTGGATGTTTTTTTTTTTCTTTCGAAAATTACCTTGGCTCTAAGGTTGATCTAGCTTCAATGGGGTACCAGGTTAAGTCCTGGAAATACAGGTGGCTAGCGTGACACTGCCCACCTGCCAACTGGTCTATAAAATATAGGTCGAGCATCATATGTCCAATATACCTGAAAGTGTGGAAAGGGGATAGTTTGCAACTCACTTCATACCCTCCTCCTCTTATTTACCTGAACCTGTAATTTACTTGCTTTTTATTTTCTGGACCTCCCTTTCTTCTTTGGATCTGTGGAGTTCTAGGATGAAGACGTTCCAGATATAACATGGGAATCATCGGGCCACACACAAGTTTATTAAACTGATCACATCTGCTTAGATGTACACTGCACTGATACACAATTTAAAAAAAAATTTATATTGTATGCATCTCTGTTCTACAGACAATTAATTTCATTCATAAACCTAGCTGTAATATAGTGCTCTCTTTTACAGACATAATCAAACTTTCAAACACCCAACTGTAATACAGTGAAGTAAATAAAGCTAGTAAACTTAATTAGTGACTGAACCATTTCTTCACATTTCTGTAACACCTGCAGTGGAGCAGGAAAAATATAATACACCACAACAGTTTACAGTGTGTTAGCTGACAGTGAATTTTATAGTTGCTACAAAACACGGGGAAGTTTTTCCAGCATTAAATAATTTGTTTTTCTTTCTTTTCATTCCAAATGTACAGAAATGAGTATAAGTACATCCACAATATTAATATATTCAACAGGAAAACAAACACAAAGAAAAAGACAAGTCTTTTTTTTTTTTCATTTTCAAATCTCAGTACAGTCTCACAGACAATATAAAACCGGCAGACGTACCTGTTAGTATTGTCACATCTTTCCCCTATATGAAAAAACCAATCACGTTACAAAGCTCTTGACTTGAAACAACTAATGATCTCACACATTCCTCTCCTAAATGAAACAACCAATCATCTAACATGGCTCTCCTATTACATGAAAGAACCAATCATCTTACACAGCTCTCAATAAACCAACCAATCATCTCGCACAACCCGCTCCTGCATGAAACAGCCATTATTTTACACAATTCTATCTCAATAAACCAAGCAATCTTCTCTGTATCAGCATGGAAACATCTACCACAAGTGCTTGCAAAAAAGAACTGATTGGCCATGGATGCCAAACAAATACGAACATCACGTAGGCGTAAATAAATTGCTGGGAAATCTTGAAGCTACTGGAAAAGTCAGATACGACATTATCTGGAGGAATTAGATTAAATTCTAGATATGGTGGTGGCTAATACTTTTGATCTTCACACTGTCTGGCATGTCCTCCTGTATTTTCTTCTTTCTTCTGCAGCAATGAGTATCTATATAAGTACACTTCAACTTTTTACAAGACTTTATATAGCATGGCACTTAAATGTAATTAGCTGTCAGTTCAACTGTTCTGGTAAAGAACAAGAGAAAAACAAATTAAAATAATCAGTAAAAATAAATTTCACTAATTGATTTTTTTTAAATCTTGTGTAGAAAAACATAACTTTCATCCTACACGGATATCTTTTAAGTACTCCAGTCCCCTCATAACATATACTAAGGTTTACAGAGTTACTAAGGCTGAAAATAATATGGCTCCCAAAGTCTTCTTCAAGCACATCAACGTGATTTACATCTTTAGAACCCTCAAACTTAAATAAAATAGGTTAATCAGATCTATAAAAAGTGAGATGAGGAAAGCAGAGAAGTAGATTTGTCTCAGTCCTGTACACAGTCATGCTTTGATGAGATCTATAATGTATGTCACCTCATGCAAAACATATCAAGATGACAGTTCAAATGGCATAAGGAGAAGAAATAGTGAACAAATATTTTCTTTGATGTTAGTTCTAGAGCTACTCTCCTAATTTTGTAGGTATAAAGACAAAATTATGGGTAATCTGAGTTGTGAAAAAAGTCCTTTTTGTGTGAAGATACTGTTTTGGAAAGTCCTTTATTTTTGGTACCAAGTGATGGTGCTTTGTGACGATTTCTAAAATATCTTCCGAAAAAGATATCATTCACAGACTGAGTGTAGATTTTATTCATACATTATCGAGTTTATATCAATTTGTAATTCATTCTGGATCTATTTTATGGAGTGTTCCTTGAGCACCATGATGGTGAGTGGAAAAGAAAAATTATTTTACTAACTACTCTAAACGCGTTGGGAGTTTATTAAATAATATTCAACTACTAAACAGATTATTTGTTGTTGCAGCATTGTAATGTATTCTTTAATATTCCAGGTCATGCTGATGTATAATATGTGTATGTTACTCAGCAGCTGTAGTTGTAGTCTGTTTTAATGTGATATACTTGCAAAATTTCAGAATGTTATTACAATGCCTTGGTCCTCTGTGCTAAACCTTGTACTGAACGAGTCAATAAACAGACCTCAAGAATAAAACTGGCAGACTATCAGTGCTATAAAATACTGTAAAAATAGTTGATTTTCAAACAAAATGTTTGTGTTTTTTCCTTCTGTGATACAAGCTATGCAATATATATTCATTACCTTTGCAGGTGAATGCCACTACACTAGACGTGTGATTTACCCCCACCCAACAGGCGCATTTTGAGGCTGGCTGAAGCTTTATTTATAAAAATATGTAATCCTTTCTTATGCAGACAGAAAGAGTTAACTGTTGATTAGAAGTTACCCTAGTAAGTCAGGCGACTATCATAAGCTCCCGACGTCTTGAAAACAATGGATTGAAAGAGACCATTTTGTATTTCGGCTGAGTTTACTAATTTTTATAAGCATAAGCACAGTAGTTAGTGCAGATAAATACCATCCTAGTGGTCAAGATGTAGGAATTTCTTTTTAAAATTACAATGTCTATCAGGCAGACCCAGCCCTTTGACGTGCCTCCATCTTAGAGCACAGCATTTCAATGAGCAATGCCAATGAAGAGCTACTGGTAGGGTCCCTCTTGTTAGACAAGTTACGGCAAAGGAACCCGGTACAGAGACTCACAAGTTTGCGCCTAATAAGCAGACTGAATCGACTGACCAATCTGTCTCCTCTGGGTTGCTATCTAAAGGTTTACCACTCTATCCTGAGATTAAAGAATCTCAACCTTTACAGCAGACCAACAAGGCAAATTCTCCATATCCTGTTCAACCTCTACATAAGTTATAATTAGGGCACCTAAACGGCCATACCAGCCTGGTGTAACCTGCAATCCTAAGGGGGTAAGGACGTCAGCAGACTGCAAACAAGTCAGACCAGTGAAAGCAAACCCAAAACAATGCTTGTCTTCACCTTCTTCTTTTGTTCACTGGCTGTAAGCTCCAGTGAAAAGTCCTGTCTGTTTGTCTACTTGCTTTGTGCAGGAGCCTGAGCTTGACATGAACATCCATTTTACTGGCTTATTTGTGTGCAGTTGGTTCTTCCTTGCTGCTTGTGCAGATGCACTCTGACATCAAAAGAAGCTCCCAATCAGTCAAATCCTAGGAATAGTATGCTACAAATGCACTTGTTGGGGAGGCAGTGGATCTATTCTTGTTTTCCTCACAATGGAGCCCCACATGGGGACAATGCTTGTTGAAATTGTAAGAGAAAACACACGATGTGCTAAAGCAGCCAGGTACTGGGACAACTAAAATCAATTAAAGTGACAGCAAAAACAAATCCTCTGCTTCTTAACAAGTATGCTGTAACAGACTAGTTAAGTTTCTCTGAGATCACATGTGTCAGGCCGGCTGGTGAGATACTGCAGACTAGCTGTAAACCAAAAAACAATATTTCAGCCATCCTTCAAAGGGCAAACACAGAAGAAAAAGTCTGCATCCAGTTAGATTTTAACAAGTGACCTCGGCACCCAGCCTAACATGGGTATCAGGAAATGTCATGGAAGTAAGTGACCACATGACCCACTGAGTGCTGATTAATCTTTAAAAATTTGAATCTAGCATTGTATGGAGAGTGAAAGGAACCATTTCTTTTCAACTGTACATTTTCATCAGCCAACAAAAATCTCATACAATTCACTAAAGAGCAGCAGATAAGAAGGTTAGCCCATTTGATGTGAATACTACCCTGATACTACTAACTCAACAGATAGTCACACTAAAGAAATACAATAAACACAGAGCAAAGGGATGCACGGGGAAAAAAATCAAGATCATCTTATACAACAGATCAGAAAGAGCACATAAAAGATCCTTACATCTCGATCTCCATCCAACTCTTAGACGAGGCAACTGAAGGAAAAGCAAACAAAGAAAAACACGAACTTCCCAATGATATGAACAGCAATAAAATTTGACATGAAAGGTAGTGGATAGTAGTAGTAGACACATCACACTTTTGTGGAATATAAATATATGACATCAAAGTCAACCTTTTTAAAGTTTCACCTACACATTAAAAATGTTACTTTACTGTCAGTATCAGAAATATTAAAACACAAAAACTGATACACTCCAAGTCCATTCTCCCTTGAACCTGAAAAACAATAATTCAAGCTCATTAACTCTTAAAATCCCAAGTAACTAAGTTTTAGCATTATTTTCATGGCCTGCAGTCCAGTCCTAGTTCTCCATCTTGTTTCATCCTTTGTAATCCTTCCAATATCATGAATAAAACCTAAAGACAAAACACTGCAACACCTTTGGCTTCTCTCAAAAAAATTCTTCTTAGACATCCTTGTTTCTGCAATCCCTTTGTTTTCCATTTCAAAATCACTGACTGCTCCTTTATTCTCAGGATTACCCAAAACAGTGCCACCCTCTATGAGTTTAAAAGCAATAAATACTGAGGTCTGAAGGAGTTCCACTGAGACACTATGGGACAGAAGACTAATAATTCTTATCAATCAATCAGCATGCCCTTTACAGAATGTAGCTCTCCTCATGGCCCGCCTAAAGTCTCTCTTTCACTAACCAATTCTCCAGTCCCAAGTGCTTCCCTAGTCAATGCTTCTTCGATGTCCTGTATCTGCCTTCACAGAGGTCGACCTCTGCCTTGGTTTTCAATATAAAGGGTTAATATAATTGAACAGTACTAAAAGAGTTAATTAACACTCACAGCTGCACTGTTTCTCATTGTGTGGTGACAACAGAAAGCTGATTACACAATTAAAAATTAGTTTCTAATAAAGAAAGTATTAATATTTGCCTCCCATGGATGCATTAAAAAAATATATTAATGAAACCATGGCAATTTGAAGAGAAAAAAATCTTTCTTTACAAATCAACTTTACACAGGTAACCAATGATCTGTTTAAAAATTTATTTATATAGTGTTCAATCTTGGTTTGGAAATACTTAACGATATGTACAGGAAGTAATCAATAAACAAGAAATGGGTGAAGCATTAAATAGAATGCATCACTGGGACCTAACACAAATATGTACTGAGTAACTTATGGTGCGACCCGGTGACCTCTATACAATCCCTGAGGCTTGCGGGAACATTATGTGCCAATCACAATCCCTGAGGCTTGCGGGAACATTATGTGCCAATCTGACTTATAAAAAGGTCTTGGATTTACAAGGAAATCTCTCTAAATGCTATATTTAATTAATATATTTATAACAGACCCTCCAAAACACTATATAGGTACATAGAGAGCAAAAGGAATTTAACTTCATATTTAGAGAACACATCACTGCAGAAATGGCGATATCATTTATGAGGTCACGGCTGGAAGTGACTAGATTTAGCCATCTCGGAGTGAAAGGATTAAAAAGAAGTAAGAATGCTTGAAACTTATTCAACTCATTTAAATGAAATGTGATTTTTAAAGCGCTGTCCAAATATGGTCTGCTGATCACTGCCAGCTGTTTTGTGTTAATGATCTTTTTATGTTGGGGCTCGGACCTCCAGCCCGTTACACTCCCCATTTTCAACATTTTGGCATATGAGTCAACTCAGATAAGCCCTGCTCTAAGGTTTGAAATGATGCATTTCAATATCTATTGCTACACATAACCATTACATTTCTTCACAGACAACATCAAAATTCACTGACTACTTCTACAGCCAGTATGCAAACAATTTAGAAGCGAAATCTAAATTAAAGTAATGCTGACTGTATCATATCATAAATAACCAATCATCCGCAAGCTCAGTATACAATGTTTTCAGCTACAGTGCAAACCTCTGATAAAGCAAATTTCTGTTGTAAGAACACTTTATTTATCCCCTGCAAATTTTCTTGCTCAAACTCTGGATAACAGGAATTTCTGTTAAGAAGAACCATTTCTTGGATACCCGGTGAGTTTCCTTATCAGGTCTGCACTGTATTCATTTGTGAATCTTTGCAGGTTTCATTTCTTTTACTTTCTAGCAGCTGATTTTTATATTTGTAAGCTTTTAAATGTTTCAAAACTTATTACTTGCTTACTAATTCATGAATACATGCATGGCCACATACAGAGTTGATACAGGATTCTAATATTGTCATAGTACATTATGTTACATGCAGTAATTCAAATATTAGACATTTATTGCGTATTTCTGTCATGGAATATTCTTGCCAGTACTTTTCCGAATGCAATTCACATGATGACCTCATGCACGTTGATACATTCAAAAACTAACTAATTCCCCTTTTCCCATGTCACTTACCTTTGGTTGTAGATAATGCAAGTCTTCGCAGACCATACATTTAATATATCATACTTCTTTTACCCCAATGTAGATAAATGTAAGATCTTGTGTTAACATATACTTGGCATAACTTTCCTATTCTCTACCCAGCATATGGATAATGTAAGATTCTGCAGTACGATACATTTGGTGTACAACTTCTGTTCTACCCCAGCATATGGATAATGTAAGATTCTGCAGTATGATACATTTGGTGTACAACTTCTATTCTACCTCAGGATGTGGATAATGTAAGATTCTGCAGTATGATACATTTGGTGTACAACTTCTATTCTACCCCAGGATATGGATAATGTAAGATTCTGCAGTACGATACATTTGGTGTACAACTTCTGTTCTACCCCAGCATATGGATAATGTAAGATTCTGCAGTATGATACATTTGGTGTACAACTTCTATTCTACCTCAGGATGTGGATAATGTAAGATTCTGCAGTATGATACATTTGGTGTACAACTTCTATTCTACCCCAGGATGTGGATAATGTAAGATTCTGCAGTATGATACATTTGGTGTACAACTTCTATTCTACCCCAGGATATGGATAATGTAAGATTCTGCAGTACAATACATTTGATGTACAACTTCTATTCTACCCCAGCATATGGATAATGTAAGATTCTGCAGTACAATACATTTGATGTACAACTTCTATTCTACCCCAGCATATGGATAATGTAAGATTCTGCAGTACAATACATTTGATGTACAACTTCTATTCTACCCCAGCATATGGATAATGTAAGATTCTGCAGTACAATACATTTGATGTACAACTTCTGCAGCATGATACATTTGGTGTACAACTTCTACCCCAGGATGTGGATAATGTAAGATTCTGCAGTACGATACATTTGATGTACAACTTCTATTCTACCCCAGGATGTGGATAATGTAAGATTCTGCAGCACCCCACATTTAGTGTACAACTTCTATTCTACCTCAGGATGTGGATAATGTAAGATTCTGCAGTACAATACATTTGATGTACAACTTCTATTCTACCCCAGGATGTGGATAATGTAAGATTCTGCAATATGATACATTTGTGTACAACTTCTATTCTACCCCAGGATGTGGATAATGTAAGATTCTGCAGTACGATACATTTGATGTACAACTTCTATTCTACCCCAGGATGTGGATAATGTAAGATTCTGCAATATGATACATTTGATGTACAACTTCTATTCTACCTCAGGATGTGGATAATGTAAGATTCTGCAATATGATACATTTGTGTACAACTTCTATTCTACCCCAGGATGTGGATAATGTAAGATTCTGCAATATGATACATTTGTGTACAACTTCTATTCTACCCCAGGATGTGGTACATTTGATGTACCACTTCTCTTCTAACCGGCGATGTGGATAATGTAAGATTCTGCAGTATGATACATTTTTGTACATCTTCGACCCCAGGATGAAGATGAATGTAAGACCCTTCAGTATCATATATTTGACATATCTTTCCTCACCTACCTCAGGGTGTGAGTTAATGTATGATACCCCCCCCCCCTTCCCAAGTAACATACATAGTTTTATTATACCTCTTCTATTCCTGGGTGGAGACAAATGTGTGATTCTGCAGGGCCACACATCTGACATTATGTTGCCACCCCCCCCCCCTCCTGTGTCAGTCAAATTTATGATCCTACATTATCATTTATCTGGTATATCACCCCGCTTCTACCCCAGGATGTAAATAAATGTAAGATCTTGCAGCACAATACATCTGACATTATCATTCCTCTTCTACCCCAAGGTGTAGATGGATGTACTACATACATTGCATACCATTCCTTAGCATAAAGAAAGGAACACTATCTAAACTCCTCAGACCAAAAGCACAATTACGACTCCAAGAACTCTGTTAATCCATATTTAGAAGCAGTTAGTGATATCACCCTAACCAATAAACAGCCGCAACAAGGCAAGCCAAATCAACATCATTTACACAAGAAATTACCATTGTCTTGATTACATTCTAGACAACACAAAGCTAACATATATACAGCCAAATACGCTTCAATATCAATGTTACACACAAACGTCAGTGTGTTACTATTTTTACAATAAAACACTAAAGATACAAAAGGAAAGAAGCATCACACTATTACACAAACAGCAACTCCACTCATGTCAAGGAGGCACATCATGTACACATAATACATCTTCAACAGTTGCTGTAAAGGTGAGGGGTCAGGATCCGCTTGATTCAGCAGTACTTTTCACAATCTTGCTCTGCAGAAAGACAAAACAAAATTAACTGCTTTGCTAGCCCCAGTAAATTAAAATATAAATTATTTTGGGAACGTAAGGGAATGGACCACTTCACCGCAAATGTTGTGGCCTAGAATGTAAAAAGGCCTCACACTTCTCACCCCAACAGTAGTAAGTTGTATGGGGAGACCTGCCACAAATACCTATATAACCTATATGTCCCTTTGCTACATGGGATGTCTACCGCACTCATATGTACATACATACACAACTCATACATACCTACACCCCCACCAATATACACATATTTCCCTTTTTTTTTTCATTTACTCATTTGATTATGTCTTACAAGCTTTAATCTCACAATCCGTTGTGTACACTTTTTTTGTTAAATTTAAGAATAAAAAAATGTCAGGCACTTGAGGTTATTTGTAAAAATCTACTATTCTTACTGTACACACTAAAGGAATACTAAACAACTGCAGTAGTGTACAATTCTAGACAGGCATCATTACAGTCTTCTGGCCACAAGCAAGAACTGCTAAATGTTGAATGAAGAATCAACATCACAGCACTCGGTAAACTACCATAAGTGCCCCGTCCCCACCTTCAGCAGCAAGTGAAGAGTTCAGATTCCGATGGCACCAGTACCGGTCTGATTGTATATCCGTCTCATCCTTCCCCTGAGTGCTGAGCGTCGGCCAGATCCCCTGTTAACTCCTCGCAGCACCATTCTCCTCAAACCGTAATGATCCATCTGTGCCTTCCCACCGTTTACTCGTTCTCAAAGAGCCCTTACAATATCAAACTTGTCGTACATCAATTCACCACCAAGTGGTGTATAACCAGCCAGTCTATCTGCCTGCTCATTTCCCAACACACCAGCAATACCTAGAGAAAATATCCAAAGGATGCTAACTACGCGGGACATTTATCTAAAACAAGCAAGCATATATTCTATTCTGTAGCAGCAGTAGATCTATCTTCTAGATCTATCAGCCTGCTTGTCATCTCGCACACCTGAATGTCCTGGACAGAAATTCCATGATATGCTCTAGACTTGGGTCTTATCAAGTGATGCAAGTCACTCTGCACACAGGACACCACAACACTGGTGTTTGTGTAGGTATGTTTGCAGTAAGAATTCTGCTTTATCTGGTAACCAGTCTCCTGTATCAACTGGAATAAAACTTCCCTATGCATAATTTTATAAATGTGTGACATCTAGGTTTATCCTTATCACCTACCTTGTGTTTTGGACACAGCAGTGATAGTTTCTCTTCATCCATAAAACAATCTAGAATTAACAAAAAGACAAGTTGCTGAAGAGAACTGATTGAAAAACTAATTACTGACAATAAGATTCTCTTTGCTATTAAAGAATGACTGTCATGTAGCTGGTACTTTGCAGATGCTGCTCCCATAAAGATCCACTAGTTTGACTTTCTTCTTCTTCACATTCACCAGAAGTAAACTCCGGCCAAAGGTTTTGGTGGAGATCACCCATTTCTACCAGAACTTGAGTGTTGCCTGTGCATCCGTTTTACATATCTGGCTTCGCTGTATGCAGAATGTTAGTTCCTTGCCACTCAGGAAGATGCACTCCTACTTTGAAGGAAATCCACAATTAGTCTACTCTTTTGACATTAAAGAGGAGTGGGTCAATTCCTGTTCACCCCATAATCATGCTTCAGAACCCACACGGGGGAATCCTGTCTTTCCACTACTGCTATTTCTGAGTTCTTCTTCTTCTTTGTTCACCGGCAGTAAGCTGCAGTGGAAAGTCCTGGTTGTTAGTCCATCTAGACTTAGGCTTTCTGCCAGGGCATGGGTTTTGCATGTACATCCGTTTTACTGACTTATTTGTGTGCAGTTGGTTGTTCTTTGCCACTCGGTCAGATGCACTCTGACTTCGAAGGAAGTCCCCAGTTAGTCGGCTCCTACAACATGCTTGCTGGAAAGGCAGACTATTCACAATCTTTTTATCTAAATGCTAATATATACTTCTGAATTCTGCTGTAAGTCAAGAAACTAGGATCCAGATCTCTTGCATCATGTAACACTTTCTAATCCTCTGTAATCTAATCCCTGCGAGCACTGGGTTGGAGTATGTTCACACTGAAGTCTATAAAACCTACAGAGGGAGCAGTATCACCCAAGGTCGAATCCCAGGCTGCAGAAAAAAAATGCTGATTCATAATCTGGCTTCATCCTAACATGACCCTTCCCCATGTATGTTGTCCAACAGATTCCAAGAAAATGCTTAACAAGGTTCAGACAGGATGGGTTCAAAGGCAACAGTTGGAATCTCTGACAAATTCTTGTTTGACAGGAATAAATCTCACTTTTGTGCCCAGAGACACTGAGGTAAGAGGAAATGAGTTGACTGGCCAGCTGGCAGGGCTACAGTAGGCATGGGAAAAGCAATGGATCATGTCAATGTTCTCAATGCTCTCTTCATAAGACTACAGGAACTTCATGTCAATGAAATATCGCCAGACATGAACACTGTACAGGCAGCAAAAGAAGAACAGTAAATAAACATAGAACTGGTGTTATGAGTCGCCACATGTTGAGGAAATAATAAAGATGAGATCCAAACGTTTATGGACATTACAAATGTGTCATGAGGATAATCGCTCAATTGACTAAGTCTCTTCACAGATGTGGAGTTCCTGGACTGGTCTTGCGAACACCATTGGTTTCTGACCCCCAATAGGGGGAAAGAAGAGCATTTTAAGGCGGTCTTTATGGAAATGGTGCTTTGGAGACGCATGGGGAAAAATCCTCAGTTCTTTAATAACATCTTACCCCAGATGAGGTCACAGGACAGTCCAACATTTAGCGTTTCCAAGCTTTCTGATGTTTTTAATGACCTCAAAACATCTAGAACTGGTTACAAACCCAACCTACCTACTACCTAATACAGCATGCAGCCTAGGTCCCATGACTGCATGCAGCCTATCTACCACACCCTGAAATATTAGACTGTCCCGTAACCTGTGAATTTCCCCTATTTGGGGTAGGACATTAGTATGCACCAAAACCTCTACACCAACATCGTAGAGCTAACTTCATCCAAGCTTAGATCCCTTCTGAATCAAATGGGCCATCTGACCAAGCAGACTGTTTTCCAGTAAATCTCAGGCCACTGTAACATTACAGGAAATGAAAGGGCGGACTTATTAGCAAAATTTAGGAGCAATACCGAACAGCCAGGTGCAAGATGCATTTATAAGGAAAGCCTTTTTTCCCCAGCTCTATCATGACCTGAACTCTACTGCACTTGTTGTCAAAGATTTAACCTTCCAGGAGATCATCAATCAACCAACTAAACAATTACAAGTAGGGTAGGCGGTTTTAGCCATTAGAGATAAATTTAAAGACCTGGCCTGAAAATTGGGTGGCAACTGCCTGGGAACATGGCCTTCACCCTACAGTAAACACTAAAAAAATCTTTATAAAAGGCTGCGGAACAAAACTGTCATATTGACATTTTGTATTTTTTTTTTCAAATTTCATATCCTCATGTAACAGGTCATTTGTTGCCCTCATTATGGCAGGCCAGAAAGTCTTTCAGTTACTTATCAACTTTCCCGCCATATGAACATTCATACTGATGCATCACTATTTATCCACCACTATGGCATTTAATATGGCCAAAGTACTTGAGTGTTCTGAGAAACAATAATGTCAGCCTACCTTTGTCTATGGCACAGATGAAGTGATATTTCATGCAGCAACCTTTGTGGAGACACCCTATCATTGCACCTTTTGATTTACATGCTGAACAAACCTGTGTGATCAGATAAAGTCAATATCACTTTCAACAACAACAAAACTCACAAACAAGTTGTAATAACAAGATCAAACTAACAAAAAAAAAAAGAAGTTAACTAACCAACTTCTACACTGAAATTTTCTTCAGATTCTCGCAAATAAATTTTCACAAACTTATAAACTAGGAAACAAATTAATATTTGTTGAACTAACATTATAGGGTTTAAAAAAACATCATCATCACCTTAACTTCGACAGCTAAAATCACGGGAGGGCAGTCAAATGCCAGTGAAAGCAAACCAGAAAAAAAAAACATCCCGCTAAAATCAAATATACTATGCTGCATGCAGGCTTTGACGAAACTGCAAAATAAGATCCCTCTTTAAAAATAATCTTGGCTTCCAGGTTGACCCAGCCTTAAATGGGTACCAAGCAAAATCCTTGGAAGTAAAGCTGACCTAGTGCCATGCTGACCGCCTCACCCATCAAGTGCCGATTGGTCTATAAAATGTAGGTCTAGCACTTTATATCCAATACAATTAAGTGCCAGGAAAAGAGCCCTTTTCTTTACTCATATACCGATAAGATAGTGATAATTACGAATGCAAAGGAACTGAACTTACCGTTTCTTCTGCATCTCTGACGGCTTCATCCAACCCAAACAGCTTGTTGTCTATTAAGTACACTCCTGGTGCCCACATAGCACATGCCTCATGGACCCACACTTCTTCAGGAGGTACTGGGCTGGGCTCACTAGACCGTAACTGTAAAGGTGACTTTCCTTTACGGCTACTTCTCTTATCCGGCGGAGATGTTTCTTTTGATAGTTTTGCCCCTAAAGAATCTGAAATTCTTTGGTCTCTACCAGGTTCAGTTCTTTTACTCTCCTCTGCGGCAATCATCTCAACTCTTGGAACCTCACTTTCTTTGAAGTATGGCCCATATAAATCCCCCAGAAACCCATAGCTGCTTTGATGGCCACAAAAAGCACACACCCACGGATTGTTACTGATAGTACGAGAAGAAGAAATCATGGCTGCTTTGTCTGTAGGTAAATTGGTTACCATGTGAACGGTTGTTGCAGCAGAATGCAGGTGGGCGTTTCTGTGTTTTGAGTGTTTATGTTTCCCGCTACCCACACCCTTAGAAGACTCGTGAACAGGTTGCACAAACACGGAAACAGAATCTGGAGTGCTCTGTTTCCCTACAACGCGAATAAAAGGGCCTACAGACTGCTGTTCTCGTTTTTTACGAGATTTTATTAAATCAAGAGTCCTGCTGAACTTCATTGATTTAAACGAGTCTCTGACTTCAGTGTCTCTATTGATCTTTTCTGGTGCTTTGGTTTTATGTTTACTTTTAACTGCTTTCCTTCTGGATGGCTTCTTTTTGTGCATTTTGTTTTTATGACTGATAGCTTCAAATGAGGAAGATGGTTTAACACCATTCTCTTCGACTGCTTCCTCACAGTCCATTTTAATACATTTGTCATTTTCAGCATTATTGAATGTGATAACAAAGTCATTATTTTCAGATTTGAACTCGGGCTCTTGGTTTTCTGATTTATCTGTAACCAAATCCTTGAAACTTACAGGAGTTGCTGCATTTGCTTTCTGGTCCCTCAAGGGACTGGAACTTTCAAGTGGGTCACAGTGGTCCACTTTTTCCTGCTTGACAACGGCAGATGGTGTCCCAGCTATGGGAGATTTCTCTAGCACTACAACTGGGTATTTGCCATCCTGTCTGTGTCCTAAAATTGATGGTCTGAACCTAGTAGAATTCTTATTTCGTTCTCGGAAACTTCTCATTGTTGAGTTGGCTGCAGTCTGATCAGGTCTAATGCAGGCAGACACTGTAGTCACTTGTATGCTATCACATGTGAGATCAATAATGGTGTCATCTTCTTCATTAACACTGCCGGCTAGAGATTTTCTGGAACCTGCCGAACTGTCCCATTTTGTCTGAGCCTTCTGCTCTGATGAGCGGCGTAATCTTTTTGGAGGTGGGGAAGACAGTACCGCTTCAGTAACAGGGCTCTGTTTATCTGACTCTGGCGGTGATTTAGTGTCTTGCTCATCATTTGTTTTATCTTCTTCTTCTTGTACTTCACTGGCACTAGAAGGTATCGAAAGTGAAGCCGGTTCTTCAAGTGTTGCGTCAGCTGCTTCTTTAGCCGAGTTACTGCCATGTCTGACCTCACCAGCCGAAGCAACTGACTCATCACTACTGCAGTTATTTATAAAAATATCAGAACTGTCGACACCCTCGTAATAGCAGGTATCATCATCACTGACAACTTCATGCCCGTAAGAGACACATTCCCCACTGCCTGAAGTCACTGGTTCTACTCGTTTAGAGCCGCCATCACCCACTTTCACTGTGCTTGTCATATTATTCATATTTGCCTTCTTGTGGTCAATATGCTTTGCTGCTTTTGCTGGTTTTTTCCTATTCCCATCTTGTGGACTCTCAGAAAATCCAAAACTATTCTCAGACAAGTTTTCTAAGCTTTCATCAGAATCCCCATTTCCGGTGCTGTCATTCCGATTTCGCCCGCTGCAGACGACATTTGAGGTCCTCAGTGTTCTGCAGAATCCATTGTGCCGAAAGGCAAATCTATCACAAGCCGCCCGTTCATCAGCACCAACAGCGATACTGCAAGGTGTAACATGGGCAAACTGGGACATTTTTTTCACACTAGCCAGCTTTGCTTTCACCAAAGAATTTAAGGCATTCTGTATTCTTGCGTGCACCCCATTTCCACAATCTTGCTCAAGGTCATCGTCATTACCACACGTTGTACTGGACAAACCATTATTTACAATCGGCATCTCTGACAGCACACTTGGGGAATGGCACTGAACAATTAAACATTTTGTATCGTCCTTCATTTTGCCAATCTTTCTATCCTTAGAATATAATGAGTTCTGACTATCAATTTCTACTGCCTTCTCAGTTCTAAACCCTATCACTGTATTAATATCAGCATCTTCTAGTGGCAAAATGTTAGGCATTACAGACATTTCACTGTCTTTATCTGCATCACCTGCCTCAACATTGGCATCCGTAATGCATACTGCATCTAGACCTGGGTTATCAGCTGAAATATTCTCATCCTGACTAAGCATAAGGTGTGTGGATTCTTGCTTTGCTGACTCCTGGGGGGTGTGAGTTTCCTCTATTTTTTCCTCACTTCTGTCACAGGCTGACTGTTCTACAACATTAAAATCAACCCTATGATTACCAAACTCATGGTCGGAAGGTTCAGCTTCACCACCCTGCTTTGGATTTGTGTTTCTTGAACTGCCACCCCTGTGGCTGTAATTATTAACTACATTGTATTGTGAATGTCTTGGTGCCTGACTATCTGAATAAGAATTACACAGATAATTGGACGAGACTGAAGTTCCAGCATCAGTGTTTTCTGGTTGAAATGACTGATAGTTATTTTGTGGATGGCTTCTATGAGAGCTAGTGTGACCCTGAAACCCGACAGAATGGCATGAGCTCTCCGCAAGCCGTTCTGCTGGGCCATTACCGTTTTTTGGACTCTCATCGTGTTGGGAAGAGAGGCAGGTGTCATTGACAACACTTTTTGGGTCAATTACCTGTGTTTCTGGAAGCATCACTAGCTTCTGTAGCGACATCAGTGGGTTAGTATCCATGTGTAGGAACGAAACAGAAGGATGAGAGTTGGTGGACTGTGCCATGATGTGTTTTGATGCGCCTGTTAAAGACAGATTGCTTGAACACGGACTAGAAGACGCTGGACTTGTGTAACTGTGCTGATGAAGGTCTGAACACGATATGCTGTTGGGGTCACAAGATGGGGAGTACACTGAAGAATTCCTGTGCACTGAGCCGGAAACACTAAATGGCGAATAACTGTGTACTGGTGCCATGCCACAAGGAGAGTAATGCAGAGTATCGGAAGGAGACATCCTATGATGAAGCGGCAGGCCATCACTGCTACACTGCGTGGGTGGACCCCCTTGACTGTGTCCGCTGTATGTTGAGCCCATGTGGGCGGGAGAGCGCTGAGTGCCACAAGGTGACATGCCTTGATTGCAGGGTGATCGCAGGCCACTAATGCCTGGTGATGGGATCGGATTGGGAATAGGTACTAGAACTGGCGTGGGTGACTTCACGCTGGCTGAAGAGGGTGTTGGGCTGGCCTGACATGATGCAACCGGGCTGGTTGGCGACATGTGAGGGTGGTCACCGTGTGACATGCTATAATGTGGAGATCGGGGAATATGATAAGGAGCAGGGCGGCTCTTCAGGGGAACCTGAACCTGAAATACAACAGAATACAACTTTATATAACAACTTATTTACATAGATACTGTGATTTGTTCTATAATAACTTAGTAACATAGATGCTGTGATTTGTTCTATAACAGCTTAGTTACATAGATATTGAAATACAACAAAATAAAACTTTATATAACAACTAAGTTACACAGATATTGTGATTTGTTCTATCTATAATCATCTTCTTCTTCTGCCTTCGATGGCTATGGCCACAGACTAGTACAGTCACTGCCCAGAAGGGAAGCACAGGCAAACTACCTTCTGCAAAACTTGTCAAGAAACCATAACAGCATGAAAGAAAACACTGAAACGTCATGAAAGAACAATAATGGAATGTTATATGCCTGAGAAGAAGGGAAGAGGAAGGCCAAAGAGAAGATGGGTGCAGGATGTGGCAGATGATCTCCAGATGGGTGTATCTGCTGATGCGGGACATCTTGCTTGTGATGAAGTTTTCAAGAGGGTGGTTTTGGCAGCAAGGTTCTGCAAAAGACATGCTACCGACTGACTTCTGCCTTTTATCTCCCCGTGTAGCACTGCTCTGTCTCACACACTGTGGGACATGAGACAATCCTCAGTAAGACACAAAAGTTTATTTTTTTTCTTCTTCTTTGCGTTCGGTTTTGTATGCTCAGATCAGACCATCAGGTGGGTTGCCTCTATGAACTCGCATGTTCTGTACACTTTGCCCTTGAGGCCAGGTGTCTTTTCGGAGTTGTAGGTAGAGTGGGCAGGTCTTCAGAATGTGCCCAGGTGTTTGTGTTCCTGTTTGACAGGCACACTGTGGGGACTGTAAAATCTGTATTTTAGTTAAAGAAGGTTTACTTTAAAATGCTAGCTTAACCACTGCATGGCAAGTGATTGGGCAAACGTACTGTTAGTAAATTAAACATCAATGTTTGTAAAATATTAGTAATGATAACAAAAATAAAACAGTACCAACAATAACAAATAAATACTGTCTGCCCAGCATGCTATACTCAGCATGAACAACACATCTAAGTAAACTAAATGTTCAATTATCCAATATAAAAACAAAACTAAAAACCATGAGATATGACGTGTTAGGCCTTTCCATAAATGAATTTCTGAGCAGTCACCATGATTAAGATTGGCTACAGTGCACCCCCTGTCATCTCTGAGACTATTAGGTGGCAAGGCCTTAATCTCTTCCCTGTTGCGACTCTCGTACAAGTGTATGCCAAACCACAATAAAGGTAAACCACCTACTGCAGAAATAGAACCACAGTATTCCAGGATCACAAAAATGTTAAATTCATTTCAGTCTCTCTGCCATACAGCCTTCAAGGCCTTTTTACATTCTATGCCAAAGCAGGTGGTTGATTGGCCAGTTACCCTCTTCATCTTTCTTCTAAGACAGTTTACAAAAAGGCAAACAGACTGGCTGGTTCTGCACCACTTGGTGGTGAACTGATACATGACACGCTGGAGGCAGTGAAGGACCACTGGGAGTGAGTGAACGAAGTAGAAGCACAAACAGATCATCAAGGTCTGAGGAGCATAGTTCTGCAAGGAGTGACCAGGAGATAGGGCTAATGCTCAACATTCATGAGAAAAGCTTGAGAGGTCAGAAACCAAAAGCGGAAAATCTTTAGTGCATTTGACACCTAGCATGAGAATGGACGTGGAGGCGGTAACTAGAGCTCTCCGGTATTTAGAGAACAAAATGCATACAGATGTTGTAATTGTAACAGACTCAAAGCATGCTGAGAAAAATTAAGACAAGGATGCTTCGAGCAGAGTGGCAAGCTTTACTGGGAAGGTCACGGGTAGTGAGCATACTTTGAATCTTTTCTCCAGGCCACGCCGGCGTAGTGAGTAATGAACAGGCAAACAGATTGATTAGATCTCCACCACTGGGTGGTAAATTGATACATGACAAGGCAGATGTGGTCAAGGTCCTTTAGGAACAAGTAACGGAATCAGTAGAGACAGAAGATTATTATGGCCTGGAGAGAATGAGGCACCTGGGTGTAATCAGAGGGTCTGGCCGGCTCACTACCCCCAGAGGAAAGGCAAGACGTACATATAACCAGATTGTGGTTGGTACCATCAGTATTGGAACTCTGCGCTGGCTGCTTAAGATGGGGACGGAAAACACATGGGAATGCTCTGAGTGCTATGATATCAATTCTTGACTCAACTTAACTCATGGAAAAGGCAAGACGGATGTATAATCAGACTGTTACTGGTACCATCAGAAATGGACAGTTTTCAAGCTACTCTCCAGTACCCTCAAGCTATCAAATGTTAGACACTGACACAGTGGTTAGTGAGCTCTCCCAATAGTGGCCTGACTCTAATGCCAAAATAAGCTCTAGACAACTTTCTGAAAAATGCTAAATATAACACAGTATGTGACTAGAAAGCTCAACGGGGGGAATGGAAAAGATGCACACAAAAACAATCGAAAGTTTCGACCAAAGTCTTTATCAGCGGAGTACTATATACAGCACCAACTGTGACTAGAAGACCCAACAGGCAAGACAACAGTTTGTGCTGTATTGAGAACTCTGTTGATAAAGACTTTGGTATAAACTTTGGGTTGTATGCGTCTTTTCCATCCCCTCGTTTGAGCTCTCTAGTCAAATTTTTTTTAAATATTTAGCATTTCTTGCAATCAGCTCAACTGCAATCACCTCTATTTATGTCATCACTTTCCTAAAAAAAAGCACGGGGAAGAAAATGACATAAATATCTCCTGAATGTCTTGGCCATGGACATTCTTCTTCTTGGCGTTTACTGGAAAGTTCTTGTTGTGCATCCACGTCTTGACTTTGTTTCAGAACTTGAGCTCTGGTTGACAAATATGTTTTACAGATCTGGCTTATCTGTATGCAGACTGCTGGTTTCTCACCTCTCAGGCAGGCAGACAGACGTATTCAGACTTTGAAGGAAACATCCCTAATTTGTTGATTCTTATAAAATGCTTGTCAGAGAAACAGTGAGCCTGTTTTTTATTGTTTCTCTTCCTATAGTTAAGCCCTGGAAACCACAACGGGAATAACCTGGACACATATACAAAAAAAGCACCAGCAAGAAGATAAAACTTGGAATTTTGAGAGCATGCATCTTCCCTGTGGCTACATACGGATGTGAGTCGAGGACTATCGCTCAGTCCTTAAAAAAGAGAATAGGGGCTTTTGAGCTGAAATGCTATAAAAAGATTCTCAGAATATCTTGGACAAAGAAGATGAGAAATATTGACATCTTAGAAGATCTGAACATCAAGGAAGATTGGCTAATAAACAGCATCCTTTCTCGAAAGCTGAAAAATTTTGGTCATATCAAGCGCCATGACTTTTGGAAAAAATTATAGCAGAAGGCATGGTATCAGGAAGGAGGGGCAGGGGCCGACCGACAAGAAGATGGGCACAAGATATAAGCGACTCCTGGAGTGTGAAAGTACGTGAGGCGGGAGAACTGGCGAGAGACCGAGTTTATTTCAGGCAGACGGTTATGAGAGCGACGTTCTGCAAAGGACCTGCTAGATGATGATGACAGAGGAAGAGAGAGAGAGAGATGTGTGTAAGGGTGATGTATTCTGATCTTCTTCTTCAAGTCCATACTGTGTGGCATTGGTAGTCATGTCTATCCACAACCTTATGTCTTGTGTACTTTCAATCACCTCTGATACAGATGATCCTCCATGCTGTGACGTCAACCTATCCACAAGTTATTATACACAATTTTTTCAACCCTGTTGCCCCAAGAAGTTGCAAAATGACACTTTCGTTTGGGTCAATTTCCCCAAGAGAGCCATTCTTCTGACTTGGCTATAGTGGCCCATTAATGAAACATCTAGCCAACAGTACAGTTATCGTTTGCGGGGCCAAGCATTGCCATATTTATTAAAATTAGTATTCAGAAGGGTTTTTCTGTGAAAAACTGCTTTACCAATAGAAATAATGATGTTGTAACTCCCAATGGTCAGTGTTAACCTGTGACAAGTAAAAAATAATACACTGTAAACATGCTTGTGTGCAGACTGTTGGTGGCTCACTTCTCAAGCAGATGCACTTTGACTGTGAAGGAAATACTGATCCTGTCTATGCTGGCCAGACCCCCAGTAAGGAATCTGTTTCTATGATGACCGCTGAGAAGTGCAGATACATCCTGACCCCAGTCCGTGTGTATCATGTGTGGTTCAGTACCTCTGTAGCCAACCAACAATTTTATATAAGTGGCTTTCAGACAGCTAAAATAAATTTATCAAGGTAAAAATTATAAAAAAAAGTTATAAAAATAAATAACACTACCGTTTGATTTGACGGATAAGATGATGCCATCTGCAAAATATTGTCTGCCACCTCCTGAGGATTCTGCTGTGTTGTTGTGTGCCTCATTGGGTGCTGGGGTACATGATGTGCTCGGGGCAGCATGTGAGGAGAACTCTGGCTGGCATAGCCACCACTATTCTGGTGAGGCCCACCTTGTGGCATGCTGTGTCCGGTACTGTGGGCATGCTGGCTTGCTTGTCCATGGATAGGCTGGTTAGTAATGCTGTGGTGGCCCTGGTTCTGCATTATCCCCATATGGGGTGGTTGCTGCTGCTGCGGTTGCATGTGAGGGTTTGCTTGACTATGACTGTAGCTGGAAGGTTGGCTGCTCAGTCCTCCATGGTGAGGAGTAGTGTGGGCTTCTGAAGGCATGCTTGGACTGTAATAGGGGCTTCCCATGTTGCCCCCGTTAATTCGACTTAAGTCACCTTGCCTGCTGCCCATCATAATGGATGGGTTCATTGCTGACATCCCATAATTCCCATAACTGCCCATGGTGTAAGGGTTGTTACTCTGCTGACCCATGAATCCACCTTGGCTGTACATGGCACCTGACTGCTGCATCAGTTGGTACGGTGACATCTGATATCCTTCTCTCGGATGCACCATTCTTGCCTGTTATAGAAATAAAATGACAGAAATATCTTTAAAACATTCTAACTACTAACAAGTGATTGAGAGATGAGAAAAAGATGCTGGTGTTGGATAGGACACACATCGTGAACACCTGATAACAATATAACTAGAATGTCTTTGTACTGAAACCCACAAAGGAATATGGCAGACCAAGAAACATGGAGAAGGAGTGGAGTGTGAGATTTAAAATATATGGAAGACATGGGGAGAACTGCATGCGATGGCAAAGAAATGGGATTACAGTGTGAATTAGCCAAGGATCTATGCTCCTTGGTGTGGGGGGGGGGGGGGGAAGGGGCAGAGGACGGAGAACTACTACTACTAACAAATTAGGCTGTAAGTAAAACATAAATTCTGCCTATTTGCCCAAAGGTAGTGAGTTCAAATCCCACTCAAAGTAGGCATTTATAAAACTGACCCCATCTCCCAAGTCAACTCAGTCAAAAACAGGAATTGTCCAGGACATGAATTTTGTGTGTACATCCATTTTTACAAATCTGACTTATCTGTATGCAGACTGCTGGTTACCTGCCTCTCAGGCAGAAGCACTGTGTCATTGAAGGAACACCACTAATGTGTTGTGTTTTATAATATATGTGTAAGTAAGTAGATCTATACCCCCCCCCCCCAAATAGGGGCGGGCCCTGGAAAGCAGACGGCGAGGAAATGTCCTGAGAAGTTTAAAGGTGGCAAGAGTTATGATGACCATTATCCCCACCGAGTGCAGACTGCTTTATTAGTATACAGGCTGAATCTAACACTATAAGTATAATGTGCTAATGACATGACTTTGAATGTGCATTGGCTATGAAAGCACACAGGGCTGGAGAACTGGCTAGAGAAAAAGGGACTTTCAGGTCAAGATTGCAACGTTCTGTAAAGGACATGCTCACTGTGAAACTACTAGCCATTGTAGCAGGCAAACAAAGCCAACATTACATCCTATCTCATACTAATGCAATGAAACACTACCGTAAACTGCAATGCTCTCCATACTGAAATGAAACAGTGCTAAACATTACCAGTTTCTCTTCACAGCCTCCATTATACCATCTTCTCTTCCCTGTGTGGGTTCCAGGGCCACACTGAGGGGAAAACAAGAACAGACCCACTGCCTCCCCAACAAGCATGTTGTAGGAGTTGACTAATCTTCATGAGCTGCAAGGAACAATCAACTGCACACAAACAAACTCGTAAAATAGATGTTTACACACAACTCTGACCCTGGACAAAGCCAAAGTCCAAATGGACAAACAACCAGGACTTTGCACCCAAGCTTACAGCCGGTGAACAAAGAAGAAGAGGAAGAGACTTTCTTTCTAAATGGGCTCCATTAGTGATGCAAAATTTAATACACCCCCTACTTTGGGATGCAAAATTTAATACACCCCCTACTTTGGGATACAAAATTTAATACACCCCCTACTTTGGGATACACAATTTAATACACCCCCTACTTTAGGATACAAAATTTAATACACCCCCTACTCTCCAACATGCATGTCAAAAAAAGGTCACTTATTAGCAGTTTGCTGAAACAGAATGTGTCAGACCGAAAAATGCAGATACTGCAGTCTAGCTGTAAACCACAACACAGCCTGCCACCCCAATTTTAAGGGCAAATGCAGAAACAGAACTGACCCTATCTTACATTATTAAAATGAAATAGCACTCACCATTTC
This sequence comes from Candidula unifasciata, assembly GCA_905116865.2. NCBI lineage: Eukaryota > Metazoa > Mollusca > Gastropoda > Stylommatophora > Geomitridae > Candidula > Candidula unifasciata. Next base: position 149,866 of record CAJHNH020000041.1, read on the forward strand.
AGTTTGCTTTCCATAGCCTACCTTATATCAATAACTAACACAGTATACATTATATCCTATCAGACAATGTAATGAAACCAATACTAACCACTGCAATGTTCTCCCTTTAGATTCCATTATACCCTAACTGGCATTAATGTAATGAAAAAGTACTAATACTGAAATTTTTTTCTTCTTCTTCATGTGCAATGGCTGTAAACATTGGTGGAAGGTTCTGACTGTTTGTTTGTCCACTTCAGTTCTTGTTCCAGAACTTGCAGAGTTGTGCATGCACATCCATTTTACAGATCTGGCATATCTGTTCTTAGACTATTGGTTCCTTGCTTCTCACGCAGATACATCTAACTTCAAAGAAAACCCCTAATTAGTCAACATGCTTGTTAGGGAGGCAGTGGGTCTATACTCCCCACTCCTTATAATACTGCCCCAGAACCCACACAGGAAAAAAACTGAATTGTTCTCTCTGTATCCCCCATTATGCCCTATCTGACAATGAAACAAAACAAATACTGACCACTGCAATGTTCTCTCTATAGATATAGTTATAAGGTATGTTCTCTCTACAGATATAGTTATAAGGTATGTTCTCTCTATAGATATAGTTATAAGGTATGTTCTCTCTATAGATATAGTTATAAGGTATGTTCTCTCTATAGATATAGTTATAAGGTATGTTCTCTCTATAGATATAGTTATAAGGTATGTTCTCTCTACAGATATAGTTATAAGGTATGTTCTCTCTATAGATATAGTTATAAGGTATGTTCTCTCTACAGATATAGTTATAAGGTATGTTCTCTCTATAGATACAAGACACAGTACCATAAAACCCTTCTTGTTGGTGACTTCAACGGACACTCGCCACGTTGGGGTTACCCTGACTACAATAGCACAGGGAAGTACATCGAAGATACTTGTGAAACAACTAACCTATTAGTGCTGCAGGACACAGAGTCTACACCTACACTGTTACACAGGGCCCACCTATCTCTCAGCAGACCAGACCTGACCATCTGCTCATCCGACTTAGCAGACGCAAGCTATCCCCAAGTCCTGGACGACATAGGAAGTGACCACAAACCTATACTCACAACTGTAAGCACCACCCCTAAATTACGCTTCAAGCAGAGAACCCGTTGGAATTTCCGAAAAGCAAACTGGAAACTATTTCAGGAAACATCTGACTGCCTCCTGGGAAGAATTGACAACAGCTGTGTGGAAACTTTTTGTGAAGACATAACACAAGCAATCCTGAATGCAGCGTCGAAAGCCATCCCAAGGGGCAGCCGGAAGGCATATAAACCTTTTTGGAATCAAGAAATTCAAAATACTATATCTGAAAGGAATAAAGCAAGAATATTTCTCGAAACTGCACGTTCAACAGAAGCAAAGATCCAATACAATAAAGCATGTGCCAGAGTAAAGCTTGTAGTTAATAAGGCTAAAAGAGATAAATGGACAGAAACTTGCTCCAACTTAGACCTTAGACAGAATGGAAATAAAGCATGGACTTTAGTTAAAAACCTCTCCGGAGAAAGTAGAAGGGTGAACCCAAAACCAGTGACAGATGGGAGTAAGACAATCACTGAAGACAAGAAGAAAGCAGAACATTTCAATCATTATTTTGCCTCGGTTAACAGAGCAGGTAAGCTGTCAGAACTCGATAGAACACAGCTCTCTCAGTTGAAGAAACAAGAGAGAGCTCCAACAGCCAGCGACTCCCTTTTTGAAAATGAATTTAGCATGGATGAATTAGAGCAAGCCCTGAAGAAATTAAAACCTAGAAAATCTCCAGGCCCAGATAAGATCCACAACGAAATGCTGCTACATCTTGGCCGGTCTGGGAGAGAAAGTAGTTCTCAGGCTTATTAATAAAACTTGGAGGTCAAGCAAACTTCCAAGGGCATGGAGGAATGCATATATCGTCCCCATCCTTAAAACCAAAAAGCCTCCAGATGACCCCAAAAGCTACCGCCCGATATCCTTAACATCATGCTTGGGCAAAGTTGCAGAAAGAATGATAAACAGGCGCTTATATTGGTTCCTTGAGAGTTCTGGTGTTCTATGCCATGAACAGGCAGGCTTCAGAACCAACAGCTGCACAGAAGACCAGCTGTTCAGACTGACACAAAGAATACATGATGGCTTCCAGAATAAGAAACACACAGTGGCAGTCTTTGTCGACCTCCAGCAGGCCTATGACAGAGTATGGAGAAAAGGTCTCCTGATGAAGATGATGAGCATAGGAATACATGGCAGATTGTATAACTGGGTGAAATACTTCCTGATAGATAGAACAATCCAGACTAAGATGCACAACGCAATCTCTTCTAAAGAAGTCTTGGAGGAGGGCTTGCCACAAGGCTCATCATTGAGCTGTACACTATTCCTAATCTTTATCAATGACCTGCCAGAACAAATCAAGGCCGAAAAAGCCTTGTACGCTGATGACCTAGCAATATGGCAGAGTCATGAAAATGTGGAAAGTGGAGCCCAAAGACTGAATGGAGACCTTAGAAGACTGCATGATTACTGCCAAAGATGGAAACTCAAGATTAACTGTGCAAAGACGGTCTACACAATCTTTACCAAAAGCCACCAAGTAGCAAGGAAGAATATTAACCTGAGGTTAGACAAACACCAAGTGATGAAAGAAGAGCATCCCATATACCTTGGAGTCACACTTGACCCGCAGCTCAGCCTCAAGAACCATATTGAAAACATCAGGAATAAGGCATTGAGGCGGTTACAGTTATTAAAGAGACTTGCAGGTACATCATGGGGATCAGACAAGGAAACTCTGAGGGGCTTATACCTAGGATATGTTCGCTCTGTGATAGAGTACAACAACTCACTGCTTACAACTTGTTCCAAAACTAACCTAGAGACTCTTGACAGAGTACAAAATAATGCCCTCCGATTAATCTGCGGAGCTATGCAGTCTACACCAACTGCTGCATGTGAAATCCATACAAATGTGGAACCCCTCGGGTTGCGGAGAGAAAAAGCCACTTTAGAAATTTATGAAAGATGCGTTAGGAAAAATCGTAACCATCCTAATAGACATCTTGTAGAAAACTGGGAGTCCAAACAAAGAATAAAGCACAAATCGGTTTTACACTGTGTTAATGAAATTCAGGACAGATACCACCTCCCAGAAAGACGTCAAGGAATTCAGAATGTTGCAAAAAACCTACCACCACATGCTCGCTTTAAAGCTCCAGAAGTCCAAACTAAATTGGTAGGCGAGGAAACCAAACAGTCCGACCCAATCGCTCTTATGAACTCATCACTAAAGACCGTTGATTCTTACCCCCAAGAATGGATACATGTCTATACTGATGGATCAGCATTTAAAGCTACCATTAAAGCAGGTTACGGAATCTACATAGGTTATCCCGATGGATCTGTTGAAGAGATTTTTGATGCATGCGGGGAATTCTGTTCAAACTATGAAGCTGAAATAATTGCACTGGAAACAGCAGTATACCACCTAAAGACTGTAATGGATGTTTACCCCTCGAAGGTCCAAAATATTGTCATCTTCACAGATTCAATGTCTGCCCTTCAAGCTCTGGAGGGCAATGAACGCTGCAGAACTGACATAGCCAAGATAATCCTGGATGCCGATCAGCTTATTACCTCATACAACATCAGAATAGTGATGCAGTGGATTCCAGGTCACTCCGGCACACCAGGTAATGACAGAGCTGACAGATTGGCAAAGAAAGGAGCAACACAAGAACAACCACCTACAGCGACAACCCTCCAGACAGCAAAAACACTGATAAGAGCTATAAACAAAGAGACTTGGTTGAACAGATGGGCCATGGGAGACACTGGAAGAGAGGTTTATAGACATATGTCTGGCCCTGATCCTAATGACAGCATTAACCATCTAACAAGAAGGGACCAGGCCACCATCTTCAGACTTAGAACGCAACATACTCCACTCAATGGACACCTAAACAGAATACAGCCACAACACTCCCCAGAGTGCCAGCTATGTAACTACCCCTACGAAACTGTTGAACACCATCTCTTTGAGTGCCCAAAACTCAGTGAGACAAGAAGAACGCTACTCCCTCCGAGACCAGACAAGTGGAACACCTTGTACGGAGGAAAAGAACAGCTTGTGAAAACATGCAAATTCCACTACATGGCATTGGGCCAAAGGGCGAAAGCTCATGCGCCGCTGGATCGATAACAACAACTCTATAGATATAGTTATAAGGTATCTGGCATTAATGTCATGAAACTGTGCTAATATCAAATTGTTCTCTCTATATCCCCAGTTATACCCTATCTGACAATGAAACAAAACAAATACTGACCACTGCAATGTTCTCTCTACAGATATAGTTATAAGGTATGTTCTCTCTATAGATATAGTTATAAGGTATGTTCTCTCTACAGATATAGTTATAAGGTATGTTCTCTCTACAGATATAGTTATAAGGTATGTTCTCTCTACAGATATAGTTATAAGGTATGTTCTCTCTATAGATATAGTTATAAGGTATGTTCTCTCTACAGATATAGTTATAAGGTATGTTCTCTCTATAGAAATAGTTATAAGGTATGTTCTCTCTATAGATATAGTTATAAGGTATCTGGCATTAATGTCATGAAACTGTACTAATATCAAATTGTTCTCTCTATATCCCCAGTTATACCCTACCTGACAATGAAACAAAACAAATACTGACCATTGCAGTCTGATCTCCATAGCCTCCATTATATCCTATATTGGGCATGCTGGGAGCAGTATGTCCATACCCATGGTAATTGTCTGGGTAATGGTGATTCATCTCTATGGGATAAAAGCAGCCAAACGTAAAAATAAAATACTAAATTATGTTTACAATCTGAAAGCTAGTATACAATTGCTACTGTCTGCAATTTATCACGAGAACTGTGGCTGAGTAGTGGCTAGGTGCCTGTCTGCCGACCTAAAGATCTTGGGTTCAAACAACAGTCACATTTTTTTCCTCTTCGCAATTACCTTGGCTCCAAAGTCAGCTCAGCCTTAAACGGTATATTAAAGTTTTGAACCCACTGTATCTCAATTTTTACTGTCACTCATTTAGATATATAGCCTTATTACTTATCCCTTTCAGGTCCAAATAAGTTAGGTAACAAATCCTTAGGTCAGATCAAATTAAAATAATTTCTTCTTCTTCATCTGCGTTTACCCTTAAAAAAGTGACTGGCACGTGTTGTGGTTTTATAGCCAGGCTGTGATATCTGTGCCTTTCAGCCCAACACATCCAACTTCAACCAATCTTTGATTAGTTACATTAAAATATAAGCTTGTGAGTGGGTCTAATCTCTGTCCCAAAATGGGGTCCCAGAATTCACAGTGGAGAAAGTAACAGAGTTGAGGTACTCAGTGCTGAAAGACAAAACAATGAACAATGCTTGACATTATATCAGTGTTCTTCAACCTGTGGGCCGCAGGAAAATTCCAGGTGGGTCCCAAATATTTCTGCCTTATCCTGAGTTATACAGAGTAGGGTAGGTAGTTTTTCTCTTCCATGATTGCTGTATGTAGGATTCAACACCTTAAAGATGAGAATCACAGAGGTGCAAATCCAGGAAACCCCATTCAAACTCATACAACAATATGACACCCAACAGTTACATCTGGGCTGGGAATAAGGACAATAACTCATGTAGCGACTGTTTTATTCCTGCAAAGTGAGTGTTGCATCATACACATGAATCGTGTTTCTGGGTTTTATTAGTTATCACGTGGATCATAAAACAATTTCCCCCTACTGGTGGGCCAGGGTGTAAAAAGGTTAAGGAACACTGCTCTATACCAAACACCACACAACAGTTGAGGAACACTGCTCTATACCAAACATCACACAGCAGTTGAAGAACACTGCTCTATACCAAATATCACACAACAGTTGAGGAATACTGCTCTATACCAAACATCACACAACAGTTGAGGAACACTGCTCTATACCAAACATCACACAACAGTTGAGGAACACTGCTCTATACCAAACACCACACAAATGTTAAGGAACACTGCTCTATACCAAACACTAAAAGTGAAACCACAAAATAATTGAGCAACACTGCTCTATACCAAACACTAAAAGTAAAACCACAAACAAATTGAGGAACACTGCTCTATACTAAATATCACACAACAGTTGAGGAACACTTCTCTATACCAAACACCACACAACAGTTGAGAAACACTGCTCTATACCAAACATCACACAACAGTTGAACACTGTTCTATACCAAACATCACACAACAGTTGAGGAACACTGTTCTATACCAAACATCCCACAACAGTTGAGGAATACTGCTCTATACCAAACATCACACAACAGCTGAGGAACACTGCTCTATACCAAACATCACACAACAGTTGAGGAACACTGCTCTATACCAAACACCACACAAATGTTAAGGAACACTGCTCTATACCAAACACTAAAAGTGAAACCACAAAATAATTGAGCAACACTGCTCTATACCAAACACTAAAAGTAAAACCACAAACAAATTGAGGAACACTGCTCTATACTAAACATCACACAACAGTTGAGGAACACTTCTCTATACCAAACACCACACAACAGTTGAGAAACACTGCTCTATACCAAACATCACACAACAGTTGAACACTGTTCTATACCAAACATCACACAACAGTTGAGGAACACTGTTCTATACCAAACACCACACAACAGTTGAGGAACACTGCTCTATACCAAACATCACACAACAGTTGAGGAACACTGCTCTATACCAAACATCACAAAACAGTTGAACACTGCTCTATACCAAACACTAAAAGTGAAACCACAAAATAATTGAGCAACACTGCTCTATACCAAACACTAAAAGTAAAACCACAAACAAATTGAGGAACACTGCTCTATACTAAACATCACACAACAGTTGAGGAACACTTCTCTATACCAAACACCACACAACAGTTGAGAAACACTGCTCTATACCAAACATCACACAACAGTTGAACACTGTTCTATACCAAACATCACACAACAGTTGAGGAACACTGTTCTATACCAAACATCACACAACAGTTGAGGAACACTGCTCTATACCAAACATCACACAACAGTTGAGGAACACTGCTCTGTACCAAACATCACAAAACAGTTGAGGAACACTGCTCTATACCAAACACCACACAAATGTTAAGGAACACTGCTCTATACCAAACACCACACAACAGTTGAGGAACAGTGCTCTATACCAAACACTACACAACAGTTGAGGAACACTGCTCTATACCAAACACCACACAACAGTTGAGGAACACTGCTCTATACCAAACACCACACAACAGTTGAGGAACACTGCTCTATACCAAACACCAGTTGAGGAACACTGCTCTATACCAAACACTAAAAGTGAAAGCACAAAAAAATTGAGCAACACTGGTCTATACCAAACACTAAAAGTGAAATCACAAAATAATTGAGCAACACTGCTCTATACCAAACACCACACAACAGTTTAGGAACACTGCTCTATACCAAACACCACACAACTGTTGAGGAACTCTGCTCTATACCAAACACCCCACAACAGTTGAGGAAAACTGCTCTATACCAAACACTAAAAGTGAAACCACAAAAAATTTAAGGAACACTGCTCTATACCAAACACCACTTGAGGAACACTGCTCTATACCAAACACTAATAGTAATAGTACCATACAAAAATTAAGGAACATTCTATACCAAACACTTCAGTTCACAAAGTAATGACTTTTTACATCAGTGGCTAATCGGGCATATGATGCTAGAGTTTTATATTTTTATTATATTTATAGACCAACTGGCACTAGAAGGGTGCTGACAACGTTAAAAAGTGCAAACAATGTTTTTTTTTTCTTTTTTATTCATTTCTCTCCCCCCCCCCCTATACAAAAACGTGCATAGCTCGGCTTAGAATTGACATATAGACATGAATTAAGTACTGCTGACTGCTGGCAGGAGCTTTTTAATATGTATCATCTGTGCTAATTTTATTAGTATAGAATGATTTTGAAAACACAACTAAAGTTCCTATGCAAAACATCTTATGTTGACTGGTGATTCATACTTATTTAACTTAATACTGCTCTCTACTCTTCTGTCCCAGAGCAATAAATAATATTACAATTACTGCCAATAACATTTTGCGGTCCTGGTCAGATGTGGTGGCAATAATAACTGTCTAGGATAGGAGATTCACTGAATCTCTAGAATAGATTTAGAATGGGTGATTTACTCAGATAGAATAATTTAATAATTGTTATTGTCAGCTAGCATTATATGGAATCATTTAAGAATAATGAAAGTGATAGGAATCAAAGTAAAGAAACTAGGGGTAGCAACATAACTGAAAACTGGTTTTTGTTATAATAACTACCTGTTCGTTAAGTTCTTATATGACGCTTATTACACATGTCCTTGCCTTTTTAGAGGGTAGTCAGGTGAAAATAAACAAATGCAACCCGCCAAAATGTACAGAACAGGATATTATAATCATATATCCGAATGCCGAATCACCGCAAACTAAAACATACTTTTTTTTCTCTACCCTTCATTGGATAACTTTGCGAAGAGTATCCTTTGGCAATACGATACGTACGGAGCAAAGGATCCTAATATTGAATGATAACTATGACTGTTAAGTCACCCAGTGAATTATAATCAATTTGTCAATTTCTGAGCGAAAATCAAAATCACAAATGAAAATCTGACTGACATCATTCATCATTCATCATGATGATGAGTGAACAGGCAAGTTCGCAGGCCGCATTCATTTATTCTTCACCTTGCTGAGGTAAAGAAGATAACGTGGATATGTTTACATAATGAAGTCAGTTACATACTGTACCTTAATATTAAAACAACTGTCGATTAAAGAAACAATAATGGGAACTGTACATTGAAAGACAGACGTAATTCCCATGCTTCTTCAATTCACTTCTAACTCTAACAAAACAACGCAGCAGCCATTTTGGATTCCTTATGCGCAGACTCACCTATATATTTCCCTAGCACTTTTAAAATGCCATCGCGTATTAGGTGGGGCGTGCTCTATAACTGAAGAAACTGAATTCTAACGCATAAGTGACAATAACTTATATCTGGTTATTTGTTGAAAGTATCAAAACAACAACGGTGTTATTCTTTTATAATCATAATGGCTGATATGTCACGTGACTTCTTCTGGGAAGTTCAGTGTTCCCAAATTATAAAAATAATAACTACTCATCTACGAATCTATTATTACCTTTACATCATCACTGTGTGCCTTGCCAGATAGTAAGCGTGCTTGTCACTCAGTGGATCTCGGCCCTGCTGTGCTGGATTAAATCCATTGAAGATATTATGTGATGCCTTCCCTACAGACTGACCACAATATTTCTCTTGGTCTGCCTTCTGCCACTTATGTTTCCATTGGACTCCAAAGGCACAGGAAGCAAGTAGCTTAGACGTTTTGAGACTTTGCACCAATCTTCTTCAAAATTACAATCTCTTGTAGTTCACTAGTGCAGCTATCATCCGCCTCCATTCATCTCTCTGGTTGGCCGTCTCTCTCCTGTTGGTGACATCAAGTGTTTGTAGGTCTGTCTGAACATTATTTCTCCATTGTCTTTTTGGTCGGACTCGTGGTCAACGACCATTCAGGTCCATTGTGTCCAGTTTTCACCTCTCTGTCTTCTGACATTCTCTTCATATGCGACAACCATTTCAGTCTATTAGCTCTCATGATACCAGTGATCAATGGTGATTTAAACAGACTATGAATTTCGTTGTTGCTTCTCCCCATTCCCCACTGTTTGCATCTTTCATAGGTCCAAAGATTCGTTGTTTTCGAACATTTGTAATATAAGTCTTCATCTCTTTTAGTTGTGCTTCAAGTCTCAGAGCCATTAAAACGACTGGTTTTCTCAACATTTTACATATTTTCATCTTGGTGAGGCGAGACAGAGACTTTGACTTTAGCAGATGTTGAAGAGCATAGTAAAGGTTTTTTTTTTTTTTCACCAATGTCGATCGTAAATACAACTTCAGTTGCAAATTTTGTTGTACAAAGATAATAATAATAATATCAATAACATGCAACTAACGTGGCGCGGTGATTTCTGTTATAATGAAAAGATAAGGTCGTTGCGGCGTGTATAAGGAGATACTCCGCACCTCGCCTCTAGTGCTAACTTGCTCTGTGCTGGTTTTACGGATCCTCATGCAAGACTCCTGCCACACGTCACCGTCGTGAGCCATGGATGATTGTTACATCAGAGTTAACCGAGCTGGCAAGGAATGTCCCCCCCCCCCCCTCCGAGAATTTTGGTGTAGAAACCCTATGGCACTCATCAGCCCACCCCAGTGCATGAGAGATAGCGTCCACCGAAAACTCATTTGGGACATGAGTGAGCTCCACTGGCCGAGTATTCATCCTAGTTAATGGCACATTTTGGATTCAAGCGTCTGGCTGAGAATTCTGCTGTCTGCAAGCTCTAGTTAAATCGTCTGTTAACCCAGAATCTTAGGGAAATACACATTAAGTTCAAACGTCAGACCATCGAGCACCCTTCTCTTAAAGATCCAATTTTATGACATAAAAGGTTCAAACGTCCGCTCCCCTTGCCCAAACTCGTCGGAGTGTAGTGATCCTACCGAGAAAGTTATGTATGATGCATTCCCCCATAAATACTTCACAAAGTGCCCCGGACTTACCCCATGAAACGTGCCACTGGCAAAGAAAGAAGTCTGTGTGTGTGTGTGTGTCTGTCTCTGTCTCTCTCTCTCTCTGTGTCTCTGTCTCTGCCTCTCTCTCTCTCTCTCTCTCTCTCTCTCTCTCTCTCTGTCTCTCTCTCTCTCTCTCTCTCTCTCTCTCTCTCTCTCTCTCTCTCTCTCTGTGTGTGTGTCTGTCTCTCTCTCTCTCTTGTTGTACCCCACCAGGACATCACACAAGCGATAAACACCCGGTGACACAAAGTGCCACCATGAGGATCACCCGTGGAGAGGTCTCAGAAACCCCTTTCCGCCGTTTGGCCATATTTATTAGTTAGTTAGTTAGTCTTTCCTCTTGTGTCGAGTGCGGCACATAGGGCAGAGGTCATGACTCTCCATGCATGGCGGTTCGTTGCAATCTGTTGTAGGTCTTGGATGTTTGAGTGGCCCATGAGCGAGCCTTCCCTGATGATAGTTCTACGTAGAGTTCCATATTTATGGTCCGGCTATAAAGAAAGAAGTCTAACATGCTTGGGGAGCGAGATGCTCATTTTTTGACGCTTCCTGGGCGATCCCTAATGGGCGCAGCCCGTGATGAGATAAAGGCACATTGTACGGATGCAAAGTTAAAACAGCCACATCCATGACGTGATTATTCCTTCTGTGAGCCAAGAACAAAAGCGCTATGCATTTATAGAATCCTTCTTCTTCTTCTTCACTTCCTCTTTTACCGCTGTATGGTATGGTGTCACAAGGCATTCTCTCTAAGTGGGCAAACCATTTCACTTGCTGTCTTTGTATGTAATCCAGAATTGGTTCTGTGCCGACTTGTTCTCTTATGATCTCATTCCTGATCTTATCTCTTATGGTCACTCCTACAGCCCTTCTCAGACATCTAATTTCCGTGGTTACTAATTTTCTTTTATGGTTTGTTGTGAGTGACCATGTCTGGCACTGGTAGCACAGAGTTGGAATAAATATGCTTTGAATAAGATGTCTCTTTGTGCTGATTGGGATTGTCTTATGCTGTAAGAGGGGGGCTAGCTGTCCCAATACTTGGTTTGCTTTACTGCATCTAATGTCAATTTCTTTATCCAATTTCCCATCTTCGGTAAATGTAGTTCCCAGATATTTAAACTCAGATGCCTGTTTAATGCCTTTGTATTCTATTGCTATGTTTAGATCTGTCTTCTTTTTTCCTATTGACATTACTTCTGTCTTTTCAGAGAAGAAGAAGAATCCTTCTTCAATACAGGGAATGCGCATGTTCTGCCTCGCTTTCAGAGTGGACCCATCTGCACGCTGCTGCACCGGACTAATCTTCTAGCGGCAATACCTGGCGATCGTGGGATAGAGAAGTCGTCATACAAATGAGGCTATAAAATGCTCCATGTTATAGTTCTACGTCCTTTTAAAGATGCAACTTTTTGTTATTTGAAGCCCCACCCTGGCTTTTGCCAGGGGCTGCAATATAGGCAGGCCATAAATATGGCCAATCGTCTGAACGCGGTTTCTGGGACCTCTCCACGGTGATCCTCATCCACATCGGGTGTTTATCGCTTGTGTGATGTCCTAGTGGGGTAGAAAGTCAAGTCAATCAGGAAGGCAAATCCGGATAGCAAATGCTGGAAAAAATATCGACCATAAGGAGCATAAATCGCAGCTATGCTGTAAATATGGCATAACCCATTTACGTCACTCAGATGAACGATGTTGAAAAAGAAAAAGTAATGTTTATAAGTAAATTCATGTTGTTGTTGTTGTTGTTGTTGTTGTTGTTGTTGTTGTTCTTCTTCTTCTTCTTCTTCTTCTTCTTCTTCTTCTTCTTCTTCTTCTTCTTCTTCTTCTTCTTGTTCTTCTTCTCCTTTTTCTTCTTCTATGTTCGCCCTTAAAATGGCAGCACGAAAAGCAATGTTGTGGGATTTGGCCGCTCGACTTAGCATCTATTTTCAACAATCTCTATATAGTCTCTTTTTACAACGTGCGTGTTAGAGGGCAATAATTTAGAATTTACTACACGTAAAAACCTTAATCCTGTCGCCTTTTACGACATGCTTGTCAATGTGTTGGGGCGGAGGGGGTCCCTCTTCTTGAAAATGGGGTCCGGGATCCACATTGAAATGTACACTAATGAGTTAAGGATCTGTCCATACGATCACGTAGAAATGGCAACTGTAAGACCGTTTTCCCCACACATCGGCATAACAGGAGCCGTTGACGGAGCCGGCACTGGTGCCAGTCAGTGACTCTTTTTATACACGCCGGTAAAAGTACATGCCGAGTACAGTGTTGACTTACTGGGGCAGTATTCCCTTCTTAATGGGTTTTAAAAGGGACATTCTTGCAGATGTTCTGCAGTCTGCACACACAGCCCACACGGGCACAATGTGGAACTACCTAGATGGAGCCTGTGCTTGTTAAGTTTATGTCCTGTCCCGAGGCGCAGAATAATGACCTGCCAATGCTGGTCAGGTGGTAGTCATCTCTGGCCAGACTGTTCAAAATGTATTCTTAACCTATAAATGCCTCTGTTCTCATAGTAATTAGAGTTTTAACTATAGATATACAAACTGCGGTTTATTAATACCAGTGCCCTCAATTTCAAAATTGCTTGATGCTTTTGAAATAAATCTCAGGCACTTCTGTTGACTCTCGAAAGACAACCATGTGTATAATTTTTTGACCCGAGCGAGCATTGTCTTGAATTAATTACTGAATTCCCGGAAGGTATTAAATTCGTGAGGCCAAAATGTTTTTCTTTTCTTGGCGGTTCATTATTCATTCAGCTCAAAGAGTTGCATCGTAATGGCAGTCCACCGAGCAAATATTGGACATCCCATTCAACTCCGTAAGAAGTTATAATTAAGGCTTATGTAATGACTATGCCGTCTTCTTTATGAAGAAAGTGCCAGCTATGTAACTACCCCTAAGAAACTGTTGAACACCATCTCTTTGAGTGCCGAAAACTCAGCGGGACTAGAAGAATGCTACTCCCTCCGAGACCAGACAAGTGGAACACCTTGTACGGAGGAAAAGAACAGCTTGTGAAATCAAATTCCACTACATGGCATTGGGCCAAAGGGCGAAAGCTCACGCGCCGCTGGATCGATAACAACAACTTTATGAAGCAGAATGCTGGAGAATGACCAAAAAGGATGCACACAAGCTGTCCACCTTCCACTACACATGTCTACGTAGAATTATCAACATTTTCTGGCGAAATACAATCTCAAACACTAAACTACTTCAAGTCACAAACTAAGAAACTCTAGACAGTATGATAACCAAGAGAAGATGGAAATGGCCTGGCCACGTTATGAGAATGAATCCTGATATACCTGCCAAAACAGTGCTCACATGGACACCAGAGGGAAAGAGAAAACAGGGGCGCCCAAAAACAACATGGAGACGAACGATGAAAAGTGACCTGAGTGTGGCATCTTTGACATGGAAAACTGCACCGAAGATTGAACAGGACAGGAAAGCATGGAAAGTCCTCTCTGAAGTCTCATGTGCCACTAGGCATAACAACTGATGAATGAGGGCCCTTTGGAAACGAATGGTCCGAGGCGCCGAGAATGATGCTGTCCAGGAGAATGATGCTGCCAGGAGTTACCAGGGGATCTGGCCGACGCTCAACACTCAGAGGAAGGATGAGACGGATATACAATCAGACGGTTAATGGTGCCATCGAAATGTGAACTCTTCGCTTGCTGCTGAAGATAGGGACGGAGCACTTATTTGAGTGTCCCGAGTGCTGTAATGTCGTTTCTCAATTCAACAACATCATTCAACATTCTGGACACAGCGTCTGCTGTGACTGTAAAGTCGAATGCGGGGGAGGCATTCTCTGCCACATGGTCTAGATAACAACGTCGATACTTTATTAACCGAGACTAGTTTTCTGCCAGAAGTCAGCACTCTATAGCTTGTTGCGTTTGGTTTCTTGCAAGGTGCGACAGTCCGCTTTCACTATCTGCAGGAGCCAGTGTGCAGCAGGTATCTCCCGATTGTCTGTGTAAATGTTGGTATTCTTCAGGTCACGTTTGCATTATGTCCTTGTAGGTCCTTGACCTTCATGCGGACATTTTCTCTGCTGGCAATTCCCCATACAAGAGATTCTTTGGAATGCAACCATCCTCATGTGGGAGATATGTTCCAACCAGCAGAGACAGAAACTACACTGTTGGCATTCCTGCTCTTTTGAGAACACATTCTTTGGGGGACACAGTCTGGTCATGGTATGCCAGTAATGTGCAGATAATGAGCAGACTGACAGATTAGCTGTTGCTGCTTCTCTGAGCAGTGAGCTACTTTATGATAAAGCGGATGCGGTGAAGGCTCTACGGGATCGAATGGACAGTGCAAAAGAACAGAGAATCTATAAACTGAAAGACTAACTCAAGGTGGGGAAGGGGGGGGGGGGGGGCACAGTAGAGGTTCTGGAAGATATTCAACATTTAAGGGTAAACAGAGGTGGAATTTTAATCAGATTGCAACTGGTACCATTAGCATGCCGGCTCTGAGGCTAAGTCGATGCGAACGCTTCGTAATGTTGGGGTACCGGGTTCGATCCCAGATGCGGGCTATGCGCCTTGCGTTGGTTTCGACAGTGGTATCAGGGAGCCGACCATCCAGGAGCAATGGCAAACTACTGGACGTAAATTTGCCTAGAGAAACCACACAACAACCAGGGGCTGCTGAGGTTGGTTATGCAACGTTCTGTAAAGGATACGCAACTAACCAACAACCATTAGCATGTCAGGGAATGTGCCAAGTGTAGTAATGTCAATTCTTGATTCATTAATTCTTTTATTTACTCTCCCCGTGTGGGTTCCGGGGACCCATTGCGGAAAAAACTTCTTCTTCTTCTTTGTGTTCGGTTTCATATGCTCAGATCAGACCATCAGGTGGGGTGCCTCTATGAACTCACATGTCAGTCGCAGGTCCTTCATGGTTTCCCATAGCTTGCTCTGCACACTTTGCTCTTAAGGCCAGGTGTCTTTTTGAAGTTGTATGTAGAGTGGGCAGGTCTGCAGAATGTGCTCAGGTGTTTGTGGTCCTGCATGTGTTAGTTGAGGTTGTTCTTAGATGGACAATTGTTGTATGTTGCTTTCTGTTGAGTCTGCTGATGGGTCTTGTGGATGTTTACTGTTGATTTGTTCTGTCCATAATTCTTGTCATGGATGGCATTTTCATTTCAAAGGTAACATCCAAATCTAGAAAGTGAATTACCAACACTGTATAGCGCGTTGATTTTGGTCATTAGGAAAATTTACAGCCGCTGTGATGTGCATAAGGAGATATCTCCATGCTCACCGGTTTATTTGGCCTCATTTCTGACTTCTGGTCAGTCTCACAGCCTCTTCAAGCATCTAATTTCCATTATTGTTTACTGTTTATAGTTTTTTTTTTAAACAAAGCATTTACACAAATACATTTTTTAACAAACCAGTAACGTCTGTCGGTAATTTTTCTTGTTTATTTGTCAATCATTCACTACAAGTATGTGGATAACAATCATAAACAGAATATCACTTCCCTCCTATCAAATTTTAACAGAATGAAATATATCTGTCAGGTAGAATATATTTCATAAAATATATCCTCAACCTTCTAACTGACAATAATGTGTGAAGTGTTAGCAAGGAGATAATGGTAAAAATAATAATGTTACAGATATTTAACTATATATTTTTCTCAAGTACTGAGTGGCAGTCTGTTGCTAAAACATGCAAAAGAAACATTACCAACCTAGACGGCACTATACCACAGTAACAGTCTAACAACAAACAAAGAGAAGAAAAGTAAATAAAAGTAAAGGACTCATTTCACGCCTTTAGAATCTTGGATATAGAGTGCTAGCGGTATATTTTTATAAACCAATTGGCACTCAATTTGTGTTGTGATCAACATGCGCTAGTCACCTTTACTACCCAGGATATTACATTTTAGGTTGGGAGTAAAGCTCAGTTTGGGAACATACCCAATGCCAATTAATGTTAATGTTGTATAATGAGACTAATTAAGGGCTTGCTGAAGTTGGATGTGTGGGGTCAAAGGGTGAAGATAACAGAGATGAGTTGTAAATCACAACAATGTGCTAACAGCTTTTTTAAGAAAAAAAAAAACCCACACGCACGCATGCACACACACCCGCGCGCACGCAGACGAAATCACATGATCACTCACCCAGCAGTTTCTGAAAAAACATACGTGAATAAACAAATGATATTTTCATATTTCAACCTGCCATCATTTCCATCAGCTATATCTTCATGCAACATATACATTCAGCAGTTGTAGGGTTAAAGTAGGGATGTATCCTTTCACAAACTGTCTAACAATGTACCCAGCAACAGATCTGCCTGCCACAATATTCCATATTCCAAGAAAACAATTTAACAACCCCATTGGTAAAATAAGGTGACTGTAGTAAAGCTATGAAAGTCTACAAAAGATTGGACAAACATAAAATACATGTCAACTTACAGGTACAATTACAACAGACAAACAAAAGACATTTGTCCAGTTACATAATTTATACAATTCTATCGTTCAATACTATTTTATTTCATTTGTTTAACTTATATTTGAATATCATAATGTAGCCATTTCAGAGTGATCCATTTTTATTTTCCATACTTTATAAAACTGTATTGTTTATTATTATTTTATTTCACATAATATTTGAATATCATCAGGTAGTCACTTCAGAGTCAGTTCCATTGTTATGTGTTGTGTTTTCGTTCTAATCACTGTTCTATTGATGACAGCTTATCGCCACAAAATCCTTTGTCTATTGTAAGTGGATCAGTAAAGCAGACATATTCATTACGTTTTCCAATCTTTTCTAGACCCTCATTGGTCAAGCACTGTCAAATCAACTGCTAAACAAATACAAACTGTTATTTTTTCACAATCTGTATGACATCTTCATCCGCCATTGAATGAGTCAGACCAACCCTCTGTGGATTGTACTTGGTGCTCTGGCCCTGGAAGTAAGAATAATCATGCCAACTGTTACAAATGTGTACTCCAATCTTTACTTCCATTTGCAGAAAGATAATACCTGCTAACTTTCAGAGGTAAAAACATATGCCAGAAAATTAAAAAAACTATGTTACAAAACATAAACACCTTAAACTTTGCCCTTTGATTTTGATTGTTTTAAGGTACATATGCATTTGATATAACACAGATGGTTCACAATTTATGCAGATTCTGCCTTGTTTTACATTGTTCCTGGAGTTTATCAGAGAAATAAACAACAGTGAGTTCTAACTTACAAAATATGACATGAGATGAAAAACAGGTTGGGCCACTACAGACAATCACAGCTTTGAAAGATTGTTTTATTTCCTGAAAACTGGTTTTCCAAGCCAATGGTCTGGTCACCACAGACAATCACCGCTTTGAAAGATTGTTTTATTTCCTGAAAACTGGTTTTCCAAGCCAATGGTCTGGTCACCACAGACAATCACAGCTTTGAAAGCTTGTTTTATTTCCTGAAAACTGGTTTTCCAAGCCAATGGTCTGGTGAGTACAGACAAGTCCTCGTGTGGGTTCCTGGGGGTCCACTGTGGGGAAAACAAGAACAAACACACTGCCTGCCCAAAAGCATGTTGTAAGAGTTGACTAATTGGGAACTTCCTTTAAAGTCAGAGTGCGTCTGTCTGTGAGGCAAGAAACCAACAGTCTGCATACAAACAAGTCAAACCTGTGAAACAGATGTGCACAAAACACTCAATTTCTGGAAAAAGAGTAAAGAAGTGGATGAACAACCAGAACTTTTCACCAGTTTACAGCAGGCTGAACGCAAAGAAGAAGAAAAAGACTACAGACAATCATTGCTGTGAAAGTGTTTTGTCTCCTGAAAATTGTTTTTCCTAGTCAGTGAAAGGTAGTTTGTTTTTGATATGTTCCACTAGTTACAACTCTGCACTGAGATGATGTGATTTCTCCTTACCAGAGGTTCCTTCACTCTTAGCTTAACAACAAGACCACATTTCGAGACTGAAAGAGTGTCACAGCATATTGCCTTTTCTTCTTCTTCCACATTCATACACAACAGATCAGTTGGCCCGCTGTGTTGTAGTTTACAGCCACGCTGTCAAATATGCCTTTTGGCCCAACACATCTGATTTCAGCAAACCTCAATTTGGTCGCCTATCAGGACATGCTTGATACGGGGCAGCCAGGTCTATGCTTTGTTCTCATAAAATGGTGCCTTGTAATCCACACTGGATATTCATCATTCAAACTGTGCACTAATGCCTGGAGACTGTAATAAAAATTTAACTTGTTAGTTTCCGTTTTGACAGACACAGCACTGCTCTTCTGATGTGCTTCTGTAGCTTGCTTTGTTTTAAAGGTATTGGTGTTACCTCTCCTTTTAGTGACAAGAAGGCTAAGGGAGGGAGCTTGTTGCCTGGGCAACATATAGACTCTACAATCCTGCTGCCTGGGCAACATATAGTCTCAACAATCCTGCTGCCTGGGCAACATATAGTCTCTACAGTCTTGCTGCCTGGGCAACATATAGTCTCTTCAGTCTTGCTGCTTGGGAAACATACAGTCGCTACAGTCTTGCTGCCTGGGCAAACATATAGTCTCTACAATACTGCCCAGGCTTTGTGCTATAGACCTTTCATAACAATGGGTCTTGCTAGCCACACTCGCCATCACCATGGTTTGTGATTCCCATGCCTATTTATAGCACAATATCCACATTGCGAGAGAAGCTATTTGGGACCGGTGGCGACCTTAAACGCACAATCCTATTTTTGATCCAGACGGGACTCAATGTTTAGCATGACTGATGTTGAACGCAGAAGAAGAAGAAGAAATAGCACAATATAACAACACTGCCATCTGAAAGACAGAATGGTGCTCAATAATTAGTTTCTCTTTACAAATGTAGTACACCCAGACAACACATATGAAACTTAAGAAAAATAAAACAACATTAAAAAAACTTTTCATACTATAAGCTTTTATTACTTATCTTGCATATACTAACAACCAATGCCTTGTAGAATTATTCTTTCCCTTGATGAAAGTATTTTATTTACTGGCTATTTAAAATATTTTATTTGTGTGTGTGTGAATGACAGTGCACTCCAGAACCCTATAAATTAGGTTGTTGTATGGCTGTTAATTAATGAGAATACATGGAATGAAGTGTGTGCACCAGCAAGAACCTCACCAACACACACCATCCACCAGAACATGATAAGAACATAACGGACAGATAACCTACCAGGGACTTAAAAAGTGACACAACCAAACGATATTACAGACATAGCGACACATAATAACATGCAAGACATGGAAGTGTGAGTGTCCTTACGTGTTGAAGTACACTTTTGGTTGACACATATGAAAGAGTATGCATGTGTACTAAATGTCAAATAGGTTTGCATACATGGTGTGACGTGCGTTGGCTTCATTGTGACTGGCGGCGTACCAAAGTGACTAGGGGGTGTCGCAATGTAACAAATGGCATCAACACTTAACATGCCACTGGCCAAGAGTAACACAACATGATGAATGCTGAAGCTTCCCAAACGTAGCGGAACGAGAACTCTTTTTAAAGTTCCATTTGTGTATTGACAAATGCAATGATCAACACAAGGATAAAATATGCAATTAATAATCAAGCACATCAACAAAAGCTCGCTCGTACATCCATGGACTGATATGTCTTCACGATAGGTCGCAGTCCGACCTTGAGATCCAGACGATTATCTTTGTCTTCGGCTCCGCAATCTGAATTAAGTAATGAAAGACGGCTTACTGCCGAACTGTGACTATTCACAGCTTCCTGCTGAGGTCTATCTTGGAGTCCCGGGGTAAAATGTCCTCAAGGATCCAACTTTATACAACGTTTGCTTCCGTGGGATCCCCGGGGTAAGCGTCCTAATCCACACGTCCGTCTCCTTCGGACTATAAACATCAACTGCAAAGTATACCGGCTTACTGCCGAACTGTGACTATTCACCAGCTTCCTGCTGAGGTCTATCTTGGAGTCCCGGGGTAAAACGTCCTCAAGGATCCAACTTTATACAACGTTTGCTTCCGTGGGATCCCGGGGTAAAGCGTCCTCAAGGATCCACACGTCCGTCTCCTTCGGACTATAAACATCAACTGCAAAGTATACCGGCTTACTGCCGAACTGTGGCATCCCGGGGTAAAACGTCCTCAAGGATCCACCGTGGCATCCCGGGGTAAAGCATCCTCAAGGATCCACACCAGGGCCGGACCACCGTCCGCCTTGGTCAAACTTCGACTTTCATCTCCTAGAATACAATTCCTTCACAACCTGATGTATTGTTTTGACGTCTTATTTGCTCACTCAGTACTGGTGCGTTCTGGTGCACATCCGCACGCGACACATGGATAAGGATGAAAGGAAGTGTACACATGAATGCTCAAGTGCATGTACATATACACTTAGTTGTGTGCGTCCATGTACTCTGGGGGTTCATACCCAAAACCATCCCATTCTCCATCATGCATACAACATAAACATGACTGATATAACATGACATAAACATGACAAATGCGCACTGGTAATCTGGTAATCCTAGTTTTCATAAAATTTCATAGCAAAGGTGGTCCAAAGGATGTTGTGTGGAAAAGCGCGCCCCCATAGTTGCCTGGCCCAAAGGGCAACCTGTGCCAATTAAGATGAAAGAATGCACAAGTAACAACAGGGTAGCGTCATTCGGATGGAAGCATCAATCCCAAAATGGCACAAACAATAGAATTCACACCTGGTCGAAGCTTTTCATTTTTTTCTCTCAAAAGGACTAGGACTAATATTGGTCATCTAAAATGACCACTGACAAGCAAAATATTGTCGTAATTTCAGAATTTTTCACCCTGGGCGATGAAGACTATATGCTTTCAGTCTACAAATGGAGCAAAAAATGTGACGGCCACTGTCATCCAGAAGTAAAAAAAAAGTAAAAAAAATTGAATGCAAACGGCCATCCAGATTAACAAATAAATAAACAATTTCAAACATTATAAAAGCTTATTGAAATCAGCTACCATTATATTTATAAATGAGAATGTGAGCACAAATGCGCACTTATGTGAGGGTTCATAGCATAAATGGTCACCCCCCCTCCGCAGCCAATAACCAAGTAGCTCACAGTGTCACACTATTTCAACTCAGAAGCTGGGGGACGGGACTTAATGGAGCAAAAAAGTGACGGCCACCGCCTGGCAGAAGTAAAAAAAAAACATTTGCCACGGCTAAAAAAAAAAAAAGTGGCCGTGCCTAGCGTCCATTTTTACCTGAAGCATTATGTGAGGGTTAATAAATGGTCGCCCCAGCAGTACCCTCACTATTAGCTGGGGAAGGGACTTAGGACAAATGTGTACACACAGGTCAAGTTAGATGACAGATACTACTGGTGGTGTGTAAAGTGCAAGGTCATCATTATGAAGTGAATAAAGTGCTGGTTTCTTTCCTCATCACCAGCCTTTCCCAAACAAGTCAGAGACAATTATTAAAATGTATAGACATAATGACATAACTTACCCAGACTAATGCATATTTGAAGGCTTGAGCTATTGTTCTGTGAATCACATGGCACTGTAAACAAAATAAAACATATATTACTAACACAATTTACACCACACAGTGGATTGGAAAGAACAGTAGCGGAGGGCACAGCACAGGCTCAGAGGGGCCAATCCCCTTAAAGATGGACACAGGACAAAAGAGACACATTGGACAGGAAAGTGTACGTGGCAGGAGAGCTGGCGAGGGACAGTTTTCTTTCAGGCAGGCTTTTAGGGAAGCAACATTTTTTAAAGAAACGTTCTGTAAAGGGTCGGTTTCATGATGATGATGAATCTATAAGTGAAACTGAGGGAGAGGCTGGAGCCCTACTACAATACGCTTGCCAAATACAACATATTACATATGCCGTGATTATATTATTAAAATGTTTAAAGCTTCTTCATTTCAATGTAATCCTTATCCATATTTAAAAGTGAGGTAATGTCATTTACATGCCAAAAAGCCCTAAAATTAGTATGGCAGAGGGGTGTAGGGTAACAAGATAAGGGTATTACTTCGAGAAGGAGGACAGCCACATCCCTCAGGGTGGTCCAAATTCCTTGGGCCCTATTTCTTTATTTAACTCACTTATGGCTCCTCGTTCCATCCCCTGGGCAACAGTATTGGCTTACTGGCAAAACTAAGTGAGTGGAAACCATCCTAGGCAGATGAAGCTCAAAAGCCCTGAAAGGCAATTCATCTATGTTAAGCACACACAGAATGCCAAACCATCACTGCCTTGTGGAAGTTCCTGTTAGAACAGAGGCCTAGGCAACAAAGCCAGACAGAAAATGTGGGTAGGCAGAGCTCATAAGTCCTGGAAGGCAATCAGCCTATGGGAGTGGGAATCCTGAAAATAAACCTCAACCGTCTAAGTTGGAAGATGTCAGCCTACATGGCACGGGACTAAAAATCAGGCATCTATGCACTAGTGATATGGTCATGCAAACAACATTATTACGTTATGGTGTCATTACTATGGGACGTCTCCAGGTAGGGATGGCACCAGGCTCCCTGTCTCGAAGGAGCCCACCCCAAGCTACTAGAACCACAACCTCTGAATCTTCTAGAGTTACCAAGGAAGAACAGAGTAATTCAACTGGACAAAAACTGACAATTATGCACTGGAATGCTGAGGGAGTGAGTCTTAAAAAAATTTATTTAAAAAATGTCTTGAAACAGCAAGATACTGACTTATGCTGCATCCAACAGACTCACCTCACAAGTGCACACAGATTCTCTATCAGAGGATACCAAATCTTCCGACATGACAGGTTAGATCATCCGAAAGGAGTCTTGATTGCTATCTAGAACACAATCATAGCTTGGGAAACCCAGAGATCTCAGTATGGTGATACAGAGTTTTATCACAGTCACTATGAAGGGTGCAAGGGGAGATGTGACAGTATGCAACATCTACTCACCACCAAACAGAGATATTGATCTGGGACCCAGCTAACCAAACACAGAAAATACTGTCAGAGATCTAAATTTGAAAGGAGAAGAGGTAGAAAACTGGATCATCAGCAACACTCTGGCTCTGATTAATAATCCTAAAGACCCAGATACATACTACTCTCAGTCTTGGAGGAAAACTAGCACCACAGACTTGGCTATAGCAACTGACGATGTGGAGAAAGTTACCAGCCGGGACGTATGTCAACAGCTGGGAGGTAGTGATCACAGGCCCATAATCCTGTCTATTAACAAAAGTAGAGACGTTACCCAGGAAAAGAACCCTCCCAGCTGGAACTACAAGAAGGCAAATTGGAGCCTTTTCACTTTCCAGTTGGACAATATGTTACTGCTGCTAAGTGTGAATAAAAAACAGTGTTCTTGTAGAATGGATCTTGTATTTACATCACTACCATTGGTAAGGGTGAATAAATAACAGTGTTCTTGTAGGATGGATCCTGTACTTTACATCACTACCATTGGAAAGTGTGAATAAATAACAGTGTTCTTGTAGGATGGATCCTGTACTTTACATCACTACCATTGGTAAGGGTGAATAAATAACAGTGTTCTTGTAGGATGGATCCTGTACTTTACATCACTACCATTGGTAAGGGTGAATAAATAACAGTGTTCTTGTAGGATGGATCCTGTACTTTACATCACTACCATTGGTAAGGGTGAATAAATAACAGTGTTCTTGTAGGATGGATCCTGTACTTTACATCACTACCATTGGAAGGGTGAATAAATAACAGTGTTCTTGTAGGATGGATCCTGTACTTTACATCACTACCATTGGAAAGGGTGAATAAATAACAGTGTTCTTGTAGGATGGATCCTGTACTTTACATCACTACCATTGGTAAGGGTGAATAAATAACAGTGTTCTTGTAGGATGGATCCTGTACTTTACATCACTACCATTGGAAAGTGTGAATAAATAACAGTGTTCTTGTAGGATGGATCCTGTACTTTACATCACTACCATTGGTAAGGGTGAAGATTACAATGTTCTTGTGAATAAATAATCAGTGTTCTTGTAGGATGGATCCTGTACTTTACATCACTAGCACATTGGAAAATGTGAATAAATAACAGTGTTCTTGTAGGATGGATCCTGTACTTTACATCACCTACCATTGGAAAAGTGTGAATAAATAACAGTGTTCTTGTAGGATGGATCCTGTACTTTACATCACTACCATTGGTAAGGGTGAATAAATAACAGTGTTCTTGTAGGATGGATCCTGTACTTTACATCACCCACCATTGGAAAGTGTGAATAAATAACAGTGTTCTTTGTAGGATGGATCCTGTACTTTACATCACTACCATTGGTATTTTCTTTGGGTGAATAAATAACAGTGTTCTTGTAGGATGGATCCTGTACTTTACATCACTACCATTGGTAAGGGTGAATAAATAACAGTGTTCTTGTAGGATGGATCCTGTACTTTACATCATACCATTGGTAAGGGTGAATAAATAACAGTGTTCTTGTAGGATGGATCCTGTACTTTTACCATCATCACCACAACATTGGTAAGGGTGAATAAATAACAGTGTGTTCTTGTAGGATGGATCCTGTACTTTACATCACCACCATTGGAAAGTGTGAATAAATAACAGTGTTCTTGTAGGATGGATCCTGTACTTTACATCACTACCATTGGTAAGGGTGAATAAATAACAGTGTTCTTGTAGGATGGATCCTGTACTTTACATCACCACCATTGGAAAGTGTGAATAAATAACAGTGTTCTTGTAGGATGGATCCTGTACTTTACATCACTACCATTGGAAAGTGTGAATAAATAACAGTGTTCTTGTAGGATGGATCCTGTACTTTACATCACTACCATTGGTAAGGGTGAATAAATAACAGTGTTCTTGTAGGATGGATCCTGTACTTTACATCACTACCATTGGTAAGTGTGAATAAATAACAGTGTTCTTGTAGGATGGATCCTGTACTTTACATCACCACCATTGGAAAGTGTGAATAAATAACAGTGTTCTTGTAGGATGGATCCTGTACTTTACATCACTACCATTGGAAAGTGTGAATAAATAACAGTGTTCTTGTAGGATGGATCCTGTACTTTACATCACTACCATTGGAAAGTGTTGAATAAATAACAGTGTTCTTGTAGGATGGATCCTGTACTTTACATCACTACCATTGGTAAGGGTGAATAAATAACAGTGTTCTTGTAGGATGGATCCTGTACTTTACATCACCACCATTGGAAAGTGTGAATAAATAACAGTGTTCTTGTAGGATGGATCCTGTACTTTACATCACTACCATTGGAAAGTGTGAATATAATAACAGTGTTCTTGTAGGATGGAGATCCTGTACTTTACATCACTACCATTGGTAAGGGTGAATAAATAACAGTGTTCTTGTAGGATGGATCCTGTACTTTACATCACTACCATTGGAAAGTGTGAATAAATAACAGTGTTCTTGTAGGATGGATCCTGTACTTTACATCACTACCATTGGTAAGTGTGAATAAATAACAGTGTTCTTGTAGGATGGATCCTGTCCTTTTACATCACTACCATTGGTAAGGGTGAATAAATAACAGTGTTCTTGTAGGATGGATCCTGTACTTTACATCACTACCATTGGTAAGTGTGAATAAATAACAGTGTTCTTTTAGGGTTGGATCCTGTACATTTGGCACACATCACTACCATTGGTAAGGGTGAATAAATAACAGTGTTCTTGTAGGATGGATCCTGTACTTTACATCACTACCATTGGTAAGTGTGAATAAATAACAGTGTTCTTGTAGGATGGATCCTGTACTTTACATCACTACCATTGGTAAGGGTGAATAAATAACAGTGTTCTTGTAGGATGGATCCTGTATTTACATCACTACCATTGGTAAGGGTGTATAGATTACAATGTTCTTGTAGGATGAATACTCTACATCACTACTGCTGGTAAGTGAATGAATAAAGCGCCAATGTTCTTACCACATGTTCTACAGTAGCACCTTGACGAAGAATCAGCCCACTTTCAAAGTCTGGCCGCTCTGCAAGTATAACATAACATCATGTGAGGAAGATAACATTATCACAGTAAAGTACCTGCTACATGATGATGAAAATGGGGCATCCTACGATTACAAACTTGGTGTATTATTCTGGTGAGGTCTGATTTTTTTTTCTTTAAGTTGAATTACTGAACAGAGTAATTTGTAAAATATTTAACTAAGTACACTAACCATGACGCCACTGCCTCTACAGTCCGAACATTCTTCTTCTTCTGCCCTCTGCCCCCCAATGGAGCATAGGCTCTCAACCAACTCATGCTGCTGCCCTATCCTTTGCTATCGCATGCAGCTCACCCCATGTCCTCCTTATCTTTTTAACTTCCTTTTCTAGCTCCCTTCTCCATGTTATTTTCTTTGGGTTTACCTTTATTTCTATGCCCCTGTGAGTTTCAGTCTGAACTTTAGTGATTGAAAAAGAGTTCCATTCAAAATAAAAAGTTAGTTGCATATCCTTTACAGGGCATTGCAGAACTAACCCCATCATTATTTTTAGTTGTGATTTTTCCTAAGCAAAATTTTTACATTCAGTAGTTTGCCTTTGCTTTCTAAACAGACAACTCTCAGTACCACTGTCGGAACCAACGCAAGACAAATCGTCCGCAGCTGGGATCGAACCCCACAACCTGGCATTAGAAAGCGCGTTTGCAACGCCTAGCACATAGACGGCGACATTCAATATATAATGCTTAAATATAGCCCTTGAACATTTATTTAATTCAACCCTGATTAACATGCTCCACTTTATACCAAGAACAATCTATACGTTTCAGTTTGCTGATGCCAACCACTGTAGAAGCATTATAATTGAGATAGTAACTATTGACCAAATCAACAGCAACCTAACTGAGATAGGAACTAATTAACCACATCAGAAGCAATCTAACTGAGACAGGAACTAACTTCTTCTTCTTTTTCTTCTTCACTTTCTCTTTTACCGCTGTGGGTGTCGAGGGAGATATAAGGTTCTGTTTCTAGCTCTTCTGGCTGCCTCGACCATAGAGTTTCTCTGATGTTATCCTTCCATCTTGTTCTTGGTCTACCCCGTGCTCTACGTCCTTCTTCTCTTTCCATGTATGCTTTGTATGGTATGGTGTCACAAGGCATTCTCTCAAAGTAGGAAAACCATTTCAACTTGCTGTCTTTGTAGGTAATCCAGAACCTGGTTCTGTGCCGACTTGTTCTCTTATGATCTCATTCCTGATATTATCTCTTATGGTCACTCCTACAGCCCTTAACTCAGACATCTCATTTTCGTGGTTACTAATTTTCTTTTATGGTTTGTTGTAAAGTGATTTACATGTCTGGCACTGGTAGCACAGAGTTGGAATAAATATGCTTTGTCTAATACGATGTCCTCTTTGTGCTGATGGTTAATTGGGATTGTCTTATGTCTGTAAGAGGGGAGCTAGCTGTCCCAATACTTGGTTTGCTTTACTGCATCTAATGTTAATTTCTTTATCCAATTTCCCATCAGCTTCGGTAAATGTACATTCCCAGATATTTAAACTCAGATGCCTGTTTAATGCCTTTGTGTATTCTGATTGCTATGTTACCAGATCTGTCTTCTTTTTTCCTACTTGATCCATTAGAGAGAATTCCCAGACAGTCAAATAGGGAACTAAGGGAACCACATCAAAAACAATCTAACTGAGATGGGAATCAATTAACCACATCTGAAGCAATCTAAATGAGATTGTAACTAATTAACCATATCAGAAGCACTCTGAGATAAGACTAATTAACCACATCAGAAGCAATCTAATTCTTCTGGTAATATCATGTGAAAGGTAAAAGTGGAGCATGCTATGACAATAGGAAAGTTAAAGAAGACTAGAGGCAGATGGAGACCAAGAGAAAAGATGCTAGCCAGTTTAGCATCATGGCCCATAAGGAATTTTTGTAGCAAAAATGACTGAAGATATAAGAAATCTGAAGGCTAAGGACTGCCATGACTACCAACGCCACATGGATGGACAATAAAAAAATATAATAACAAATCCATTATCTCTAAAACACCATGGTAATTACCTCCTCTTTTCTTTGTGTAAACCCTCAGCAAGGCCAGATGTTCCCACACCTGATCCATCAAGTAGTCCAGGTTCATCTTCATGTTACAGCTGGGGATGTTAGACATGAGTCCTTTCATCATGTGGTACACAAACATAGATTATTAAACTCTGAGCAAACCTACGGGTGCTCTGAGAAATGAGTCCTTTCATCATGTGGTACACAAACATACATTATTAAACTCTGAGCAAACCTACAGGTGCTCTGAGGGTAAAGACAAATGAGTGGATTTCACGTGAGATGTGGCAACCGTGAAACAAACATCGAATAAAACTCTGAGCAAACCTACAGGTGCTCTGAGACGGATCAAGAAAGAGCGACTTTCATCATCTGAGGCAATTGAGTCTGAGAACATACATCATCTAAAACTCTGAGCAAACCCACAGGTGCTTTTAGAAATGAGTCCATCCATCATGTGGCACACAAACTAACTCTGAGCAAACCCACAGGTGCTCTGAGAAATGATTCCTTTCATCATGTGGCAACACAAACATACATCATTAAACTCTAAATAAACCCACAGGTGGTCTGAGAAATGAGTCCTTTCATCATGTGGTACCACAAACATACATCATTAAACTCTGATCAAACCCACAGGTGCTCTTAGAAATGAGCCCTTTCATCATGTGGCAACACAAACGTACACCATTAAACTCTGAGCAAATCCACAGGTGTTCTGATGAAAAATATATATATTCATAGGCACTGACTGGCACACAAAGGATATGTAATGTGAAATCAGTAAGAAGAGACCTAATAAAATTCCAGTGAATCAAAAGATGAGGAAAAGACTGGCGTTGGATAAGACAAATGTTGAGATAACCTGACAACAATATAACTAAAATGTCTTCACACTGGAGCCCACAGGGTCAGAGGGATAAAGACAACAAAACCTCCCCTTTTCTCCACACAAAAAAAAGAAGGGAACTAGAGTGAAGTGAAAAAAAGCTATGGATTGAGCTGCGTGGGATAGCAAAGCATAGGGCAACTTGGCATGAGATTGATGTTTTACTGCAGGGAAAATGGCATAAGATGAAAAAGTCTAGCATTAACAGTTTGCAAAGTAACACATTAAATTGTTTCCATCTGCTAATCTTTTTTTGAATTCTGTTACTTTCATCTGCCTTCTGTTTGTCCACCTCAATATATGTGAAGAATTTCAATTTCTTATGTTACTGTGATGGTTTCAATGATTCGCTAGTGTTATATACTTCTATGCATGATCACTAAGGTGCTTTGTCATAGTTTTGTGGTTAAATGTCCCTAAAAATGAAATGAACTTTAAAATGTGATTGAAAAGCTTAACCAAAGGAAGACACTATAGATAAAAGCAAATATATCAGTCTTTTTCATTGAAAAAAAAAAAAAATTTACCAAGGAAAAAAATTAACTGCCAGATAAATTTTGCAGCCCTTGAATAATGATTTAAAAACCTCAGAAAAAAAAAAAAAGCTAAAACTGGATGTCCTTTCAAAGTGGGTTCAAGGTGGCCCATTATTGCAAAAGGGAAAAAGTTGGGACTGGGGGGTAGGGGGAGGGACTGCACTTCAGGATTGACAGTTACGACGGTGGCAAGCATGTCGTAAAAAGTTACTAATTAAGGATTTGCTAAAATCTTATAATTCGGACCAAAATGTGTAGATATTGCAATCTAGCTGTACACAACAAAGCAGACCAAAATTATGCTTTCAAGAAGAAGCTGCTGCTAACCCTTTTCCTGCCCAAGGCAGTAGAAATTAACCTTTCACATGGACTAGAAAAATGTAAAGCCACATGCTTTAAACACTCTTATATTTCAAAGCAAGCAAACAGAAGAAAAAGCAAGATTAAGGTATACAAAAAGATAA
This sequence comes from Candidula unifasciata, assembly GCA_905116865.2. Lineage (NCBI taxonomy): Eukaryota > Metazoa > Mollusca > Gastropoda > Stylommatophora > Geomitridae > Candidula > Candidula unifasciata. The sequence goes on from CAJHNH020000041.1 coordinate 180,621, forward strand.
ACTATGAAGAGCAAATAAAATAAGTACTAAGAAATGAAGAAGCAACTATTTCTACTGTACGTTTATAACTGCTTTCCAAGAAAACCATCCTTAGTCAGAATCATATGGCAACACTCACCTTAAGACAACAGTATGTGGTTGCCTGGCCAGTCTGTCAACTTCCTCAATGGATATCTGATCAATTTTATTGTACACCTAATCAAGACAGAAATAAGTTATTAAATAACCCTTCATAAAATTAAAATTAATTAAAAGGAGTAAAAAGTAAATAATTTGAGGGGTGATCATAAGTCTTACCCTGACTATGAAGGAAGTCTTACCCTGACTATGAAGGAAGTCTTACCCTGACTATAAAGGAAGTCTTACTCTGACTATAAAGGAAGTAGGACATCTTACTCTGACTATGAAGCAAGTCTTACTCTGGCCTGAATATAAGGAAGTAGGATGGTGTGTAGGTTTACCCTGACTATGAAGGAAGTCTTACCCTGACTTTATAAAAGATAAGTAGGACGTCTTATCTTACCATCGACTGACTATAAAGGAAGTAGGACATCTTACCCTGACTATAAAGGAAGTCTTACCCTGACTACGAAGGAAGTCTTACTCTGACTATGAAGTGAAGTCCCTTGTCTGATATTCACCCTGACTGATAAAGCTGAAAGTAGGTAAAAGTATCATTTTTCATTCGGACGCTCTCTTACTCTGACTATGCACAAAATTCAAAGGAGGTAGGAAGTCTTACCCTGACTATGAAGGAGGTAGGAAGTCTTACCCTGACTATGAAGGAGGTAGGAAGTCTTACCCTGACTATAAAGGAAGTAGGAACTCTTACCCTGACTATGAAGGAAGTCGTACCCTGACTATAAAGGAAGTCTTACCCAGAATATGAAGGAAGTCTTATCCTGACTATAAAGGAGGTAGGAAGTCTTACCCTGACTATGAAGGAAGTTTTACCCTGAATATGAAGGAGGTAGGAAGTCTTACCCTGACTGTGAAGGAAGTTTTACCCTGACTATGAAGGAGGTAGGAAGTCTAGAGCAGGATTCCCTGACTGTGAAAGGACAGTTTACCCTGAGGGACTATGAAGGAGGTAGGAAGTCTTACCCTGACTATGAGCTTCCTGTGTCTGAAGTCTTACCCTGACTATGAAGGAAGTCTTACCCTGACTATAAAGGAAGTCTTACTCTGACTATAAAGGAAGTAGGACATCTTACTCTGACTATGAAGCAAGTCTTACTCTGCCTATAAAGGAAGTAGGAACTCTTACCCTGACTATGAAGGAAGTCTTACCCTGACTATAAAAGAAGTAGGACATCTTACCCTGACTATAAAGGAAGTAGGACATCTTACCCTGACTATAAAGGAAGTCTTACCCTGACTACGAAGGAAGTCTTACTCTGACTATGAAGTAAGTCTTACCCTGACTATAAAGGAAGTAGGACATCTTACTCTGACTATGAAGGAGGTAGGAAGTCTTACCCTGACTATGAAGGAGGTAGGAAGTCTTACCCTGACTATGAAGGAGGTAGGAAGTCTTACCCTGACTATAAAGGAAGTAGGAACTCTTACCCTGACTATGAAGGAAGTCGTACCCTGACTATAAAGGAAGTCTTACCCAGAATATGAAGGAAGTCTTATCCTGACTATAAAGGAAGTAGGAAGTCTTACCCTGACTATGAAGGAAGTTTTACCCTGAATATGAAGGAGGTAGGAAGTCTTACCCTGACTGTGAAGGAAGTTTTACCCTGACTATGAAGGAGGTAGGAAGTCTTACCCTGACTATGAAGGAGGTAGGAAGTCTTACCCTGACTGTGAAGGAAGTTTTACCCTGACTATGAAGAAGTTTTACCCTGAATATGAAGGAGGTAGGAAGTCTTACCCTGACTATGAAGGAGGTAGGAAGTCTTACCCTGACTATGAAGGAAGTTTTACCCTGAATATGAAGGAGGTAGGAAGTCTTACCCTGACTGTGAAGGAAGTCTTACCCTGACTATGAAGGAGGTAGGAAGTCTTACCCTGACTATGAAGGAAGTAGGAAGTCTTACCCTGACTATGAAGGAAGTAGGAAGTCTTACCCTGACTATGAAGGAGGTAGGAAGTCTTACCCTGACTATGAAGGAGGTAGGAAGTCTTACCCTGACTATGAAGGAGGTAGGAAGTCTTATCCTGACTATAAAGGAAGTAGGAAGTCTTACCCTGTTTATGAAGGAAGTCTTATCCTGACTATAAAGGAAGTAGGGTGTCTTACCATGACTATGAAGGAAGTCACCCTGACTATGAAGGAAGTCTTATCCTGACTAAAAAGGAAGTAGGAAGTCTTACCCTGACTACGAAGGAAGTTACAAAGAAAGCTGAAACTGGTACAGTGTTTATTCCTTTTGTTTGCCATCTCTGCCTGACCTAGAAAAGACTTTGGGAGTAGAACACCCTATTTTTCTAGCTAAACCAGTTATCACAGGCCAGTGTTCTTCATCACTGGCAAACTGAATTCCTTTTATCTGTTTTTTAAAGTTTGGGAACAGAACAAAAGCCAGGGTGCCAGATCTGGTGAATAAGGCGGGTGAGGAAGAATTTAAATATTTAAATTGTTGGCTGTTAGGTGCACAATCTATGATTTGTCCTGAAGCAAATGGAGAGTTTGCGTGCAGGCAATCCGTTGTTTTCTTGTCACAGTTTTTCTAAGTTTTGTAAGGAGACTGAATAGTACTGTCCACTGACAGTTTTGCTTCAAGACAGGTATTCTTTCAAAAGAACAACTTTGGTGTCCCAAAAAAACTATCAGCATCACTTTCCCTGCAGATTTCTGTTGTTTGACAAGTGTCGGGAACCTGACGTTTTCCAGCACATGCTAGCAATTTTGAATTGGGGGTCATAATAGTGAACCAAAGTCTCATCTACTGTCACCACAGTCGTCAAAATATTTTCTGACAGACTCTTATTGAGTAACTGTCAACAGCACCAACGTCAGTTCCTTTTGTTCACAAGTTTAGCAAGCATAGAGCACAGCGGGCACACTTTCCTCATGTTCAGTCTGCTGTGTAAAATTCTAGCAACTGTACTTTTACTCATTTTAACTGCAATAGAAATGTCCATAGTAGTCATTTTCCTATCTTGGTCAACGATTTTCTGCATTTTCGTCAGTGCACTTTGAGTGCGGTCTTCCACATTTTGGCATATTAACAACATTTATGTGGCCACACTTAAACTGCCTGCACACATTTTTTTTTACCAAAGCATATAACAGCAGGATTTCTGAAATACTGGTTCCATCTTCCTGTGTATTTCTGTTAATGTTTTATCCTGCAACATCAGGAATTTTATAACAGTTCTGGCATCTGATGGCACCATTTGTGGTGAGAAATGTATGCAGCAGATCCTACCAACAGGATGTACTGCGCTATGCACCATAATGGGAAAACCTGTCATAGGATCAATGCAAACTTCTCACATTTAGTTACGAAATCTTCTTCTTCTTCATTGTGGGGAAAACAAGAATAGACCCACTGCCTACCCAAAAGCATGTCGCAAGAGTCGACTAATTGGGTAGCTTTCTTTGAAGTCGAAGTGCATCTGCCTGAGAGGCAAGGAAACAACAGTCTGAATCAAGTGAATCAGATCTGTAAAACTGATGCACATTAAACACTAAGGTTCTGCAGCAGGAAGTGGACGAACAACTAGAACTATCCGCCCCCAGTGTAAACCTGGTGAATGCGAAAAAGAAGAAGTTACAAAATAATAAGCTATAAACGTGCCAACTTTCAGTTTTCCCCCAGTTACTCCTTTATAGTCAGGGTAAGGACTTGCGGATCACCTCTCGTAAAAGAAAGAACCCTACTTCTATGCCAATGTGTCATATTTTATTCATCACACTAAAGGTTCAACCCTTGGTCTCTTAAATTACACCCAGCATTCCCACTATTCAACCATCCACTTTTCTAAACAAATACTGAGTGCGCATTCATTTCTGTATCATTTGAAATAATAATAGTTTAGGTGATTAAATAGAACAAAATAAAAGTAAAAACAACAGCTAAATAAGACTGATATGAACTGTGAGAAAATTCAGAGGGAAGAGAGGCCGAGGAAGACCAAGAGAGAAGACATTGGATAGTCTGGCATCATGGTCTGCAACCAACACTTTATCAGCTGTATATCTTATATTGTCAATGTGTCATGCTCCCACGCTGACTCCTTTCACGCCATTTTGATGTCAAATAAGTCAACACTGCACAAGTTAACAAGTGTGGCAGAAGCTGATAATACAAGGTAAAAAATTAAAACAGCATCACCAAATAGAAGAAAAGGTCTGATACCGTGTGTAAATTATCTCCATACCCTACAGCTGAAGAGGAACATTATGAGTATGATGATGATAATGATGTGTAAGCTTACATAAAGGCAGGGCATGTAAACTCTAGTGCCGAGGATAACATCCACAAACTCATCCGAAGTGCAGTCTTCCCTGAACAACACCTCTGCGTTGAAAATCTCTGGGACAGGTCAAGGAAAACAACATTTGCAACAAGGTTGTGGCCAGCAGGAAAAGTTCTTAGTGGCAGTGTAAACCTCTAGAAGACGTCAATGTGAAAATAATGTATTAAAAAAAATTAAATAAATAATTGCAGCGACAGTTTATGAATTATAAAAACAGTTTCATAATTTTTCCAACATCCCAGATTTAATTCCCCTGCTCCCTGGGGTCCATTGGGGGGGGGGGGGGGGGGGGGGGGGGGGGGGGGGGATAACCCACCCAAGCATGTTGTCATACATGGCGACACATTTTTCCTTTTTTATTCAAAGTGCATCCGATTGATCTGTAAAACAGATGTGCACACAAAATTCAAGTTCTGGAACAAGGCCAAAGTCCAGAAATGGATGAACAACCAGAACATTCCGCTGGAGTTTACAGCCGGTGAACACCAAGAACAAGAAGAATTCAAACACAAAACCTTTAGCTACAGAAATTAACGTCCTGAAAGTTAAGCATATAAAACATGAATGTACCTAATCTAAACATAAGCATCACCATCAAAGGATACTGTACTCATGGAGGATCAACTGTACCATTTTCTCACTAGTTTTTGTTAGAGGCACAGTGGAGTTGAAGGAGATACCACCTCCTTTCTTTTGCTGTAAATAAATAAATATATAATGAACCAGGCAGAATTATGGTAAAGCTGTACAAATTTAAACTAACATGTGGAAAATACAAGTTACAGGTCAGATCTGTACAAAATATGTATGCACAAAACAAGACTAATATCCAGAAGGGGATGAACAACCAGAACTGACAAAGTTTACAGCCGGTGAACATGAAGAAGAAGAAGAAGCTGATGAGGACATGTGGCCAAGAAATTCTTTTATTGTAATTTTAATCTGATAAAACTGACCCATAATTAGTGCTTTTCATTTCCTCTCATAAATAAAAAGAAAGGTTAACACTTGCTTGTATGCTGCCCAGTCATTAAAATTATGAATATAACACTTCTTTTTTTCTTTAGTCCCTGTTCTGCCTTTCAGTTTCAGTTCCGATGCTTTGCATAAAAAAACAAAAATCGCCATGTTCAACCAGCGGCCCCTAAGGGTGAGCTTTAGGTTATAACTGTGACTAGCTTATTGCGTATTATAAAATGGCTTAGCCATTTTAGCGCTGCATGCCACCAAATGCCATGATAAGGACTGCTGCAGTGATGATGTAATAAGAGGAGATGACCCAAATAATGTCCCGGGCCGGCGACAGTTATCTACCAGGGGGCCAATGGGCGACCCGGCTGCCCATGTTTAGTGTCAGTCTGGTGCAAGCTTTGGTGGGTGTTAGTTAAGTAGATCCAGGCCTCAGATATTCCATCTGTCATCGCTTGTAAGGATGATCGCTAGCTCTACCTCTACTGTATCTAAGTGACACAGTGATATGATAATGTCCAAAATGGCTTGAAACCACCTGCAAGTAAATCAGATTTCATGAAACAAAAGAAATGTGCATAAACAGCATATACTGCAACCCAGCAACAATGCTGTATTTATCAATTCCCTCTTAAACTACTAAGTTATTAGAGACTTCATGTCTGGCAAGAAATTGCAAATTGAACGTACGAAACAAGAATTTAAAAAAAAAGCATATAGTTTAACTCTAAAGTATACCTTGAAGTAAATGTTTGGTTTCCTGCAGTTCAAACGGATGCCAACCTCTTCCAATTCTTTTTCTAGGAGCTCTCTATAAAAGAGGGGAAACAGCAAATAGGTTACACTTGACCTGCATATTTGTTTTAATGTTTGTAAGAGTAGGGTTTAAAATCCCCATCTTAATGTGGGAAACAATTTGTATTTTTTTAAATTTTAAAGCACTGTTGTGTCCTAAACTTATTTTGCTGTTCAATTGGATCAGAAGTGTGATCACCTATGCCAGTCGTAAAGGCACTAGATGATGACAGAGATGAGTGCAAATGATCTACACAGCTTGAAGTATGAGATGAGTGTTTCTCGAAACTAGTGGGAGACAGTGGCTTCACGGGGATTGCAAGTCAGCGTGACTAGCCACTGAGCTGAAGGTTGGCCCACGTCCAGTCAGTGCCCCTCAACCTGTGAGATAGTTCGGATGTGTGTGACTTTTAGTCGTAATCATGTATATTATTTTATTCTGGTGAAAGCTTAAACTGTTCATTAGAATTTGGTGTATAATTCTGGATTCCCCAGTTAAGTGTATGTAATGGAGACAAGGTGTTGAGAGCCTAACACTTTATATTATCCTATTACAGGGACGTGATCATTCCTTGTGGGGTTCTGACTTGCGGGGAGACTTGGTGTGCCAGGGGCAGAGTCTCTAGTCAGTTCGATGGTGGATTTCTGACTGCGACTGTGTGTTCTGGAGGCATAGTGACGTTGGCACAGCCTCTAGTCAGTTATTATGTATAGGTTTTTAGTGACCTAAAGTATGGGCACATAACCGAGGCGTTTATTAAAGGCTACTGGAGACCCCAAGAGGGGGCCCGTAGGCCGAGGGCGTTGATGTTGTGGATTCACTTCAAGACGAGGCTAGGTGTCACCCTTTGAGGTGATACCGCCTTGGAAGTATACCAGTGGGTATCTGGGGAGTATTAGACAGGCAGTAGTTCGGTAATCACCAATTCATCTCCATCGTCATAGTTTGTTCGTCAATAAAGAGACTGATGCACTATTATAGAGATGATTTTTAGCGTATTGTTGTTGGCACTGTTATCGGTATTGGGGGGAACGATGAGACTATGTGTAACTGTGATCTAAGCACTCTACTGTAGGGAACCCAATTAGTCGTCGGACAGTCGACTTAGGAACTATGTATATATATATGGGTGAAACAATAATCATTCACCCCTAGACATCTAACTAGATAAGCGGCCCATACACCGGATAGCATACATCAAGCCCCACACCAAGGGGACCATAAATATAACCTAGGGGTTGAATGAGATTTTTGCCCGGGTGATTCTCATCGTAATAGTGACACTTCGTGTCACAGGGTGTTTATCGCTCACCATATGGGTATACTTCTCACATTTTCCAACATTCAAGATTGAGTCGACATGGGGGACAGGTCAATTATGGAAATCTTGTCTCAAACCCAAGACAATACAGGCTGGCAAATGAAGCCACTGTGCCATGGCATAGTTTCAATGCAAAACAATGGTTTCAGATTTTTCAAGGGAACTTAAATAAAAAAAATAAAAAAATACACACACAGTAAAGTTGTCGTTTTCTTTCCTTTCTGTGCGTGTTAGCTATTTGTGTGAAATGCCAGAATGAACTCACCTTTGTTTCTCTCCTTTCATGGCATCCAGCATGATAATGATCAGGTCAGCTGTTCTAGCAACGGCAATCACTTGACGACCTCGACCCTTACCTGAAAACAGATAATGTATTTAAAGCAAGTTATACAATAGTTATGTCTTTGAAATAATAGCTGGTTTTCATAAACTTATACAAATAAAACAAAACTCACAGTGTGGGTTCTGGGGACCCATTTTTTGGGAAACACGAATAGCCTCACTGCTCATCAACAATCATGCTGCAAACATGACCAATCAACCATTTGCTGCATCAGATATAATGGGCCGAAAGAAACAGATGTTGCAGCCTGGCTGTAAACCACAACACAAAGTGTAAACTGCTCTTTTTAGGGCGAAATAAGAGAAGACATAGAAGAAGAAGAACTTTCAATAATTTATAAACAGAATACCCCAAACCGAAGAACTTAAAATAATTTATAAACATCAGAATACCCCATACCGAAGAACTTACAATAATTTATAAACATCAGAATACCCCATACCAGAAGATCTTACAATAATTTATAAACATCAGAATACCCCATACAGAAAAACTTACGATAATTTATAAACATCAGAATACCCTACACCGAAGAACTTACAATAATTTATAAACATCAGAATAACCCATACCGAAGAACGTTTTATAAATATCAGAATCTTAAAAAAGACTGCATTCTTAAGCTGAGGGTTTGTGTAATTAATACCATGGACTCCTTATATTTGTTCCACGGACCCCTTAAACACCAAATTGGAAAGACTGGCAAAGTATTTTTCACCTTACTGGGGAATAGGGAGATGCAACAGGTACAGTGGCTAGTATGCTGGCCAAATGGTCCCTTGGTAATATTTTCTTCTGAAGATTTGTGGAAAGAGGAAGGTGGCGCCAGAAGATTCTTTACAGCCTTTTGTCATGGCATGGAGGGTTGTCAACACACGATCCGATACATGCAGTTGCGGATCCAAGATTGTGGAAAGGCATGATCGCCTACACCAGTCGACAAGGCACTTGATGATGGTGATGAATGTTTCTCACTGACTTGGGGCCAACTTCCTAAAATCAATGTGGGAACTTGACTAGGAAGTGAGGCGCCTGAAGTTATACTGATAACATCTCTTTGAGTCCCAGGGGGTTTAGCATCACAGGCCCATGTTGTCGAAAAGAGAGTCATAAAATCGGCGCATCATACGTTCATTGGGCTTCTAGGTAGGAACCTATGAAAGCATGATGCGTTCCTTGGGACTCAAAGAGTTAAGTGTCAACTGGTTTGAAAATATGGAACAATAAGCCTTATGATGCCCTCAACTTTTTGTTGAGAGACAGACCAAGCATTCCATAAGAGGTGAGAGAAGTTGGCATCCTAATGTCAATAAAACCTATTTAAAGATAATTATTTTGCTGTTTATAATTTTAATACTCTACAGAAAGTGTCTTCCCCTTTTCATGGTGTGAGTGCTTTCATTTTTCAATTACCATGAGAGCTGTGCTTGCGGCAGCTAGGCTACCAGATGGGCCTCCTAAGTCGGACAGATCAAAGGACAGATAACAGACAAAGAGAGACACCCTGGTGCTCCAGGCTGGGGATTTAAGATTGAGGCAGACTCACACACCTCTGTAAAACCTAATCTCACCAAGAAATAAATATCCAAGCTTTGAAAAAGACAGTAAAGAGATGAGGTAAAGAGATAATAAAAAGGCAGACCTACAAACACATGCAGTCTCTAACTGAAAAGAAAAGAGCAATCACAGCGATGATGGAGCTGGGTGATATCTGCAGCATGAACATCAAGGCCTCAGATTGCTGTAGAAGACATAGCCAACTGTTAAAATCAAATTGCTGATCAGATATCCACCTGCGAAGAGTACCAGATTTAATTCTAAATTATCATAAAGCTCAATGAAAAATCACATTCTACTGATCAGATACCAGAAATGACCAACAGCTAATAAAAGTTAAAACTTTACATGAATATAGGTTGAAATCTCTTACCTTGCGCAGCACCTTCAATAATCCCAGGCAAGTCAAGCAGCTGTATATTTGCTCCATTGTACTGAGAAATGTTTCAATAAAACACTGTTCAATTATGATTTATGTCAACGACAAGAAATCTATTCTGTACAAAAACCTTACCAACCTCACATTAACAGTACAGTGTAAATTTTACACAGGTGTAACAATGTTGGTAGAAACATATTTAGCAGGACTGTTCTGTAAAAACAAATATCAAATGAGAATAAATAAAGTATAATGTGGCCATTCTTCCCTACTAAAACTTTACTTCAAGAAATGAATTATACACATATTTATGTAGCAATGTGAGGAGAAGGAAAAAAGTAAAAAGGCAGACTTAGACAATAGCTAAACTATAGCTACTAAAGCTAGAGCTAAAGAAAAATACACAGAAGCTAATAAGGAAGTTAGGAGGCGAATAAGGGCAGACAAAATGGAAAATTCAGATGATCTACCTCTCACAAGAAGCGGAGACAGCAGGAAACCTTAGAAACCTTTACAGTAACAAGGAAATTAGTAGGTAAATACGACAGTCAGCCAAATGGATCAATAAAAAATAGTCAAAAAAAGGTACTCACCAACACTAAAGATCAAATTAAAGATAATGAGAATAGATCAGTTAAATAGTAATATGATTTCACTCAATGGTATCCCACTCCAAGACGTGGAGTCGTACACCTAACTGGGCAGTAATGTAGATAAAGATGGGGGGACTCACAGAGATATTAAAATAAGAATACAAAAAGCAAGAAGAGCTTCGATAGCACTAGGGAATTTGTGGAGGTAAAAAGAAATTAAAACTAATAATAGATTAAAAATTTTTATTCTTATGTCAAATCAGTACTGTTGTGTGAAGCATAAGAATTGAAAACTAAGGCAATCACTAATAAACTACAAATATTCATTAACTGGGGCCTGAGCAGAATAGAGGGAATTAAATGATATGATTGAATCACTAATGCAGAGCTTTGGGATAGAACTAAACAAGTTCCAGTAGGGCAAGAGGAGAAAAAGACGCTGGCGTTGGATAGGACACACACTGAAAAAACCTGAGAACAATATAACTAGAACACAGGAATCCACAAGGGTATAGAAAAAAGGAAGGCCAAAAAACACATGCAGAAGGGAGCTAGAAAGTGAAGTTAAAAAGACTGGGAGGACATGGGGACAGCTGCAGAACAGAACGACTTAGCGTGAGTTGATTGAGGGCCTATGCTCCATTGGGGGTTAGAAGGAAGAAAGAAGAAGAATGAAAGGAGGGGATAACGGACAGAGACAGCATAAAATAAATACAAAAGTTCAGAGGAGCTTCCCAAGCACATGGACATTTCTGGAGTTTAAAAACCATTTTACTTAGTAACAAACTAACAATGTTTAGCTTTAACATAATATTAGTTATGCTGTTACAAATCAGAAACAAGGTGAAAACATAAAGTTACAATAAACAGAAAATATAATAACCTGCAATGAACAGAAAAATTCAAATGGCATAACAAAAATCCATGGTGCAAATTCCAGTGAATCAAGAGGGAGGAAAAGAGTGACAGCTAGATAGGACTCACTCTGGGAGAAACATTTAGAAGGGTTTAGTATCAGCTGAGGGCCACTAATTTACCGAGGTAACCCAATGTGGGTTCTGGGAACCCATTCTAGGGAAAAAAGAGCAAACCCACTACCATGCCAACAAGCATGCCATACCAGGCAACTAAATAAGAGTTTGCTGAAAATGGATGTGTTGGGCCAAAAGGGCGCAGATACTGCAGTCTAGCTGTTCACAACAAAATATTTCTACCGCCCTTCTAAGGAGAACACAACAGAAAAAGAAGAATTTAGGTAATGCAAGGCAGAAGAAGAAAATTAAAAAAAAAATAAAACTCTTACCTCAATGACGCCAGGTATACATGTCAGAGTGGTGAACTCATAAGCAGCAGATTCACTGTGTGTTGATGTCAGCGTGTTCAGCAAAGTCGACTACAAAAAGAAGGAAAACAAGAATATACAAGATCAGTACCCATAGTCATTATTACACATCTCCTTACCATTTTTGTTTGCACAGTGTAAGCAATAATTATTTAAATGACCTATTTAAAACAACTTTTAAAAAAAGTGTTCAAAAAGCAAGAAATTCAAGCAAGAAGTACAACTCCGATGTACCCGATTTAATCTCAGAAGACTTAGTAGTTTGAGACAATTTTAACAGAATCTCAGGCAATGAATTTAATCCATTCCATAACTGGGCTTGTTTGGCAAATTATTCCTGTCATAAATTTATCTTCCCCCCCCCCCCCCCCCCCCCCCCCATTAAAATTAATGTAAATAATTTTCATTTGTTCCAGCCCTGAAAAAATTGTTTCCCTTTCGTTAACAAGGACAATTTTTGATTGCATTTTGCTTTGTTTTTGCTAACAGCAGAAAACCCTACAGTGCATCATCATCAAGTGCCCTGTCGACTGATTTAAGTCTTCCTTCAGGAATGTTATGTGACCTAATCCAAAAGTTATCGAGACTTCTCATCTCTCCAGCTTGCACCTTGGATTTCGCTTCGGATATATTAAAAAATGGCAGAGCCTGACCTTGTGTCCTGAAAACTCACATTCAGGAACAACTGTACTAAGAACTAAGCTTTCACATAGTTTTATTGACAAGATGTTCGCAAATAATAAAAATATAGTTATGCTATAATGTCACATAATGTTTTATAATTTTATTTGCCTGATAGTTTCTGATTTTAAATTCTGAACGCTGAATTAAGAATCGACATCATACCACTTGGAACACTTCCATAAGCGCTCTGCCCCTATCAGTAAGCAAAGAGTTTGAATTCCAATGGTACCAGTAAATGTCTGATTGTACGACAGTCATGCTTTTCCCCCTTGAGTGTTGAGCGTCTGCCAGTACCCCTGCTAACTTCCAAGCAGTGCCATTCTCCACAGACCATAATGATCTATTTGTGCCCACACACTTTTCGCTCGCTTCCAAAGGCCTTGACAACATCTAGCTTGTCATACATCAATTCATCACCAATTGGTGCAGTACCGGCCAGTCTAACTGCCTGTTTGTTTCACAACACACCAGCATGACCTGGAGAAAATATCCAAAGGATGCAAACTACCTGGGACCTCTGAATTGATTCTGACAACTCTGCACGGATCATGCCTGTCTTCACCTTTCTCAACATACTCAGTGAGTCAGTTACAATTACCACATCTGTGTACAGATGATTCTCAATCCAGCGGAAGGCAGCAATGACTGCTTCCACCTCTATTCTCAAACCAGACATTGTGATATCATATGCAAGGCTTTGCTGCACTAAGCGATGTCCATTCGCTTTTGCTATAAACCTCTCATCACGAAACCATCTGTATAGATAATCACACCACAATTTGTTCGAATCATTTGTTGAACTTCTGATTCTGCAACACCAGCTAGTCAGTCCCGGCACTCACGACCTAAAGTGATTAGAATCCTACCCAAGTCTGATTTTTGCTCTTACACTTTGACTCACTCCTCTCCTCGCCTAAATTTATCAAGCCTGCACATACGTCTTCAGCTTGTGCCATCCAAGACCTTCCTCTTTTCAGTCTGTGACCCTCAGTTCTACCCAGGGCTTCATGCAGGAAGTGCTTCTTGTCTGCAGCTACTCTGAGATATGACTGTTTGCAGAACTTTGAGCCTATCTGCAATACTAGGCAGTGGAAGTAAATATCACATACATACTACCAGGGTGTCTCTTGTACATCCCAGAATTACCCACATGGCTTCTTTCTGTATGCGTTCAAGTTTCAGTAGCTGACTTTTTGATTTCGTAAGCATTCCAAGTCCGTAATCTATTACAGAAAGAATCACATGCTGAAACATTGTGTACAGCATTCTTTATTCTATGGCCATTGCTGCCATAATGTTGACAGCATTGAGTCCTTCTTGGCATTTTACCACAACTGCTTCCACATGATCCCTGAAAGATAGGCTTCTATTGAAAATGATACCCAGGTACCTCAGTTTGCTTTCTCTTTTGATGTTTCTGTTATTAATTGTGAGGCTTGGAACATCAGCTCTTACAATTCTATTGTCCAGATAGCAGCCACTTTTTCTGAATTGATGAAAGCATCCACTTCAGCACACCAGCCAGTCACTTTGTCTAGTTGCCTATAGCTCTCTGGCTGTCTGCTGTCTATCACTCCCCTGTCTATATGCAAGAACATCATATGCAAATGCCAATATCCTTCCAACACCTGGTGCTTCAAGTTCTGGAATCTTGCTTGTATACACTTTGAAGAGCAGTGGTGAAATTGCAAAACTCTGGGGTAGTTCCAAAGTTGATTTTTTTCTTATATGTCAAAGATCATTTTTCGGGATGCCATGATCAGTCTAAAAATTGGAGGATGTCTACGCATATTTTACCAACTATGTATATCATTATAAAAAGATACAGAAATCTGATAGCAAAAAAAATAGAAATGATAATACCTTGCCTACTGAAGGGAAACCAATGAGGGCAACTCTTGCATCACCAGATTTCATTACATCAAATCCTTCACCCTGTGGAAATTAGAAAAAAAAATATGCCTTTGTATAATTGATAATGAAGTTAACATATTGAAACGGCAATCATGGATCAACACGAGCAGTGGTCATGGAGAGGAGGTGAGTGAGTTGGTAGGGAAGATACACCTATTTTTTTGGTATGCCATCTCCAAGATGGAAGTTGCGTACAGCGAATGGTACACTGAGGTTAGCCTTGAATACGCTGGAAAGCAGCAGTGCATCTACATTGGCGACTGTCAATGAGAAGACATGAGCTAGTTTATAGGGCAGGTATGGCAATAAAATGGGAGCCACAGTGGCTAAATGCTCACTTGCCAGCGGAAGGTTTTGAGTCTGAATCAGCATCGTGTCAGATTATTTTTCAAAACTAACCCTGGCGCCTAGGATAAGCCAGTCTAAAATGGAAACCAGGTAGTCTGTATATAAAGACGGCAGAAAAGTAGAGAAAATACTTCTTCTTCTTTTCTTCCACCATTTACCGCAGCGAGGTGTTGGGGGAAGATCTTCTTCTTCTTCTTTGTGTTCAGTGTTGGGGGGAGATGTAAGGTTCCTTTGTGCGCTTTTTTTCAATGCATTGTTCAAGTTGGTATTCATTTCTTTTAGGTTGCTCCTGATAGTGTCGCTCCATCTCTTGCATGGTCTTCCCCTTGCTCTGTGCTCATTCTATTTCTTCAGCGTGGTAATACTTATAATTAATAATAATACTTAGGAAAAACTGCAGACAAGCACATTTGAGCGGGATAAACTAAAAAGCAAGATATTTTAAAGTACTCACTTTCTGACCAGCTTTTCCTGTTGGTTCCAACAATTGCTGTCTCAATTTGGCTATCTTTGCTTTTAAGAGACCTAAATGATATTCAGTTGCTGTGGATAAAAACAAATTAGCGTTAATTGTTGGCGGAAAAAACAAGTCAATAAAACAACAAAATTTAGTTTAGCGCAGAATAAGATATATTTGTGTGTATGACGATGTGACAAAGTTGAGTGATGTTGCCAAATAAAAAAAAAAGTGTGGTATTTTTAAATGAAGACAAAAACAGAAGAGAAGAATTTTTGATGAAGTGAGAAAATAAAATACAGCACTGCTTCAAA
Organism: Candidula unifasciata; assembly: GCA_905116865.2. Lineage (NCBI taxonomy): Eukaryota > Metazoa > Mollusca > Gastropoda > Stylommatophora > Geomitridae > Candidula > Candidula unifasciata. The sequence goes on from CAJHNH020000041.1 coordinate 196,072, forward strand.
TGTAAAAAAAAAAAAAAAAAAAAAAATTTTTAGCAGATGTATAAAACTGAGAGCTAGTCTTTTTCTTGCTTTATTTTTTTCTTTTTCTAATGCATTTGGCCCTTAAAAGGTAAGCCACATTGCAGTTTACAGCTAGGCTTTTGATACCTTTACCTTTCAGCCCAACAGACTCAGTTTCAGGAAACTCCCAATTAAATTCTTTTATGACATGCTTGCTTTTTCTGTCTCTTAAAATGAAATACTCTATTTAAATGGAAATTAGTCTAAAACAAATTGGCCTATGACTGCTAATACTGGTTTTTTTTTTTCTGTTGCTTTATCTTATATTTCTTGAAGCAGCATGGAATCTTCAATCACATTAAACAAATCCTCATACCCTTTGCTATCTTTTGTTATTGCCTCCCCCCCCCCTTTTCCGGCTTGATTTGCAGGAATTTTTTTTTGCCTTCAACCAGCATCTACAAAGGGGGAGCTTTAGTTTATAACTGATTGCTCGGCTCTCTAGCGTAGTTGGCTAAACCTGACTGCGCGGAGACCGGGTGACAAACTCCTTGTGGTCCGGGTTCAATCCCGGGGGTAGGCAGGAAAGCCACATTTCTCCCAGTTGTACGGTATTTACAATGGAATCAAGGCTGAAAGGTTGCGATATCAATAATACCGAGCCTAAGGGTTAACAACTCATGGCTTCTGGATACTAAAACAAACAAACAACAAAACATAATTGTGATTATATTATTTGCCCCATACAAAATGACTCAGCATTGCTTGGGACTAAGTAACTCTGATAAGAACTCTTGCAGAGTTGATGCAATCAAAGGAGACAGGCCCAAATACTGTCCTAGCCGGCAACGTGGTTGTCGAACGCAAGCCAATGGGCAACTCGGCCACTGAATCCCCCCCACCTAAATGTGTCTGCCTCTAGTGCACTTATCCATATGTTTATTAGTGTCCCTATATCCTATTTTTGACTTTTCTAGATAATTATTTTCATAATATTTTAACAATGCAAGGATATAAAACGCAGGGGTGGACTTCTCAGCTGAAGTTTTCAATGGGGTAGTAGTGTTACCACATCAAGTCAAATCTCAGTTTCTTCCTACACTTGGTCATCTTTCCTATAGTTCTTGCCATATGGTTAGTCACCCCATCTGTTCACAGCTTACTGTCTTGTGTATTGTCAATCATTTCTAATATGGTCTCTTCATGCTAGGCTGCCAAACTTCTTGCATGGTTACTTTTTTTGCTAACATGTTCCTGCCAAAAGGTTGCTCTAGATTTCCTTAAAAAAACTTTACTAGGGAATCATGTCACTAGATATGGAACAATCACTTAAGAGCTTGTTCTTTCCCAGCAGTCACAAGCTGTATGGGCACTGATCGTCCCTATTATGAGCTGGTCAGCTACACACTGGAACCTTACTTGATTGGGATCACGGCAACCAGTTGCATGCTTGATTTCCTACTCCATTAGGTATAATCAGAAACATTAACAGAAATGTAGAAAAAGATGTGTCACCACTAAATAAAGTGATAATTAAATCTCCTAATTAACAGAACATAACATCATCATCACGTGCTCTGCCGGCTGGCATAGGTGTTCATGCAACTTCACAGATCTCAGTTACCTATCTAGAACAGTTCCACCAATTTTATATCCCTCCGTTACCGCTGCCACATTCCATCCATCATCATCTCTGTCAGTCTGCCTCTCCCTATTCTACCTCTGATACACAATATTCTCTAAAGCCTCCCCCCTCGTCAAAAGACAAAAGAACAGTGCTTGTCTTTTCCTTATAGCTGTATATATTGATTTTTTTCCATAAGCGTTTTTTTTTTTTTTCAAGCAATCTTCATTAGTTACTCTGTTAGTCTAAGGGACTCTTAACATTCATCTGAGGAACCACATCTTCGTCACCTCCAAGTTTTTTCTAATTTGTGCATTCACATTCCATGATTCACTACCATTCAGCAACATAGGTTCCACATAAAATTTTCACACAAGATGTTCTGTGAAATGCAGGTTTAGCCTAGTCTCTCCTGCTCTTAATTTCTGACTGATGTTATGAATTACGATTGTACCCAGATATTTGAATTTATCGACTTGAATTACCTTTTACCTTCTAATTTAATATCACACTGTATTGTTATTCTTTTCTTTGATATACCCATTACCTGTGAGTTGGATAAATGCTTGCAGTTTTGGAACTGTGATTTCACTGGGGGTTGAATTAGGTGAGATGCTGTGGCATTTTGTGAATCCTGTGGGATACCCATTTAGATGTAAAGTTGCCTTGATGATTTTAATTTCTGCTGCCAATGTAACTTCAATGATTTATCCTGAAGATCCAGCTCCAACATCCAACTCACATTTCAAGGAGACGATGTCAGACAATATCTACAGGACCGACTAAAAACAGCTTTAGTTTTTGTTTGCCACTCTCCCAGTGATGAGATACAAGACCACTCTCATTCCTACTCCATTTGCCTGCATCAAGATCCTCTGATTTGATTTGATTCAAGAATCGATTTCACAGCACTCGGGGCATTCCCATAAGCGCTTGGTCCCCATCTTCAGCAGCCAACGAAGAGTTCCGATACTAATGGTGCCAGTAGCTTTCTGAATAAACGTCCGTCTTGCCTTTCCTCTGAGCCTCGAGCATCTGCCAGAACCTCTCGTCACCCCTAACTGCATCAATCTCACCAGACTGTGGTGATCCATCTGCTCCTCCGAACTGTACACGCTCTCCGACAAGGCACTAACCACGTCTGCCCTATCATGTAGCAGTATTCCACCAAGTTGTGCAGAGCCAGCGAGTCTGTCCACCTGTTCATTTCCCAACACACCGGCGTCAAAATCCAGACAATACTCCTCGCTCATGTCCTCCGCAGCGAAGCATGCCACTCTGCATGAAGCAAACCTGTTCTGATCTTCCTTAGCATGCTTTCTGAATCAATTACAATCACGATGTGTGTGTGTCGTGTTCTCTAGCCAACAGAAAGCTGCAGTGACCACCTCCACCTCCATTCTTAAGCTGGATGTTGTGGTATAATATGCTAGGCTCTCCTGCACCAAACGTTGACCATTAACTTTTGCTAGAAGCCCCAAGCACTTCTTTTGCCTCTTGACACTGAACCGTCTGTAAATGATCAAATCCTCTGAGCGAGCATTATCTTGAATTTATTGCTGAATTTCCTCCTCTGTGGCACCTGCTGGCCAGTCTCTGCATTCCCGGCTCAGCGTGATTATGACTCTACACAAATCTGAATGTTCAGGTGGCACATCAAGATCATCTAAGAAGAGAGAACCTAATTCTCTGGCATTTGCTGACTCTGGACATGTAGTTGATCAAGCTGGTGTCCTCAAGATTATTTACCACACACTGAATAGACAACTGCTAAAAGTGATCGAGGCTGTATCAAGAAGACTACTCTCCCATGTTATGGAAACATAATGATTTCGCGATCAATTTGAAGTTACCATGGTAATCACGCGACTGATTTTGATTTCAGGCGGATAGATGTACAGCGACTCGACAGTGTGGGTTATACATTTCAGCAAGATAAGGATTCATTTTGTGCTTTATTATATGTTGATTCAACTCTACAGTAATCAGTACTGTAATGCACCTGTTAGCGAATTATCATATGCCAGGCAAAAAAATCATAAATTGTGCAATGCACTATTTGTGTCCCATTTCCATTATTTAAATTTACAAAGGGAAAAATAGATATTACACCAAGGTCCAAGGGATGAAAAACTGGTTATTATAGAGAAACGAGCGTTATGGGTTATGGATGGAAAGCATGTCCCAGTGCTGCTAATAAAACGGTGAAAAAGCAGAAGAAAGAGTAAAAGAATGTTTCAAATTACTTAGCAGAGGAAACATTCAATTCATTCATGCACGCAATTTCACCTTTATTTTTCTGTGTCCTCGATATCTCCCTCTCGATCTCCTGAATTTTTTCTAGAATACCCATGTTTTTTTTTACAAAAGTACTTAACGCCAAAAAGAAGAAACCAATAGTAAGCAAGCTGTAAAACAAACGAGTAGGTCTGGTTCTCTGTTTAGATTTTGAGCTCCAGGTCTTGCCGTGTACACAAGAGCGGATGTAGTCCTATATGCGATATAATTGTTACATCCCTGACACTATCGTTTGAAACAAATCACATTGCAAAATAAAATAGTATCTTTTGATTGTACAAAATACATGGACACTAAAAGCTTGTGTTCTTAAATCTGTTTATTGTATACGTAGATAGCATTACACTCTAATGCCTAAAAATGTAATGCTTATACATTACGACAACAGTAACGTTTGCGGTAAGATGGCCGCGATCTGATCAAAACATGGTGAAGGTTAGATGTACAGCTGTTATGTAACTTTCTAACCATCTTAGAAATATACACGAGTTTGTGCAAGACATCGAAGTTGAATTAAATACAGAACAACATACACAGCTGTTTGCATGATAAGATACCATGGCTCAATACGCAACGTAAATTGAGTCTCTTGTCCCGTCTCATTACATGCTTATTATTGGGGACAGTGGGTATAGTAGCTTTTCAGTCAAATTTTTTAAAATGCCCTCTACACCAATAAAACCAGCACAGTTAGATAGCTGTAAACAATCTCTTTCCAATGGTACCTCATTTAGGCTTGTATGTCATTTCTGAGCTGAGATATGTAGGTTTTTGTGGAGATGAGATGTAGAAAACAGCCGCTAAAACTTGTGACCCAGAAACAAAAAGGTTTTCACTGCGCACCAAACTGCGCACTTCTGTTCGGCTTTTTGACATTGGACTGTCATTGGACAAGATGGCAGGCAATGAGACACAGCTCACTGGCTGAGCCGCGATTGCCTAAAAAATGTCACTGTACATCTACCTAGCCACCGTACCAGAAAATTTTGTTTATACACAAATGTAAAAATGGACGGAGAATTCAATTATAACTAGCATTACCAGGACGAGTAACAGTTAAAGCCTAAAGCCAACCGTGAATACTTATCGCTATTTTCAATCAAACTGATGTAACAGAAAAACAGAGGACGTCCGGCTGTCGTAGACATGCGCTGTTAATCGAGTTCCTTCCCGCTGTTTTCAGTTATTTAGAGTGGGTGAAAATCACACCAATCGCAAAATTTCACGAGAGATTAGGACCCATCCCGAAACCCCAGCCGACATTTCCGAAACAAGTTTTTCCATGGTAACAAAAATTGCCAAAAGACCGCCAATTGCCGAACACCGTAGTCGCTAGACAGTGGGTATAGTACTATTATTAGTATACATCTATCAGTATATCCCCCCTCCCCCATACAGTTCATACACACACATACTGGGGCCGCAGAAATGCACAGGGAAAAAACCTGATAAAATGAGATATTGTGAACTCTTTCAGCACCATCGTTTGTTCGTTAGTAAATCCAAAGAGTATCAACACAGAGTTGTTGGCTATCCTCCGAATAACGGTCCTAAATTATCGAGGCGGAAAATATACCCCAACAGGGCCTTAGTCACATGTCATTTGCGCACTTCCGGCGACTACAACGCCCCGCCAAATTTGCGAACTTCCGACACTGCCGAGAGTATCCACCACGTTGCGTGAGCGGCGTGGGGGATACTCTCGGCAGTGGCAGAAGTTCGCAATTTGGCGGTGGCGTTGTAGGCCCCAGACTGAGGCCTTGTTAGGGTATATTTTCCGCCTTGATAATTTAGGACCGTTATTCGGAGGATAGCCGAGTTGTTAACTCATTAATAAATAATAAAAATTGAAGTTAGTTTTTTATTCTTCTGCCTTAAGTATTATTATTCTAACTTCTGTGGACTGAAAGATTGGCTACTGTAAACCAGAACTCTTCAGGATATAGTTAATTAATTGACAGATTATCCTCATCACACATTAGATGGCTCTCTTCCGAACTTTGTCCCCATTTTATGGCAACTAAACAAATACCTCAACAGGGCCTCAGTCCTGTGTAAAATGCAGACTTCTTCCGACGAACACAATATGACAAAACTAGGATTACTGTCCGTTGACAATTTCAAGAAACGCAACAATACACACGATAATAGCGACATGGCGGTGAGACCATGCGCTTCAACGCTGGTTAGCGATAGGTTCTTCCGATTAAACTCACCTCCAAGCGTATCCTCCGTGATGTGGGGTTAAACTAGATGGCTGGGACTCACAAACATCAGCTACTGCATCTCCTGCAACTTCCTCCAATTTATTTGCTTGTGAGTCTCAGCCATCTAGTTTAGCACTGTATCTGCGCTGCGCGTAGTGGCACGGGGGATACTGTCGGTGGTGCGGCATAGTCGCAGAAATAGGTCCGCAATTAACATATCGCTCAGACCCTGTTAGAGTATTTGTTTGCCCTCGATAATATTAGCCCATTATTCGAAGGCAATCCTAGTTTTGCCACGATTTGTTCCTCGACAGGCACTCTGCATTTTACACATGACTGAGGCCCTGTTAGGATATTTTTTTGGCCGCCATAATATGAGGATGAATTTAGGAGAAGAGCTGACAAATCCATAAGTGCTTCAGAAAATCCCTTAGTGTTTGATGACTGATAACACAAAGTTCCTGTATAGTGTTCATGTCTGGCAATTCCTCTTTTGACAGAAAGCTCTTATAGTCTTTTTAATGTTGCAGATTTACTTTCATCTCCTGAATCCTCTACTTTTCATGCCTCCTTGAGAACACTGGCTTGGTCCATTGCTTGTCCTAACCCTAACATGACCCTGCTAGCAAACTAATCCTCTTACTACTGAGTTCCCTGGCACAAAAATAACAACTGAATCAGAACCAACACCAGCATTTCTTGGCTGTTGTGGTTTTTCTAGGCACATTTACGTCCAGTAGTTTGCCATTGCTTTCTGGATGGCTGGCTTCTCTATAACCACTGTCAAAACCAATGCAAGGGACAAGGTTTGCAGCTGGGATCGAACCCGGTGCCCCAGCATTACAAAGCGTGATCCCAACACCTAAGCCACAGACGCCGACTTATTGATTTAGCCTTACCCAAAAAGAGGAAATGCAGCCTAAAAATGAAAAGTTATAGCAAGGCAAACCAGGCCCATAGCCTTGGTTGGCATCTGGTCTAGGAGGGAAACTTTGACAGGTGGACAGACAGAGCATTGCTCTTCTGATCTTTTAGCTTTTTTCAAAATGTATTGGTGTTGCCTTTCTTTTGGAGTAAACAAGGCAGGCACGGACAGAGAGAGGAATAATGCTGCAGGGGCAAAACTGGTCTCTACAATACTGTCCAGGCTTTTTTCTGTAGAAAGAAGGAACTTCATCCCCGGCCTTGATTGGCTGTGATTCCTATGCCTGCCTATAACACAACATAACATTATCACTTGGAAAGATGCCAAGAAAGTATGATGTTGACCATATCACCCCTCAAGTACTTATTGGTCTGCAAAAATAGGATAGCTCCATACACTGCTACACCTCAAGACATGTAAAGGTACTTTCTTTGTATCTTCTTAAATTCCATGCTGTGTGGCGTTGGTAGTCATGTCTATCCACAACCTTCTGTCTCGTGTACTTTCAATGAACTCTGACACAGTTGATCCTCCATGTCATGATGTCAGACTGGCCAGCATCGTCTTCCTCGGTCTCCCTCTGCCTTCTTTCCCTTCCAATTTTCCCATTGCCTCTATGTACTCCAGTTTTCTCTTTCTCATGACATGACCAAAGAATATAGACTGTCTCATTCTGATATAAGCAATCAGTTCTTTTCATGAGTCATTTTATATCAAGACATCTTTATTACTCTGTTTATCTGTGCAGGGTTTTTCTCATCATTTGTCTATAAAACCATATCTGCACATTTTCCAAATAATTTTTCACAAGTTATCCAACTGTTAAAAGACAAGTGTGGTACCAGAAGGACGGGCAAAGGCAAGAAAAAGGGTACCGCTTGGTGGAATGAAGAAGTCAAAGAAGCAGTGTCAAATAAAAAGAAGATGTTTCAAATATGGTTAAAAACAAAAGACGAAAAGGATTACATTAGGTACAGACTAACTCGAAGAGACACCAAGAGAACAATAAAGAAATCCAAAGAGGATTCATGGAAAAAGTATGGTGAACACCTAACACAGCTATGTACAGAATCATCAAGAGACTTTTATAAGAGTGTGAAAGCGATGCGATTAAGAGATGAAAGCTTCAATCCAACATCAGTCATAAATGATAAAAATGGAAAACCATTATTCAGCCAAAAAGAAATTAAAAAAAGATGGGAGGAATATTTTAAAGAACTTTTGAACCCGTCGGGAGTACATGAAACAGCAGAATTCCATTCAAGGGCTCCAGATCATCTAGAACCACATATCCTGCGGGATGAAGTAGAGAAAGTTATCAAAACAAGTAAAACACACAAAGCAGCTGGTATCGACGGAATAACAACAGAAGTCATCCAGGCTGGAGGGGACACTATGATCACCTGGCTGGAGAGAATTTTCAATAGAGCATGGGCAGAGAGAAAGGTACCAGTGGATTGGCAAAGATCAGTTGTAGTACCTATCTGGAAGAAAAAAGGAAACAAGAGAGAATGTGGAACTTATAGAGGAATATCTTTACTAAGTCATGTGGGGAAAATGTATGCAAAGATCTTAGAAGGCAGGATAAGAGCAAAGGTTGAACCTCTACTGAGTAAAGCACAATTCGGTTTCAGGAAAGGGCGAGGTTGCACTGATGCCATATTTGCACTAAGACAAGTCTGTGAAAAGACACTCGAATACGATAAAGAGCTGAACGTGGTCTTTGTAGATCAAGAGAAGGCATTCGACCGTGTGGACAGAGATGTGCTGTGGAGAATTCTTGACGATTACGGAGTGCAGTCTCAATTATTAGACAACATCAGAGCCCTCTATGAAAAAAGTGAAAGTGCAGTAAGAACATCTAGTGGTCTTTCTGAATGGTTCAAAGTCACAACTGGTGTCAGACAAGGATGTGTACTGTCACCATTACTTTTCATAACATACATGGATAAGATCACTGTAGAAGCAAACCCAGACGTGTATGCTATAAACAAATTACTTTTTGCTGATGATCAAAGCATACTGTATCAAAATGAATATGATCTACAGGAACATCTGACTACTCTCAACAACAGCTGTTTACAACATAATATGAGAATCAGTACAGAAAAAACAGAAGTTATGAAGATCAGCAGAACACACAGACCACTGAATATAAATGTTGGAAGTGCCAAAATCAAGCAAACCAAAGAGTTCAAATACTTGGGCAGTATATTTACAGAGGATGGAAGAATGGACAGAGAGATAGAAACAAGAATACAGAAAGCAAATGCTGTCACATACCAACTATCACCTCTGCTTAAACATCCAGATATAACCATGAAGACGAAAAGACAATTGATAAACACCATCTTCATTCCAACACTCTGCTACCAGTGCCAGACATGGACAATCAACAAGACCCATGAAAGAAAAATAGAAGCCTGTGAAATGAAATGTCTAAGAAAAGCAGCGAATAAGACCAGACTAGACAGGATAAAGAACATAGACATTAGAAACACTGTCAAAACTACACCATGTTTAGACTACATAGAACATCAAAGAATGAAATGGTTTGGACATCTAACCAGGATGAAAAATGACCAAATAACATCACAAATTTTCAACCAAAGAAGCTCAGGATATAAGGCAAGAGGAAGACCAAGGAAACGGTGGATTGACGGGGTCTCCGAAACCTGCCAAAAGCATGGCCTCAGAACATCAGATGCTGCCCGCCTTGCTTATGACAGGAACTTGCATCTCCCCACAACGCTTAGCGGCATACGTGGAAGGAAAAAGTAAAAGTAAGTAAGTATCCAACTGTCCATAAATGGTTCTTTATTTACTATAAAAAAATATTTCCTTACAGCAGATCCTGTATAATTTTTGTTTTTTATTTCACAGGCTGATGTGAGACATCCAGATTGTGATCTGCGTTTAAGATGGTTTGGATACACGCCTATGGGAGAGAAATATTTTCGGCACTGAAATCTTCATTTCAGAAGTGTGGTGGGCATGCTAATTTACACAGATGGACAAATTCCATCCCACCAGTAATGCACAAGTTGTCTGCATCACAAGTAGCACAGATTCCTATTAGACACATCCAGTTGTTTTGTGTAGCACTACCCGCCCCCTGTTCTTATTCATCCAGTTTAAAATATGCCTCTCGAATTTTGTCCAGACAGACAAACTGTAGGCATACATTGTGGCAAAGACAATCTGCATACAAGGGATTAGTGTTGTCGAGCACAAAAGCATTCTCTACCTCCCATTGGCTGTCTGCGGCTCAGAGAAATGACCTGAAGTCTTCTAATAAGACAGGATTGATTTACATCATAGCAATATTCATTTTCATGCTTGGTGGAGCCTATGCTGGTGTCCCACTTTACAAAGTGTTTTGTCAAGTAAGTACCCTGTTTAATTGTTAAATATAAATATTTTATTATGTATATTTACCATCAGTTTCTCCAGTCTTCGATCTTACACTGAAAGTATATAATCTCACACTGAAATTATATACTTTCAGCCCTCTCGCAACATGCCTTTCTATTTTTCTAAAAATTATTTCTCTAATTGTTATTGTCTTTCATATATTATTATTCTCTCACTGCATCTCATCTCCCAGTGACTTTCTTTTTTTTTTTCATAATCTCATCTCCCACTGGAGCATAGGTCTTCAACCAACTCACACCAAGAGCTTTGTAGGTTTGTTCATGACTGGTTGAATTTTACAGCTGCAGTTTTCTACAAATCCCAATGGTTCTTGGCTGGATTCCATCCATGATATATAAGTGATTGCACAGGATAGAATGGAATGGAGAAATAACCCTTTGTTACATATAATGGCACAATATGACAATGATTAAAAGAGTTTTCTACAAATTAGGTGGTCAGTCTCATGTCAACCTTCACTAGTTCTTCTTCTTCAGCATCCCAAGCCCTTGAGGTTCACTGCTGCAGATATCACCCGCCTCCATTCATCTCTCTGTTTGGCCTTCTGTCTTTCCAGTTGGTGACACCAAGTGTTTGCAGGTCTGTCTGGACATAATCTCTCCATCTTCTTCTTTGTCTGCCTCGTGGTCTACGACCATTCCTCTCCCTTGTGTATACAGTTTTTACTTTTCTGTTATCTGACATTCTTTCAAAATGCCCCAACCATTTCATCTTTTAGCTCTCATTATGCCAGTGATCAGTGGTGTTTTAAACAGATTATGAATTTTGTTATTGCTTCTCGCTCTCTATTCCCTGCTGTTTGGGATACAAATAAGCCTGATCTATAAAACAGATGTGCACACAAAAATCAAGTTCTGGAACAGAAGTTGACGAGCAAACAGGGCTTTTGGTTCAAGTTTACAGGTAGTAAACATAAAGAAGAAGAGGCTAAGTGTTATTTCTTTAAAATCATCTAGGGCAAACTATATAATAATTAGAGGCTTTATTCCTTTCCTTACAATGTAGTTTACACATGTGGAAACGAGAAGCATTCTGATTTTTTAAAAAATGTACTAATTGTTTTTTCCCTCTGATTTTGGATGACACTAGGCTACTGGACGAGGTGGTCAAGCAGTTAAAGGACATGATACTTCCAAAATAGAGACTATGGAGAAAGTGGAAAGACCTATAGTTGTCAGATTCAATGCTGATGTAGCTTCTAGCATGAGGTGGAACTTCAAACCCCTGCAGACCGAAGTGACAGTAAGTGTTGATGTTTTCACCACTGCAGTTTTACTTTTAACCTTAGCAATTCTGATAAAAAGATTTTGTGATGACAATTTTTCATTGCATGCAACACATCTGAAGTAAAACTGGATCTCTGCTTTGCTTACCATAATTAGTGATGGAAGAGGGGGAGCACATGGTGAATGGTCTGTGGGATCCAGTAGAACAGATAGATATCCCGTTGAGTGTTGGGCTAAGAACTGACATTGTAGCACTCAAGACATTCAGATAAGCGCTCTATCCTCATCTTCAGCAGCCAGCAAAGCGTTTCAATTCCAGTGGTGCCAGTAGCAGTTTGATTATACGTCTGTTTTGCCTTTCCTCCTGCGTATAGAGTGTCGACCAGATTCCCCGGTCACTTCTAGTTTTACCATTCCCTCTAGACCATAATGATAGACAGACAGACAGCTAGTTAGGTAGGTTGGTAGATACCCTGGTGATAATACAAGATAAACATTTCACCAAGACACTCTTCAAGTACACGTTGTCATCCATATGTTTTTAAACAAAATAGAACACATCTTCTTCTTTTTTTTCTGCTTCTTCTTTTTCTTCTGCTTCTTCTTCTTCTTCTTCTTCTTCTTCTTCTTCTTCACATTCACCAGCTGTAAACTCCAACATAAAGTTTTTGTTATTCATCCACCTTTAGTCTTGTTCCAGAACCTGAATGAGTGCCCACCCATTTCACACATCTGGCTTATTTATTTGTATGCAGAGACTTGGTTCCTTGCTTCTCAGGCAGATGTACTCTGACTTTGAAGGATGCTTGTTGAGGAGGCATTGGGTCTATTCTTGTTTTCCCCACAATGGCGCTCCAGAATCCATACAGGGAGAACCTATCTTCGTTGAAATGTCTCTCGTCTTTTTACATTTACCATGCAACCCATTAGATCCTCAATAGCAGTGTTACTAGCTTAGACCTGCAGACCTCTAATTTTTTAAAAGGTCTACCACAGACTTGATACTTTTTAATAGTCATACTGAAGAACCTTTTGTAATTTATAAACATTAGAAAAACACAATTTCCTTTGAAAGTGAGGTACATCTGCCTGAGTGGTGAAGAACCAACAGTCTGCATAAAATAAGCCAGATCTGTAAAACAGATATACACAAAGATAGTTAAGAAGAAGAACCACGGAAAGGACTGAATTCTAAAGTTAAGAGTTTGTATGTGTGTGTGCATCAACAACAAAAAATGACCCCTTAAATCTGTTGCAGGAACCAAGCGGTAAATTGGAAACACTGCTCTATGTTGTGGCGATCCCTCTAACATACAATTATTGTCGTTGCTACTTCATAACTTTAGTGTATGTCAGTCTATGGATCATGTAGTACATGTCACACTTGTTATTCACTAATGGAGGGACATTCTGTTATCACACAAGATCACATGTCCATAATTTGTCAATTGGCTGGGCATTGTGTATAGTTAAAAGAAAAATTGCAACACTTGTATTTTAAAATTTTTGGCACCAGTTATTCTTTAATATTATATTGTTTTGTTTGAAACAAAAATAGTTGGGTTTACAATTTTAGCAAGTTGTTAGAATATATCAACATGAAATAGAGAAACTACCTGTGACAGAGTGTCATGTTCCAGAAAAGAAGAATTGAACGTGTGACAGTTGGAAAGATTTGGGCCATGAGAGATACAAGATTACAGTAGAGAAGATTCTTGGCAGCCTGTTGTCATGGTATGGGAAAGTGTGAACAGATGAATTCTTCTTTTTCTTCTGTGTTTACGCTTAAAAGAGATGTTAGAATAATGTGTTGTAGTTTACAGATAGGCTGCAATATTTGCAGCTTTCAGCCCAGTGCATATAATTTCTTGAAATTCCTAAGTTGCTTGTAAGGGGGCAATGGGTTTGTTCCCCCCCCCCTCTTTCCCCCAGTGGGGTCCCGGAACCCCAGACAGGAATGATAAATTGGGTTATGCAATAGGAAATCACAAGATTGTGTCATTTAGCAGGGCATTTAGATGCCATATTGACAACATTTTTAAAACAAAAACTACCAAAAATTAAGCGGTGTCGAATTGTATATTTTAAATTATTAAAATACATTTCCTTTTCCCCCCTCTGTTGTGATGTACAGGTGTATCCAGGAGAGACAGCGTTAGCCTTTTACACTGCTAAAAATCCCACAGACAAACCCATCATTGGTATTTCTACTTACAACATTTTGCCCTATGAAGCAGGACAGTATTTTAATAAGATTCAGGTAACAAAATATTCTGTTAGTTTGTGTCTGTATTCTTTAATTTGTTACTTTGTACTCTTGTGTTGGAGAGCTGCTGTAACGTAGTGGCTAGAGGCTCTTTAAAGATCTTGGGTTTGAATCCACATGAAATGGATTTTGTTCAAAATTGACCTTGGCTCCCAGATCAACACAGCCTAACATGGGTCCCAGGTAGTTCCTTGAGAAAGGTGAGTGGTATGATGTTCACCACACTACCCATTTGCACAAGTTGATCTATATGAATCTGGCATTATATACTGTTCAGCAGAAAAAAAAAAAAAAAAAGCATAGTTATCTGATGACACATTTTTATTAGTTAACAAGAAGGCCTGTATGCCTAAAAACTTTTGATGGCCCTGATGCAAAAGAACTGTAAATTGATTAGTTGAACCCTACGGTATTCTTGGTGTGCTATTTGAACAATTTCACTTATTAAATTACATAAATTTTGAATGGCAGAATTATTATAAAATTAGATCCCTTTCTGTAGCTATGAAAATCTCTCTCTCTCTCTCTCTCTCTTTTTTTTTATCGGATAACTGAATTTTCAACAGTATAATTCTGATGTATCAGGGGTGTTAAACTAAAGACATGTAACTTAATCTAAATGCATGATAAACATAAAATGGGGTGAATTCAAGAGGAGTGAAGAAATAAGAAAAATGTCTGGGCAACTACTAATATCAACAGTTATAATATTTTTAAAAGATCATGGCACTATATTAGACATATCCTGAGAAGTGATCAACAGAAGCCACCAAAGGCACTCAAATGTGGAAAAATGAATTGAGAAAATGAGGATGTCCAAGAAAAACCCTGTGGTAGATGTTGATGAGAGAAGCTTTAGGTGGTGGGAAGGGGGAGAATAGATCCACTACCTGCCTGACATATATGTCATAAAAGGGGTGCGTTTTCTTAAAAGTCAGAGCACCTCTGTCTGAAAGAGAAGGAACTTACAGTCTGCATATAAGTAAGGCAGATGTGTAAAACATGTGCATGCAAAACTCAAGTTCTGAAACAAGACTGAAGTCAAAAAGTGGACAAACAACAAGAACTTTCTACCAGAGTTTACAACCGATAAATGCTAAGAAGAAAAAGAAGATATGCCATGGACTAAAGGAACAAGATTTAGGTTATATCGTGTTTAACTGATTCCTTACAAAGCATTCCAGCATATGTTTGATAATATTCATGACTGTTTTTACAAAAGTCATGAACAACTACAGTTCAACAAGCTTTGATCTCTGCTGAATTAAATGGGTCAGGTGACCAAGCAGACTATTCTTCTGCGGATCCCAGGCTTCTGCAATATCATGAGGAATGAAAGAGCAGACGGTTTTTATTATGAAGTCTGGCCCAAATATAGCATAATTGGGCTTTCATTCATGCTTTCTCACCTGTGACACAGGATGGTCTATGTTACAGGGGTGATGTCGCCTTGTCTCCGATGCTATCAACGGCAGTGTCACGTGTTCTATACTATACTACAACACCACTTTGATTGACCCCAGAACATATAGAACTGGCCCTAACCCCTACCCCGCAGCCTCAGCCTAGGTCCCACGAGAGAGTCCAGAATATGTCCCATCGTTTCAGAATTTTAAACAATTTCCGCTGCACCCTAAAAAACGTCTTGCTGCAGAAAAGCAACGCTCTCCTCCTAGTCGCTCATCAACGTGGACAGCTGATCTAAATTCATGTATTTGAACTGCGCAATATATGCAGTGTCACTGCCTGCTTGCAACATTGAGTAAAACACACTGCGTAGCTTGCCACCTATACACGCACAATATACAGACTTCTTCATGAACACAAGACAATGTGACACCCCTCTAATGTAGAATAGTCTGTGTCATAGGTAAGAAAGCATGAATGAAAGCCTAGTTGTGCTTTGTTTGGGCCAGACTTCGTAACAAGTTACGAGCAGACTACTTAACAAAAATTGGGAGCAGTACAGAACAGCCAAATGCAGGATGCGCTTATGTGGAAAATCTAACCAAGATCAAAGAAGCCTTTAGAACCCCCTGGAACACTTTCCATCCAGAACACAATCCCAAAGACTCAATTAACTTCCTCAAATAAAAGCAACAGACCATTGTATTTAGACTGAGAACTGGGCATATCATATTCCACAGCAAGATGTACAAGAAATTCAAGATTAGGGACTACAGGGATGCTCGCTATACGCAGCATAAAGATCTCGGGTCTGGCCAGTTAGCGTTCCAGTGAAAACCCAAGCTGTGTGGATCACAGAAGAATATGAGTCGCACCACAGTCTTTATAGAGACCTGTGACCTACTCATCGGAAAACCACTAGCAGGGAGAACAAGAAGGAGAAGACTATTTTTGCTTTCCTTCTCTTGATCCTACACTGGTCCGTTACTGACTGATGTGTTATTTTATTCCCTTTTCAGTGTTTCTGTTTTGAAGAACAAAGACTTAACCCACATGAACAGGTAAGCAATTGGTTTCAAGCCTGAATTGTTGATGCCATCAGTGTCTGTGGCTTAGTCATTGTAAATGCAGTTTTGCCATCCAAAGAGAACTGGAAAAGGGGGATATGCAAGTTTACTCACATGAACATATTTATAAAACAACATAGTTTTAAAGTAACAACACCGCCAGTGTGGGTTCAGGGACCCTATTGTGAAAAAAACCAAGAATAGACCCACTTCCTTCCCAACAAGCGTGTGGTAAGTGTTGACTAATTGAGAACTTCCTTTGAAGTCTCAATGCATTTGCCTCAGAGGTAAGGAACCTACAGTCTGCATACAAGTAAGTCAAATCTGTAAAATAGATGTGCACCCAACACTAAAGGGAGTCGCTGTGGTGGAGCGGCTAGACTCGTCTGCGGTTGGGAAGGTATGGGTTCGCTCCCTGGTGGAGTCGGACTTTTTTAAAATATGACCTTGGCTCCCAGGTCAACCCAGCCTTGAGTGGGTACCAGGTGCAGTCCTGGGAAGTAAAGGTGGCCGGCGTAATGCTAACCACACCACCCATCTTGTATCGATTGGTCTGTAAAATTTAGGTCTAGCCCTATATTCCTAAAGGCGGGAAAAAGGGTCCTTTACTTATCCAAAACTGAGGTTCTGGGACAGGACTGGAGTCCAGAGGGTCGAACAATGAGAACTTCCTTCTGGAGTTTACAGCCGGTGAATGTGAAGAAGAATGTAACATTATATCAATGTAACAGGGTGGGTTTGCATTTGGTATTGAGTTTTAGTGTAAAGATGCATTGAACTAGATTATGAATTAGCTACACAAGTAGTGTGTTTACTTTCTTTGTTGAAAAAAGTTGATTGTGTAATCTTATTAGTTTAACTTTGTTGCTGTATTCATAACATGTTATTTATAAATGGTTGGAGAATTATAATCTATATTTCAAGATATTAGATTACTAGAACACATCTGTTAGAGTGATTGATTTGTTATGGTTTCATTTTCTAATCAAAAAGACTTGAACACCAATACGAGACATCCAGTTATGATTATACTAGGATTAATTAAAGGCAAGAGGAGCTTCTATAGCACAAGGGAATTTGTGGAGGTCAAAAGAAATTAAAAGAAATACTAAACTAAAATTTTTTAATTCTAATGTCATTGTTGTTGTTGTTATTGATCCAGCGGCGCATGAGCTTTTGCCCTTTCGCCCAATGCCATGTAGTGGAATTTACATGTTTTCACAAGCTGTTTTTTTCCTCCGTACAAGATGTTCCACCTGTCTGATCTCGGAGGGAGTAGCATTCTTCTAGTCTCGTTGAGTTTTGGGCACTCAAAGAGATGATGGTCAACAGTTTCGTAGGGGTAGTTACATAGCTGGCACTCTGGGGAGTGTTGTGGCTATATTCTGTTGAGGTGTCCATTGAGTGGATTATGTTGTGTTCTGAGTCTGAAGATGGTGGCCTGGTCCCTTCTTGTTAAATGGTTAATGCTGTCATTAGGATCAGGGCTAGCCATGTGTCTATAAACCTCTCTTCCAGTATCTCCCATGGCCCATCTGTTCAGCCAAGTCTCTTTGTTTATAGCTTTTATAAGTGTTTTTGCTGTCTATATGGTTGTCGCTGTAGGTGGTTGTTCTTGTGTTGCTCCTTTCTTTGCCAGTCTGTCAGCTCTGTCATTACCTGGTGTGCCGGAGTGACCTGGAATCCACTGCATCACTATTCTAATGTTGTGTGAGGTAATGAGCTGATCAGCATCTAGAATTATCTTAGCTATGTCAGTTCTGCAGTGTTCACTGCCCTCCAGAGCTTGAAGAGCAGACATTGAATCAGTGAAGATGACAGTATTTTGGGCCTTTGAAGGATAAACATCCATCACAGTCTTTTGGTTAATTCTAATGTTAAATCAGTACTTTTGTATGGGGCGGAAACATGGAGAACAACTAAGGTTTTTACTAATAAATTACAGACATTCATTAACTAGTGCCTGCGCAGAATGGAAGGAATTAAATGGTATGATAGAATAACTAATGTAGAGCTTTGGGAGTGAACTCCAGTGGACCAAGAAGTGAGGAAAAGACGCTGTCATTGGATAGGACACACACTGAGAAAACAGAACAGCATAACTAGAATGTCTTTGTATTGGAACCCACAGGGGCATAGGAATAAAGGAAGGCCAAAATACACATGGAGAAGAGAGCTGGAGAAGGAAGTTAGAAACATTGGGAGAACATGGGGAGAACTCCACGTAATGGCCAAGGATAGAACGACTTGGCGTGAGTTGGTTGATGGCCTATGCTCCATTGGGCGATAGAAAGGCAGAAGAAGAAAAAGAAGAAAGATTAATTATTCAAATGTCATGATTTTATTGTCAATTATTTTACATTTTAAAATAAAGAAATGAAATGTTGCTTGAAAAAAACTTAAAGATGAGAAGAAGAAGAAAGAAGAATGAACAAACGTTATTTTCAAAGGGTCACAAATTGAGCACGCAGGCCAGTCTTACATTCAACCCTACCAGACACCCATCTGTCACACAGCAGTTGTATTATTTCAGTAAAGAATCCTTTTTCCCTATAATAATATACATATTTTGAATATCAAGGAAAAGCATGGGTGGTAAAATGCACGGACACACTGGCACATGCACACACACCTACAAACACAAAAAATTATATGAACACAGGGTGAGCAGTGTGCTATGATGTATGGTAATGCAGTTCAAGTAATGTTTTCCGGCCCATACACACCATGATTGACCGTTCATTCATGCTTGCTAACCTTTCACACTAGTTACTCTCTGTTACAAGGGTGTCAGGTTGTGTTCATATGTATATATTGCACTTCGTGTGAGTGGCTTAGGTGCACGTTGTGTTTTACTTGTTCTGAGCGGCCGGCGACATTGCATATATTCTAGCCTTTTCGGACTTCAGGCACTACATGAATTTACTTCAGTTGTCAGCGCTGACGACCAACAAGGAGGGCTGACTGCAAAATATTAACAGTTTTGTAACTACCGGACGTAAGCTGCACTCTCTTGTGGGACGTAGGCTAAGGTAGAGGTAAAGGTAAAGTCGGGAGATGTGAACCAGCGTCATTGCACATTGTTATAAACCATAAGTTCTCTGCCACCAGTACGGACAGTTGATAAGAAACTGTCCGCCTGTGTCACCGTTCGCATGTAACTCTGTAGCTACAGCGACGTTCCTCCATTTACCCCAGAGTGTCACTCTGGTACCCATTTCCTAGAGGCTGGGTGAACCCCGGAAACCGCCTGGTTTCGAACACCGACCATGGCTGAAGCGAGTCGCAGCTGGATTTGAAAGTGAACCTCCTATCGACTAGGCTAATGCGGCTCCAGGCTGAGGCTATGGGGTGGGTTAGGGCCAGTTCTGTATCTTCTGGGGTCATTACATCGTGTAATATAGAGCATGCGTCATTGCTGAGGAGAGCGTCGAAAAACAATACAACCTGACAACCCTGTAACAGAGAGTCGAGCGTGTGAAAGGTCAGCAAGCATGAATGAACGGCTAATTATGGTGTTTATGGGCCGGAGATCTTTCATTGTTCTAGTAATACAGACTTAGCGTGAGTTAGTTGAGGCCCTCTGCTTCATTATTGAATAAACGACAATTAACGTTAGTTGCATATCCTTTACAGGACATTGCAGAACCAACCCCAGCATTTTTGTGGCTGTTGTGGTAAACGACAGAATGAAAAAAAAAAAAAATGGCTTAGAGACATTGTCAGCTTTATTGTTTCTTTCGTTTAGCATTGTGTCTGTTTGTTACATTCAACACCAGTCGTAGCTTCTCCACGGGCAGTGTGTTATATTTCATATTGCTCTGTTCTTTGCCTGGATTTTTAATAATAGTTGCCAAAACAAATATAGCCACAGAGTTCCCCTGTTGGTGGCCAGAGGAGAAAAAAAATAGGCCGAATGTAAACTTACACTGCAAAACATCAAACCCGCTTGTCCTTCACGAGTCACTGCAAGAAAGCCGTCCTGGCATTTTGATCTTGTGGGCAAACAGGCCTGTTTGTCATCGTTTGTTTTGCGCCGTCTTAAATAGCTTTTACCCAGCTTTGCAAATGCAGAATTTTGTCACGAGTTCTTGATGGAGTAATCTCCTTTGTCACGGCCTAATTATTGTTCGGAGTTTGATTTAAACAAATATGTTCTAAATGGGTGATTAACGTCGTCTTCTTTCCTGCTTCAATTGATTCTTTCTGGAAAATATGTCCTCATTCTTTGACTGATCTTCATCATGAATTCCCTCTTCCTCCTCCCCTTAATTCATCTTGCGAACATGTAGCCTCATTCTTTGACTGATTATTATTGTCAGTTCTCTCCTCCTTCTCCCTTGATTCTCTTTGGAACATAGGCCCTAATTCTCTGACGGACCATCATAATCGTCGCTAACCCCCCCCCCCCCCCCCCCCTCCCACCACCACCCATTTCTACAGTTTAGACCTGAAAAGGAGAACTCATCGGGGACCCGAGAAATTATTCTTCTTATCAGAAATTATGTTTGGAACATATGCGCTCATTCTTTGACTGGTCGTCTTCATTATCATATGCTCCGTCTTCACCACCTCCTCCTACATTTCTTGATTCTGTGGGGATAAAATTTAAAAAAAAAGGGGGAGGGGCTTGACCTTTGTTTTGCTATCTCGCGTAACTAGCTCCATGTCCTCTCCATATGATTAATTTTATCTTGTGTGTCCTATCTAGTACTAACGTATATTTTACTCGAGTTACACTCTGCCTCTTTCCCTCTCTCTCTTATGTGTCTTTCAGTTTCTCTCTGTCTGTCTATCTGTGTTTCAGTCTCTCCTCTCTCTCTCTCTCTCTCTCTCTCTCTCTCTCTCTCTCTCTCTCTCTCTCTCTCTCTCTGCCTGCTCATCCATGCGACACACAACTGTTGTTCAGCACTTTCCACTTGGTGAAATAGTTTTATATTGATTTATGCTGGTTTTTTTTTATCTTTCTTCATA